>VWZZ01004199.1:88285-139987 GCA_013399095.1 Psophia crepitans
TTTGCTGAAGTCTAGGTAGGCTACATCAACAGCCTTTCCCTCATCCACCAGGCGGGTCACCTGGTCGTAGAAAGAGATGAGGTTGGTCAGGCAGGGCTTGCCTTTCACAAACCCATGCTGGCTGGGCCTGATCCCCCGGTTTTCACGGACATGGCACGTGATTGTCCTCAAGATGACCTGCTCCATCACCTTCCCTGGCACCGATGTCAGGCTGACAGGCCTGTAGTTTCCCGGATCCTCCTTACGACTCTTCTTATGGATGGGTGTCACATTACCAAGCCTCCAGTCATCTGGGACCTCTCCCATCAACCATGACCGCTGATAGATGATGGAGAGCGGCTCGGCAATCACATCCGCCAGCTCCCTCAGCACCCTCGGGTGGATTCCATCCGGCCCCATGGACTTGTGGCAGTCCAGGTAACAAGTCCAGTAACCACTTTATTGAAAGTCGGGGCCAGGGCGGGGTGGGGGGTGGAGAGCACCAGTGTGTGAAGTGCAAGGAAGACTTTCACTAAGACATCCAGGCTTTCTGTAGCTCCAGTTTGTAAAAACACCTCAGTCTCTACTAGCTCAGCACAACTATCCCCAGGCAGGTGGAAACTACAGCCCACCGCAGAGCAGCAGTGAGCTGACAGGACACGGCTGCAAGAGAGCAGTGGCCAGCACAGGCACCGCAGTGCTCCCATCCTTCCCATCACTCCAAGGGAGCAAATCAGATGGCAGTAGGAACCAAAACGTGTCAGACTTCAGCTTCCCTACAAAGGACCATCAGGGAAGGAGCTTCAGGACCTGACAGTGTGATCTGCATGGGACCACACAGCAAAAGAAAAAATTAAAAGGAATGAAAAAGAAAGAAGAAAAACCCACACAACCAATGTCTTCTTCAGACCCAAAAACCCAACCCAACACATTAGCATCTTCCATCTAAGCCAATCGTGCTTCTTCTCTCTTTTCATTATATTTTTTTTATATAAATCATGATGATCATCACACACACACCATTTAATCATGTACCACAATCATCGTGTCGTGTCATGTCATCACCACTCGTTCTGGCAGTGTGGGACATAACCCATGACAAGAGGTTGAATTACTCAGACTTTGTTGTAGTGACTACAGAAAAAACACAATAGGGGAGAATTCTGCCCAACATCACCATCTGTAAAAGTTACAATGCTGCTTTTAAAACAAAATATGAATTCAAGAGATTTCTAAGATATATGTTTCTCAATGTTTCTGCAGAGTGGGTGCCATGAAAAGGTACAGACCTTCATCTGGTAAAGGTGATGGCATTAGAAAGTAGACCAGTAGGAAAATAGTATGTGGCTACACCTGTCAAAATAAAAAGCAACACACAAAACCAGTAGCACTCCCCTGTTCATCCTAAAAGGTGGAAGCATTAATGCCTCTAAATTTGAACTTTGTCAGAATTCAAGCCACACCAGGTTGTTTCTCTATTTAAGCCAGCAGTTAGCAAGTATTAGGTAAATACGGACACACACTAAGCTAATCAAACTGCATCAAGATGGCCAAAGAGCTGTTTTCAGGAATGGTTCATGTTGAAGGGGGATAATAAAGTACAGCTCATGGGGTATACACTTGCTCTGCCTCTTAAATTGCCCATCTGAGGTTCATCCTGGTGCACTAACGTGAGCTGAAACCTTCAGCATGGTGGGGGTTCTTGAAATATATGGTGGTTGTAGGAAAATAAATAGTATCAGCTCTTGCAGGCATATTGGTCTCTGATAATACGGAGTGTCCTAGTCCCAGCAAATATCCACTGATTTTAGTAAACATGCCTTGTTTACTGACAAAAAAAAAATAATATCTTAAATTAAAATACAATAGGTATATTAAGAAATCTCTTTTAGTAGCAACAAATTAGGAACATCAAATCCTGCCAGCTCTTACATATGCACTTCATTGTAAACTCATCAGTAATCCCAAATTAAGCACATGCAGAAGTGTTGAAAGTATTGGGGCCATCAGAGAGCCATCCTCCAAGTACTGACAACCTAAGTAATGTGCTAGCTTCAGCTAGACTACTCAGGTCAGAGTTGTAAGACGGACCACGGGCGTAAGGCAACTGCAGCATCAGACCTCCGTTTAGGACTGGATACTGACATCCTTACAGCTAAGATGTAAGATTACCAAGTAGTGTCCTTGGCACTTACTCGGCAAGTAAGTGCAAGCATAACTTCAAGACTTCAAGTAGTCTTGATTCCATTAAAGCAACCCGCAGACAATTTTTACACCAGACAAGATTTTTAGTGAACAAGTACTGCATGCACACTATATGCAGAGTAAAGTACTTGTCAACTTGCGAGTGGTAGGACCTAGCCTCAAAGGTTTTCCATGTAAATACAAAGCATTATTACAAATAACCATTTTTAACGCGGATCATTTTAATAAGCAACAAGCAAGAAGGTATTGAGTTTAATAGCATGGCAGTACCTTAAATACAGAACAATGAGTAGTTCATATCTCTGCAATCTTATGGTCTAGACAAAAGCAGAGGCAAGTAAAACCCTAGAATACCTTACAGTGGGAGGAGTAAACAGTTAAAGTAATTGAATTCAGAATTAGCTATTATATTTAGACACCTAATGAAACACTAATTGGATTAGTGGGAAAAATACTTGGATTTAAGATAAATATAATTGGCATTTTGCTATAGACCTGTGAAAGATACCAGGCTGGAAATGGGAATCTCTTAATTGTTCTGAGCTTAAAAATAAGCATTAAAAAGTTAAAAAGAGACATTTTAAGATGTTTTTATTTTTAAACTGAGCATGAGGCAATAACAGACTACTTTTGCATTCTAGAAGGATTTCAGTTATTGGTTTCTTTCCCTTAAGTCCACTCAAATATTCAAGTATTTGTATGGAGGCTAATGTTTTTATTCAGTACACTGCCATGGGGCGGGTGACATGTGTATCTACTTAGACCAAGATGACATTTTGTATTGTTACAGGATGAGAAAAACTAAACAGGCACCCCTTAGATCTTTGTCCCTTACTGTGAGAGAAAAATCCCCTAAGAGCCATCAAAGCACAATGCAGACTTAAAATAGCAAATTACTAATCAAAACTGTCCAACACATTCATCTTCAAAATGATCACTGAGTGCACGCCCTGCCTCTCCCCGCAGAGGCAGAGGATCAGGGGGCTCATGATGATGGAGGGCTTAAGAACATGAATCGGGTGTAAATTTGTTAAGGAAGTGAGCAAGGGCAGATTACGCAGTCACAGAGACAAGCTCTTCTTTCTCTGCATAAGTGCTTGTATGAGACCATTTCTGAGGAAACCCTACCTATAGAATTAGGATCATGAAAAGAAACATTTATGGCGCTGTATAACAAAAGGCTGGTTTGGTAGCTGACAGGAAGATAGCATTGCTTAAATGAGTCTTTGTCCATAAAAGGTTGATCACGTGGGAAACACCATTTCACTTGTCTGTCACATTTTGCAGTCCAGCCTCCAAAGAGGATGAGATTTTCAAGAACACTTATGACTCAGCTGCTCCCACTGTGACACTGAAAAACATATAAAAGCCTTGGTTCCTTACATATTGACAGTCTAGTTCCTATCAGGAAGAGGGGTATCTCAAACGTCTTCACAGTTGTGTCAGGAAGTAAGAACAGGCAGGTACCCTAGGATCACAACATCAGACTTTAAATAAACAATCCTGGTCCGTCTTTCACTTGATTGATAGCAAATTTTCCTCTCTTTTTAACCAGTGCTGCCTCAGTATCATTTTTGTACAAAAAAACCCAACATGTGCACCCCACCGAAGAACAAAATGAGTGGGAAAATGCATCTCCAGCCACACAGGATGAGTGTATTTTCTAGACTAAAGAGCTGATGATCCAGGTTTATAACAGGACAATTGAAACACAGAATAAATGGTGTGGGAGGGCAGAAGTGTTTTTCAAGCACAGTGAGACAGACAGATTTTCACTTTCCAGTCACCTAGACCCTTCCAGATGAAGCCACTTAGGATGAAACAGCTGGGCTTAACCTGAGGGGCAGGTGTGCTCCCTGAACCCTGCTGCCTGACATGTTAGACCGAGGCAGACTACAGGAAAACATTACAGGTCCCATAGTGCCCTCCTGAGAACCAGCCACTGGTGGAGAGCAGGCCTCATGGAGGAGAACGACAGTGTACAGGTCAACAATGAAACGTCCTCCAAGCCAATGAGTCTGTGAGAGAGGTCTACTGCAAGCACCATTCAGCCTTGCTCAAGATTATGCTTTCCCCTTGCAAGGTATAATGGGCAAAGTATGCTTGAAGCATAAGGAAATGCAGAAAATGGAGGCTGAGCCTTTGGCAGAGCTAAGATGGGGTTCTAGTTCTTTTTTGGGACTGTGGGAGAGCTAAAGACACGGCAGTGACAGGCAGAGTGCCGCTAAGCCACAAGGAGCCTTGAGCTAATGGCCAGGAGCATGTGCTTACTGTGTGGAGAAGGTCATTCAGCAATTCTCACAGGCAAGAAGGTCAGCATGAGAGGCAGGGGTGTAGTAGTAGATTTCCAGAGAATAAGGCAAAAGTGATTTTTTCTTTTTCCTAAAAATGGTGCTGTAGTAACAAGCAACTCCCCCATTTTATAGACAGATATACACCCTTCACCGAGATCTATCAGAGTCTGCCTTCTCTGTACCTCCCAGCCACTCAGATATCTAAAGACTAAGCCAGCTTTAGGCTTCTGTCCACATCACAACTCAAAACCAAGATGTGCCTTCTCTGAAAATATAATAACACCCACAGCAGGGAGACACCCACCCCATGACCCATCATGGTTTCCCTAAGGCTCCAAAGCTGTGTTCGATCTTACTAAAACCTAGTGGCTGCACAAGCTCACCCCACCCTTTAGCCCAAGGACTTCCTCTCTAATCACAAACATCTGGTTATAAAGCATTCCGGCTGCTACTTTGTACTGAAGTTAACAGGTTTGGTAAAGTGCTATTAAAAACACCCGTACCAGTTTGTATGCATGTCTCTCTAAAACCATGAACTGAAGGCTTTGGTTTTGGTCCTAACTTCACTGTTTGTTATTTATGCTTTCTTCTGGAAACCACTAATTCAGACATTATCTGGTGCTAAATCTCCACTCCGCTCCTACCTGCTTCCCTAAACTCCAGCTCAGAACATCACTAATCCTTTCCTACTAGTACCCACTTTAGGACCTTTTGAGGAAACTAGCCTACTCCACAGCCACTTCCAGCCTGTATGTAACTCAGCTAATCAGTGAGTATAAGACCTCTCCAGCCCATGGAGACAGAGAACAAAGAGCATCCCCACCCAAGCCCAGGCAAGTCCTTGCCAAACACACCATTAGATGATGCGTTATGCTAAATGTGTGTCAGACTTTTCTCCCACTGTGGAGTCCACCAGCCCAAGTCATCAGTGTTTCTCTGGAGTCCCACCTGATGGCTTCAGGCAGTTCAAGTTATGTACCTCCAGATGCGCCTGCACCATGTGCGGACTGTTTCATCTCTATGGAAATAAACTGCTGACTCCATTAAAAAAGGGGTTATGGTCTTTTTTACTGGGGATAAAAGAGCCTTAGCAAGTCTTAATAGATACATCACTATAAAGGGAGGGTGAAAGAGGATCAAAGGATTTACTGAATGAATGTGTTGTGAGATGTTAAGAAGAGAGCACAACAGGAAGCAAATAACTCACACAGGTGCTGGCGGTGGCCTGCAATGCCTCGCGGCACTGAAATAACCCAGAAAGTGTGAAACGATTCTGTGAGGGGCTCGAAGAGAAATACCGTACGTATATCAGTGCACGTGTGGGGAACAGGAAGATGGAAAGGATCATTCTCCTACCAGTCAGCTTTGTGAAATTGTTCTACCACAACCTGGCAGTCTGCTGCTGGGTCTGGCTGACTGCTACAGCCAGAGTTCCTCCAGAGTTTATAGTGAGGCTGCTGTAAACAAATCCTTTCCACTAAAACCCATATAAACAAGCCATCCGCTAACACACTCTCCCTTCCAACAATTGTACACTGTCAAACAGCATGTGAGCTCCGCATAGTTGCTCATACTCAGAAGTGAGCAGCGTTGCTTTGCCTACCCCCTTTCAGCTTCTTTTTGTGAACTGAAATAATTTTCGCCTATCCCAGGGCAAGTCAGAGCTGACTCGAGCCCAGAGACTTTTGTTCACACACAGGACAATGGCAATTCTCACAACGGGGAGAAAATATCTACACACACGGGAAAGCTAACACACCAAGAGCAGTGCTTTTTAAGCTACTAAAAGCTGATCTTTCTGCCGTGTAGGAATAGTACTACACTCGTGTAGCTGTTCTACAGTATTTATTGATTCTGTTATTAAATGTAGATTTGGAGCCACAACCTCATCAGACAGAAGCAATATAAGAAATTATGCCTGATGACTCTTAAAATAAAGGAGATGAATATAGCAGTGTTTCTCTAAACGCAAATCTAATTATGACAGAACAAAAATATACCGGAGAGAGAAACTTCATCTGGATCTCAAGGTCAAAGCTAGAGTCTGCTGCTTTTTCCTTCTGCAGTATCCCCGTATCTGGAGAAGGAACAAAATATTTTCCTGGGTATTGATATTAGAATAGAATAGAATAGAATAGAATAGAATAGAATAGAATAGAATAGAATAGAATAGAATAGAATAGAATAGAATAGAATAGAATAGAATATAATAGAATCATTAAGGTTGGAAGAGACCTCAAGGATCATCCAGTACAACCGTCCTCCCCCACCTATTACCCACTAAACCATGTCCTTCAGTGCTGCGTCTAACCTTTCCTTAAATACCCCCAGGGACGGTGACTCCACCACCTCCCTGGGCAACCCATTCCAATGCCCGACCACCCTTTCTGAGAAGAAATTTCTCCTCATCTCCAACCTGAACCTCCCCTGGCGCAACTTGCAGCCGTTCCCCCTTGTCCTGTCACTAGTTATCTGCGAGAAGAGGCCAACCCCCAGCTCACCACAACTCCCTTTCAGGTAGTTGTAGAGGGCAACAAGGTCTGCCCTGAGCCTCCTCTTCTCCAGACTAAACAGTCCCAGTTCCCTCAGCCGCTCCTCATAAGACCTGTGCTCCAGACCCTTCAGCAGTTTCGTTGCCCTTCTGTGGACATGCTCCAGGGCCTCGAAGTAAATCTTGAGTTAGTCAGAAGTCCCTGAATAAAAGGCAAATATTAGAGGATTCTCCTGTCAGCTCTGTTGTTTAACACATCAATCAGCAATCAAAGTACAGCTAGTCCCCAAACCCTGCTTGCAGTCTCAGGGGAACCTGAGTGGTATTCACCAGGGTTTTCTTCAGCTGCTCAAAAAACAAAAAGCAATGCCTTCATCTGTAACCAAATCACAAGTAATGCATGTCATACACAGAGCAGTCAGAAGATGCCACACAATTCTTACGTGTGCTTCAACACCAAAATGCGTCTTGTAATTAGCACATATCATGCTTTTCAAGATTATACTCTTTCTCTGAACTCCAACAATTTTTAAGCTAGAATTAATGCATATATAGCTAAAGCAGCTGTGTTCTTAAAATACCTGTTTAACTCCAGCAATAAATATTTCAGTGCAGTAGTAGAGGGCTATGTTAAAAGCTAGGAATGATTTATAAGACAGCAGAGCCACAATGACTGAGAAAACAGTCCCAAAAGGGACCTCAGGAGATAACCAGGTTCACCTCCTGTCCCTGAGACCCCCTCAGTGTCATCCCTGACTGACATTTGTCGGAGCTAGTCTTGCTCCTGACTTTATTCTAGTGCTCTCCAGGCAATTCATGCTAGTACCTCACTGTCCAGTTTTCCCAGTATTTAGCCTGCACCATTGTTGTTGCAGTTTTAAACCCTTTGTAGCTCACCCCTATTCACCAGAGACCTGCAGAAAGTTATTCCTTCCTCTTTTGCACTAGTCACTTCAACGCTTCAAAACTGTAATCCTAGCTCCTCTCAGTCTCCATTTCTTGAAGCTAAGCAACCCCAGTGTTTGAACATTTTTCGGTAGTTCTTATATTATAATGTTTTTTTTTTAATTCAGACATTATTTTCCTCTTTTTTTCTAAACCCCTGTCATTTTTGTTTAGGTGCAATGCCCAAAACCAGACGCAGTACTCCAACTGAATCCTAACCATTTTGGAACAGAGCAGGAACTTTCTTCACACATCTTGCAGGCAAAATCTAGTTCACACATCAAAGTATGAAGTCTGTCTCTTTTGAAAAATCACGGCAATCGTGACTTTCTATTCAAATTGTGACACAAAACAACCATTAGATACTTTCCTGCAAGAACTGCTATCTAACCAGTTGTTCTTATCCTATTTGTGTAGTTCTTGCTTAACTACACTAAACCAGATTGATAATAGCAGCTACTATACTATCGAATTTGAAGCTAATTAATTCAATTCTATTCCCTCAGGCCATTTCTCTAAGCCCATTCTCCAAACATTCCCTCGGTTAACCCAGTCACTTCTTCATGTTCCTACCTCCAACCAGAAAAATAGCTCTACAGGCTTACTCATTCAAAAGTAATGGCAGAGATCTCCTAGCCACAAATCACAGTTATTATGGAGTTTTTTACTACAATAAGGAAAAATTTAAGCCAAACACAATGAAGAAAAATGAATGAGAAGGAAGATAAAAAACTTATGGGTAGCTGGGCTTTTTCCCAGATCCACACTCCTGCCAAATGTTTCATAACATGGAATGTGGCATGCTAGGTAAGGAAACAAGGTATTAAATGCTCAAGAATAATACCAATTCACAGACAATAGGGCTGGAAAATCTATCCTTTCCCAGAAAGAATAAGAAGAAAAAAATCTCATCTCCAGATTACAACAAAGAAGTTGGGTTTTTTTCTAAATGTCTTACGTATTCCAACCATGAAGCAATAAAAATCAGACCATTTAACCCCATAACCTGTTGTCAATATGACCACTTACACGTGGAAGAATAACCTGGCAGCTGATAAAGACAAAGACATGCATGATTTTCTTTATTCCTGAGACAACTGTTCTACCACATAGCTGCTCATGAAGGAACAGCAAAATTAAATTAACTGGATGAATGTTCCAGAAAATGTCAAACAAAGATAGAGGAACCCAAGATCTGAAGGCCATAAGATGATTTTAAAATTATTTTATTTTTTTTTTAATCATAGCTCAGCTATGATCTGGAAAACCTTGTGGTAGTATCAGCCATGTCAGAAAACCCTGAGACACTTACTGGGCAAAAGCCTGCAATCCCATGACTCTGAATAGGGCCTTTCTCAAACATGGTCACTTGACAGGAGGTATCTGTGCTGTATAGGGAATGCCTGAAGCTAAAAGCAAAAGTCAAGCCCCATCAGCAGTTTTAAACTAGTTGTTTCATGGACACAAAGACTAGCAATACATGATATTCTAGTTGGAGTTCAGAGAAAGAATACATGATACACAGCATTCTCCTGGAGAAGCTGGTGGCCCATGGCCTGGACAGGTACACTCTTTGCTAGGTTCAAAACTGGCTGGATGGCCGGGCCCAGAGAGTGGTGGTGTTGCAGTTTGGTTGCAACTTGCCAATGGGTTCAAAAGAGAGTGGGAATATTAAGGGAACATACAAGAGGACATACAGATCTCCAGACTATGCAGGTAACAATTACTTAGGTTTGATGAGTGCTTTCTGAGCTGCGACAACCTCCACTGCAATGTTATCAGCAAGTTTGCTGAAGGATGTTGTCTCAGGCTCCACAAACAATGTCTTCCTACTCAGTCCTTGTTTTCTTTATCATATGAGGTTTGCACAGATTTAGATAGTTGTTAGGCCTTAATTTAATAAAGACATGTTTTGTATTGCTTATTATAGGAATATTTGATGATGTGGGTCTCTCTGTGATTCTGTGAAGTCCCGTCGTAACATCAGAGTGAGCTTGTCTATTTCTGGTTCCTGGACTGTGGCATTATTCTGCTTTGCGAGTCTGTGATAATTTTGCTTTTTTATCCTATTTGGTATCTAAATATACTTTAAAAAAAAAATAGGCACACTAAATCTACTTTTTTTTTTCTTCTCCAAATAACAGACCAAAAACCTTGTCCATAAGAAAAGACGGAAAATTATTTGGACAATCAAAGGCCTTTGAACTGCAAAACTTCATCCATGGTTTTAGCACCCACTTTGAAGGAAAGAAAGAAATTAAAGACATGGCAGAAAGTGGAAAATTTGGTGTATAATGTAAGATGGGTTTCTCGAAGGTTGAACTATTCGGAATAATAGATTTTCAAATGAGAGAAATGAACCAGTTTTTGTATATCTGGACTTCATTAAAGTTCTTTCTACAGTGTCATATGGGAAAATACAAAGCTGTAGAAAATGAGAATTGAATTCAACAATTGTAAGATGGTAAGAAAGTAACTACAGGGAAGGATGTGCTGACAGCAAAACAATTGGTCTGGGATGGGAAGCTGTCTTGGAGTTCTTCAAGAAACTTTATATTTTCATTGATGCCTCTGGCTTAAAAAACAATGTCAGAAGGATGGACTTGTTAATCAAGAGGACAGCCAGAGTGTCCAAAAGTGGGATACCTAAAAAGTGTGTTGTGCACCACCTGAGATACAAATATTTCAGTAGATAATGTGCAGCTTGGCATGCTGCTAGAAGCTGTCAATGACTATAGCAGTAGGTCCATTGGATACCTACCACTACTACTGAAGCTGCTGCCACTTTTTGGTGGCAGGGGCCAGGGGGAAGGCAATTACTAGTTTCTCTATCTGGACATTGAGAAGAACCAGATGACCTTCAGGCATGGAGCTCTGAAAATCACTTAGCATTTCGCAGTGCCGAGCATAAGGCCAAGCAGTCAGAAATCCCTAGGATTTTTTGTCATAGGCTGGGATTTCATTAGTTTGATGAAGAACAGAAGAAAGAATGAGTCAATCAGTAACAGGAGGAGCAAGAACCACACCTGTGATGTAATTGTGAAAGAAAAATGTGGTCCTGATACATATGGAGGCATTTTTTTTCCCTATCCAGCAGGAATACATATTTCATTAAACAACATTTTTATGAAACCACCTCTGTAATATCATACAGTTCCAGTCATGCATGAAAACACATACTGGAACAGGTGTGGATTGCTAGGCTGGATTGCTAAAACAATTTGACTTATACACCCTACAATAAGGAGGCTGAAAGCAGATGTAAATGCTATCTGTAAAAAAACCAGCAGTGAACATCAAATACAGATACCTATAAAAGTTATGTAAGCTGCAAGACAAGATCAGGATAAGAGCAAAAGGTATAAAATAATCATGAATGCATCTAAACTGTAGATTAAAAGTATTTTTCTAAAAAATAGAGAAACAGTATTCTGACCCTAACCTGAAAACTATAACTCATTGCAAGATGCACTCAGAGACTCAGAAAGTACATTCTAGTCTGGTACCTTTGTATTCTTCCTAATAAATAGGCATTCTAGCCTCCTATGTGCTGAGAAAAAGATAAACCCAGCATGTTATAAAGTTGGCAAATTAGATCAAGTAAGCTGCCAAACTGAGGCCTACCTCAAGCCAAATTAATATGGACAGAATTGATTTTTTCTTATGCAGTACAGTACATGTAAGGAAGACATGTAATCTATAAAGCTGGTTTTCTGTATTTCTTGCCAAGAATTTTTCTTGACTTAAGACTTCCAGGCTCGACTATATAATCACTAATCTCTCAGAGTTACTAACTTCAGTCAGAATTATATGCAGCCACCTGAATTCATTTTTAAAAAATCCACAAGACATTGATTCAACATGATCGAGACTCTCTGTGAAGCCCCAGTGCTAGGCTGTGCTAGGAGGAATTTTCCACGTTTTAATTTCAGTTTGAATAAAGAAATTTAAAATGCATTTCTGTAGTATCCACATGGTAATAAATAACAATTTGCAAAAAGAAAAATCATGAAGCAATCGAATTCCAAAGCACTTTAGATGAAGCCACATGAGTTCATGCTGTATTCTGAACTAAAATTTGTGTTAAAGGACAATTGTATCCAGAAGTTAAAATGTGGAAAAAGTTAAGTGTTTTGTAATAGGGGATTATTCCCGGAAACAATTACCCGACTTTGGTGTCCTATTCATTTAAACAACCTCGCTCCTCTTTCAGCGGTCTCTATTTGTTTATTTATAGATCACTCACTTATTAATATTCTTTTCCATCAACCCAAAAGACATCTTCCCCATAGAGTCAGAGGGCTGTAGAATGCAAGAATAGGACAGACTGAAGATGGCAAAGTATATGTTTTCCAAGAATAAAAGTTCATTTGTTGCAAATGTTTTCCTATCCAACAAAGGCCAAAAGGAATTACTAGCAAGCTCCTTGGGAGGCCCCATGCCTACAAATAAACACATGGGCTGAAAATGAACCCATATACAAGAATTCATTTGAAAATTTGGAAAGTGCTGTCATGTTATGTGCATGCGTTGACATCCAACAAGGGATAACAACTAGTGGAGGCCAACGTACCTTATTGTTTTGTAGTGTGTAAGTAGAGCACATGACTCCATACCTCACTGCTTATATAGCGTTTGTGACAGCAAAGTCTGCAGCAGGGAAAACACCACAGAGGTAAAGATTGTAAACGCCTGTGGGAAATTCAGATATGACCAGAGAGGAACCAACTATGGCAGCCTTACTGGGGTTTATAAGATAGAGAAGGACTTTTTACCACAGTCTGTAACGACAGAACAAGGGATAACGGTTTTAAACCAAAAGAGGGTAGATTTAGATTAGATACAAGGAAGAAACTCTTTACTGTGAGGGTGGCGAGGCACTGGAACAGGTTGCCCAGAGAGGTTGTGGAGGCCCCATCCCTGGAATTCTGCAAGGCCTGGTTCAATGGGGCTTTGGGCAGTCTGATCTAGTGAAAGATGTTCCTGCCCACTGCAGGGGAGTTGGACTAGGTGATCTTTAAAGGTCCCTTCTGACCCAAACCATTCTATTATTTCATGATTCTGTAAGTGTTCAACTGAAACATGCAGGTTTCAAAATTGAGGAGTTGCATCCACTTCCACAGGTTATATGAGAAAGTTGAATTTCTACTACTAAAAAATAAAGGATGCTTAATGACTCTAAAAGTTTATGAAGATTAATTCAGAAAATTATCTCATTCTAAGTTGTTTTCATGTCTTTGTCTTTTTACAGCTAAAGGGATTTTTTTAAACTTTTTTCCTAAATTTAAATGGGAAAAAAAAAATCAGATGAATCCTACTAATTTAACTGCTATTTCATTCTCCAGATCTTTCCTACTGAATAAGGAGTTCCAGTCTTGCTGTGTAAAAGGATACCAACATTATCCTAATGAAACACCCCATCAGGAAATATGAAGATCTCATACTCTCCACAAAGACTTAATACAACCTTATTAATTAGGGAAACAGGTGAGAACAATTGTCTAGAAAGAATTGCTTTCTGAGGTCTGAGAAAAGGTAAGCTCAAGTTTACCTTTACTTTTTCCCATGGGTGTTTCGGTTGTAAAGTAAAACCCAGCGCTTGCAGAAGTGGCACATTTGAACTAGATACAGGTAAGTCACCCTCATTCGCAGCAGGGAGCAAAATTTATGGGGGTGGAAACTGTTACAGAGAGCTAATCAAAGTCACCCAAACATAGGATCAAATCTGTATTTCAGATTCCCCTCAATTTGAAGGATTTCAGATAGATTTTGCCAGCTAATGCTGAAGCAAAGGACACCAGGGTCAAAAAGCCCCCAGTTTATATTCTCTTTGAGCATAATTTTGGGCCCAACTTTTAACTTTCTTACACCTCAGACAGCTCAGCTGGAAAACTAGGTAGGAAAATGGCTTCACTGAAGACCAGACACTCCACTTAAGCCAAATTCAGCTGAAAAATAAGGGAACATACGCTTTCCTTAAAGCAATCACTGCAGTCAATAAAAATGTGCTGTGTTGGGAGGAATGCAAATATAGTCTCTCGCAGTACATAAATCATAGATTATGATTTGTTTAAAAAAATGAAGCAACACAAAGAGGACATATACAATTATATTAGGTTCCATAGAACAAAGTCATCACTTAAGACTGGATTCTGCAAATGTGCGTATGTATATACAGCTTTACTCACATGAGGTGTTTTGAATTCAGTGAGATTAGTTGTATGCATAAATAAAAGCTTGATATGTATCTTTCCATAAAGCGTGAAAGTGGGCTGTTTTCATGCATTGTAAATTTAGTATCAGATTTGTTCTAGCTTTCCTAGCTGACAGATTCACCAAGCAATAGCAGGAAAATAGATTGCATCACACCTGTCTGTAATGTTCAGAGTACAAGCTGATATATCAAATACAGTGCTAATGTTCCTATGCACATCATTCTTTCTCACTAGTTTAAAACACTCAGCTTACTCTTTTTTCTCCTTATTTCATCTCCACACAGGCTTGTGCATCCTTGGCACAGAGACCATTTTCACACACGTCAAGGAAGTCTCTGAGGTATCAAATAAACAGACGCTTCTTAGTGTAGTCTATATTTTGCCCAGGTCCATAGAAAAAGCAAAGTCAAATAAAGATTATATTTTAAGGGAATCCATAAGTCTGAGGAAATTCTATTTACTTTGGTCAATTATTTTTTTTTTTAAATATGGCAAATCAAGGCAAGATGCTACTTTGTAATCATCACAGGGTATGGATATATTGAAACAAGAAACAGTAGGAACAGTACAAGCAGTAACCATTTTTAATTTTGTCATTTTTTCTATTTCTTTAGGAAGTCTCTGCAGGAAACAACCCAGCAAATATTAGAAATTGCAAGTTCGTTCTGCAAGACTTAAATCTCCCCTCAAGTCTTGCATTTCTCAGCTAATATTTCAGCACTGGCCTCATTACCAGTCTTCCGTTAAAGCCTAAAGACTACTTACATGTTTCACACACACACACAAAAAGAAAAAAAAAAAAAAAGAAAAAGAAAGACTTGATGGAATGTATTCACAAGTAACACTGACTCCAGTCTTCAGTGCTTTAGTTCTTACCTACTTCAGCAAGGCTGCTGAAGAACCAATACAACAAAAAAACGGCAATTTGGCCAAACAGCCAAAAACTCGCCCACCAGCACACAGAAGAAAGGGGGCCCAATAATGCAAAAGAATGGAAGCTTGTGATGGCAAGGCCCACCAGAAGGAATAGACTTGCCCCAAACGCTGACGCACCCTTGCAGAACCACTTCACCACTGTGCAGACTGAAGAGGAAAGACCCGCCGTATCAGGAGAGCTGCAGGAACTGAGTAAGGCAGCCCGGTCTGTTCCCCGTGTAACAACCAGCACCACTATGGAAAGGTGATGGGTGATAGCAGCAGGTGACCCTTCTGGGAGGTACAGAGGCACCCATGTGCCAACCTGACACACTCTCTACAGAGGTGTGCTGCTTAATGGGGGCTCGGATCAGGGATGTCACCGAGAGACGACCAAGCTTTGTACAGCCCGCTGACTATTGTCCGCGGCTGTTGTGTCATGTGGGCACCAGTGATACAGCCAGGAGCAGTCTGAGGAGTATCAAGAAGGATTACAGAGCCCTGGGAGTGATGCTAAGGGACTCTGGAGCGCAGGTAGTTTTTCCAACAGTCCTCCTGGTCAAATGGAAGGGGTTTGAAAGGCTTTGGCTTCTTCAGGGACCTGCTNAGTTTTAAAGGCAAAGAGTTTGAAAGGGCCAGTTGAATCTGGCAAGTCAATGGTTACAGGACCCGTGCCACAGGTAGGGGTTCAGCTACTTAGACCATGNTACAGAGCCTTGGAGGGAAGAGAGGCCCAAGCAAGTGGGTTAGCATTCAAGGGTCGCCTCCTCCAAGCTCAGAGGTGATGCATTCCAACAACAAAAAAAGTCAGGCAAAACCACCAAGAGGCCTATGTGGATGAACGTGGAGCTTCTGGACAAACTCAAACACAAAAAGGAAGCCTACAGAGGGTGGCACCAAGGGCAGGTAGCCTGGGAGAAATATAGAGAAATTGTCTGAGCAGCCAGAGATCAGGTTAGGAAAGCTACAGCCCTGACAGAATTAAATCTGGCCAGGGATGTTAAAGAGAACATGAAAAGCTTCTATAGGTACATCAGTGATAAAAGGAAGACTAGAGAAAATGTGGGCCCTCTCCAAAAGGAAACAGGAGACCTGGTTACCCAGGTTGTGGAGAAGACTGAGGTACTCAACAACTTTTTTGCCTCAGTCTTCACCAGTAAGTGCTCTAGCCACACCACCCAAGTCACGGAAGGCAAATACACGGTCTGGAAGAATGAAGAACCACCCACTGAGGCGAAGATCAAGTTCAAGACCGTCTAAGGAACCCGAAGGTGCACAAGTCCATGGGACCTGATGAGATGCATCCGTGGGTCCCGAGGGAACTGGCAGATGAAGTGGCTAAGCCACTATGCATCATATTTGAGAAGTTGTGGCACTCTGGTGAAATTCCCACTGGCTGGAAAAGGGGAAACATAACCCCCATTTTTAAAAAGGGCAAAAAGGAAGACCCTGGGAACTACAGGCCGGTCAGTCTCAACTTAGTGCACAGCAAGATCATGGAGCAGATCGTCCTGGGAACTATGCTCAGGCACATGGAAAATAAGGAGGTGATTGGTGTCAGTCAACATGGCTTCACAAAGGGTAAATCATGCCTGACGAATTTGATGGCCTTCTACAATCTGGATACAGCTTTGGTGGATAAGGGAAAAGCAACTGACGTCATCTACCCAGACTTGTGCAAAACATTCAAGATCAGGTTGGATGGGGCTTTGAGCACCCTGGTCTGGTGGAGGGTGTCCCTGTCCATGGCAGGGGAGTTGGAACTAGACAAACTTTGAGGTCCTTTCCAACCCAAATAATTCTATGATTCTATGATTCAAATCTATGTTGAATGAAGACTGAAAAATGGAAAAATGTGATTTGCTTTACACACATACATTGGCTTCCTTTGCATAATAATGTGATTTCCTCTATGTCAGCCATAGACCTTCCTGTTATCTGTGTTGGGAAGGAAAGTTTTCATGCTGTCGGACTTCCTTTGCACAGCTGCACATTCAAATTGGTAAAACTATCCTAAATAATAGAATTATGGGGGCACAGAAATAAACAATATGCTGAGAAAAGGCCACGCAGCCTTTGTAGAAGGAAGTCCCACCACTATGCTGATATAGCTCCTGGCAGGACTCAGCAAGTGTGGAACAGGGGAGATCAAATGTATCTGGTCATTCTGGATTTCCAAAAAGTCTCTCACCAAAGGTTCTTAAAAAAATTTATTATCTGGACTGGATAAGCAAGGTAAGAAAAGACGTACTCCCATGGAGAAGTAACTGATTCAAAGGCAGGAAGCTCAAGGTAGGAATAAACTGTCAGTTTCTCAGTGTCCTTCCAGATGCTCTGTCTGTGTTGTTCCACATATCCACCAGCATGTTCATGCCCCTGCAAAAGGGGATGAGACTACTGCAGTTTCAAAGATATTCAAAGAGAAGGTGGGTGTGACGGTAAGGAGATGCACAAGGGTTTCATAAAACTGGCTGAGTGACAGAATGGCACAGAAATGCACATGGGCAAACAAATCCTAACTTAACCTTTACTATTGCCACTTAGGGACAAGATTTTAGGATCATACTAGGTAATTCCATTCACCTGACTGCTCCATAGGCATCAAAAAAGCAAATCGAATGCCAGAATTTATTAGGTAAGGAGTAGACAGGAGTTGATTGTTTTATCAAAGCAAAACGTATATAAATGTGTGAATCTATGTGCACCTACATTGAATAATGAATATAGTTTTCATCTCACCATCATAAAATGGACATAACAAAACTAGAAAAGGTCCACAGAAAGCCAAAAAGCATGAAGCAATGCCTGTATAAAAAGTAACTTAAAAGACTAGGACTGTTCATCTTGGACAAGACGAAGGATGAAATTACAGATGTGAAGGAGGATATGAGCAAAGACTTCATTATATCCAATAATATAGGAAATAAATGCATCAAAAGAAGTTATCAGGTGGCAGTTTCAAAGTGAGAAAGGGAAGTTATCTTTTACAGCATCGTATGCTTAAACTGGGGAATCACTGTCAGACAGTATAGTGGATTCCAAACTTCACATTGTTAAAAGACATAATTAGACCAGTTCTCGGAAGAAAACTCTTCCATGAGCTGTCATGTGTCAAGACACCCATCGCTGGCTCAGGAAATCCCTGAACTACATCTCCCTGAAGCTTGAACAGTGCACCAGGGAAGTATCTTTACAAGCTGTCCGGTGGGTAGCAGCTAGCACTGAAGCCAGACGATTGAGCTATGTGTACACGAGGAACCGCTGCACAGCTCCTGTCATGGCCTCCCATGTGTCTGCTTCAACGGTCAACCCATGGACATCAGATTGCAACATTCCCCAATACAGGTAAAGATGATGTTAGGGCATAGGGAGGTTTGGGACTCTGTTCTGTCACCAGCCATGGTGGAATTTACAACAGCAGGGTCTTATTCTGTGGGAACGGCAAGGGGTTTCTTCTGCCTTTGGTAAGGCACAGCTCTCCCACCTTTGACTATTTGTTTTATTGTATTGTGCATCTCTCCACAGACTTTTTTCCACAGGACTGTGCTGACTGGAACAAAAATGCATTTATTTCACTGGCGCTTCCCAAGGGAAAGCATGTCCTAAATAAAATCATTTTCAGCAGCCTTCTGTGTGAAGGAGCGATAAGATGGCTCCCCAGAGAACGTGTGCGTGTGTCCCCTCAGTAGCTGTCTTACCTCCTGCTGAGCACAACTTGTTGGAATTGCACACACAGCCCCCAGGATTGTTTTTACTCCACCCACGCGCTGCCAGGAGGTTTTTCAGACTTTCAACATGCTGTTTCCAGGGCGACCATTGATCTCAGATTTCAAACATTGCCAGAGCTGCATATCCTCTTGCTATTCTCTCCTCCTTTCAGAAAAAGAAGTCTTCGAGCCCAATTTTGCCGTAAGGAGAATCCGCACTAAACACACCAGTGGGGTTCTAACAAGCCGGTTACTTAACGCCTGGGGGTTCCTCTTGGTCTTGTGTCTTACACCATATGTGTGCACCTGGGAGCTATAAGACACTGCCAATGCAATGTGCCTTGAGGTAACCGAGTCCTCCGTGTTTAATTTCTTCTTGTCCTCAAAAAACCTAACACATTAGGGGTTACGTCTCATTCAGGGTATCTAGGTTTTATGGGGAAGGTCCTTCTAGTACACAGAGATGTATGCTGTTATTGAACTTTTTTCTGCTGCTTCCCACACCATTACTGTTCAGGAAAGCTAGAGACTGCAAAGAGGACCCTGCAAGGGAAAACCTAAATTCATTGCATATGCACTTGAAAGACAAGAGGCAGGGCCCCAGCAAGGTTTCCAGGGGCTCCAGAGGAGAGAAAGGAAGCAAGCAGGACAAACAGACGCAATGATACCACGTGCAGAGATGTGCACACATGCTCCGCTGCCTCGCTAGATAAAAAGCCTACAGCCCAGGCACAGCATTTCCAGGAAAAGCAAGACCACAGTGAACTGGTGCTTCAACCTCCTGCCAGGCATCCCAGCAGCTGCACAGCCTCCAGCTCCCGCTTCCCACCAAGAATGGGGCAGGATCAGCCGCTCGAGCAGTCAGTGCCTGGAAAACAGGGGCAAAATCCAGTCTCAAACTGGGTTCTTTTATGAGGCCTGTAAACACAAATCCTCATAGCTCATCTAGCCCTAGAAGTCAGCATCCTCAAAAGATCCACCTCAACCACATAGTTAAGGACACAAACCCAAGAAGTCCTGCTCCTGCAAAATACCTTGCAGAATCCTGTCCTAAACACTCTGGAGAGAAGAGACAAAAAGCAGCCTTCTTTATGATTCCCTTTCGAACTAGCTGCATTATTTCTGGGCTGTACATTAAAACAGATGTCTCATTGATTTCCCAGTCACAAAGAAATCATTCTTTTCATGTCTTGTGACAGATGTTTCTTCAGGCGAACAGCTTCGACTTCAAACAGGACCTTTACTTCATGGAATAACTTTTCCCAAAATGATTTAAAAATATCTATTAGCAAACCAAAGCCAGCCTCATTGTGTTTCTTAAGCAAAGGGTGAGGAGAAGTGGTCTCTTTTCAAAACTGTGCAAAATGTCACTGTCATTTGGCATTTTTGTCCCATACATCCCTGATCATGATGGAAAATAACAAGCGCCTAATTAAGGAGTATTTACTTATCTTTTTTTTTTTTTAAATCTCATTATCAGCCCTGGAAGAGTAAGCCACAGACACATCTCTGTTTCATTTCAATCACCTCTCCTTCATTAAAAAGGGGAAGTATAGTGCACTTTCTCAAGCTACTTTTGTAGAGTTTGCTTATTCTGTAATCCCTGGAAAACTTTAAAGGAAGCGAGGGGGGAAATACAGAAGTATATAAACAGTGTTTTCTAATTTGAAAATAAAATGCACTATTCAGAGGTAAAGGAAAACTGGGGAAATAACTTTGTGGTTTACTGAAGTGCAAGCAAGGAAGTATTTTATATACCTTTTTGGGTTTTGGTGTAGACAGGGACACAATGCTAGAAAGACTGCCTTCATCTTTTCCTCTTAATCCTTTGCCACAAAAATCCTTCATCACATTTGAACTGACTACAAAAGGGGAATAAACCTCTCCCATGAGCTACTTAGTTAAAGAGAGTCTGGGGCAGGGGGAAAAACTTGATTACAGCTTTTAACATGGCTCTTGATTTAGCCAGGAGAATTTGTAGTGCCATTCCCTCCAGCAGATCTTTTTCCTCAAGAGATTACATCAAAGGTAAAGAAAAGAGCATCTAATACATCTTACAATGAATATGGCATGAATAGCTACACGCACCAATTAACTTCACAGGCTGCTTCTATCTGCCCAGAGCATACCTGAGCATCTGCTTCTTCAGAACACGGTTGCAGTAGCTGCTGTTTGCCTGACAAAAAGTACTTTAAAAGATCTCATACAGGAGACCAAAAATACACTCCAAAAGTCACTTTGTTAAATCATCATCAAGCTTGTAAACACCTTTCTCATTAGAAATTTAATTTAGGAGAAGATCCAGGTTTATGATTTAAGTGTAAGGGCAAATATGAGAAATTGAAATGCCAAAGCTTAGTCTCCGCAAGGCTCTCTTGCATGGATTGCTCATCTTTGTCACAGCCATGACACCAAGCTGCGTGATGTGGTTGACACACTGGAGGGAAGGGATGACATCCAGATACACCTGGACAGGCTTGGGACATAGGCTCATATGAGCCACATGAAGATCAACAAGGCCAAGTGCAAGGTCCTGCACATGGGTCAGGGCAACCCCAAGCACAGTTACAGACTGGGCAGAGAATTGATTGAGAGCAGCCCGGAGAAGAAGGACTTGGGGGATACTGGTGGACAAAAAACTCAACATAAGCCAGCAATGCATGCTTGCAGCCCAGAAAACCAACCGTATCCTGGGATGCATCAAAAGAAGCGTGGCCAGCAGATGAAGGGAGGTGATTCTCTCCCTCCACTCTGCTTTGGGTGCTTTCTACGCTTCTGTGTTTCCATGTTTCTATGTTTCTATGATTCTATGATTCTATATCTAATGACATGTCTGCTTCTGTTCCTCAGATAATACAGTAAAATATAAAATGAAGAGCAGTCTTGGGGACTGGAATTTCACATCATGAACTCCTGTGTTGTTCTGCGTACATACCAGTGACCACTCTGCTTACATGCCTGTAAAATAAGGACGTTACCAAACAGAATAAAAGTGTAATTCAAAGGTCAGAACCACAAGTTTCTCCACCCTGGAAATCTCAATCACCACAACACATCCAAGAATTTCTTTAGTGAAAAAGAAATAGTCATAATCTCAAGCATTTTTAAAAACTTATTCTTGGTTGCAAAAATTCTGTTCAAGCAGAAACAGTTTTTAAAAGAAAATGTCAGCTACATAGAAAAAGACATTTTTTTCTGTGACCGATCCTTTAGCAGCAAGTGCGGCACATACCTCCTTCTGTTTTACTCTGCCTCATCAAAAGGCCTCATGGCATCTAGCGGAGTAACACAGCCCTGCGCTTGTTTCTTCTACGCACAAGTACGCCACTCCAGTTCACATGTGGATGTAGCTATGGGATGCTTGGAGCCACACATCACGACAACAGGGCCACATATGCATATGGCATGTTACATGCACATATGTCCATGACTGCTTATGTGCAGAGGCATGCAACGCAAATACCAGCAGGCTTGTAGCTCCAGCAACACAGGCTGTGTTATCCCCCAATCCACCCCAGAAAACCAGCTATTTTAGGCACTGCAGGAGCACGGGTTACACACGCATACAAAAACAAACATGTGGGGTGACATCCTCTCCACATGAAAAGACGAGTCTGTAATCTCCATGGGTGTCAATTTAGCATAATCCCCACAGAAAGGTTTAGCTTGCTTTAAAATACACAGATGTCGTATTTAAGAAGGGCCCATTCATTTCAGGCCCAAAATACATAAACATGCCTTGAGTAATAAAGCAAAAAAGGTACTTTTTGCTGATGTGTTGTGGTTCAGGATTTCTGAGGAGGTGAAGTATGGAGCTCAGTTGTTGTTTTCGTTTTCTGAGCGGTTTTTATTATTATTAAGTTTTAATTTAGTTTGGCTCAATCTTTATTTTGTAGGTATGTAAATACAGGCAATCCAGTGCCAATAGCTAGAGCAATAATTCTGGTCAAAATGAAACACAGAGCTTTAGGCTATAAACTTAAGACAAAAATCAAAGGATTTAAATGAAATCTGACATGGCAACTCATTAAATTCAAGACTATCCATGATATTTTATTAAACATCAGTTAAGTGCATCTTTAAACAAGATGAATGCAAGTTCAGGAAATGAAACAGTCATTGCCTAAATACTTAACATGCTAGAGACAAAGGAAAGACACCTCTTTTGAACCAAATCACAGGAATCGCCCCAGCTAGTCTATGACCTTATCTTTAAGACCCATCCATATCAGCATCTCCAGAGGCATTTATCCCCTTTCTAGAATAAACTCTATAACTGGCCTTATGATCAGGTGACTGAACACAGTATTTCTGACGAGGCCACATCACCATGAAGAGCTGAAGGCATTTAATTGTTTGACATCTCTTAGGCATTTAAGCAATAGGTTTGCTTTTGAGGTCTTTTTTTTATATGCTGAATGTAAAGCCTTCACAATGACACCTAAATACTGATTTTCAGGATATAAAAACTGCCATACTGGGCTCAAAGTCTTAGTCCACAGTCCTGTTTCCAAAAAAGTTTAGGTGATTTGATGGAAGATACATGAGACCTACAGCAAGTAAATGAGATGATCTTCCCTCCTCCCATGCTGGAGATCTTCCTTATCACTGCTGGTTGGCTTTAGTAAGATATTTTTCTGTGGTGATGGGGTTAATTCAAAGTTCCAAATGTTTCTTCCAAAAGCGCATTACTTTATAGCTTTCCTTGAGTTCCACCTGTTGTTCACTCAAGTCAGTTAAATCCATCGGACATTCTCCCCAGTCACATTCGTTGAAATTATTCTGTGTGTTACATGGCTGTCTTTTTTTTCATCTCTTTTTGCACATCATTAGCAAATAAGGTAACTTCTATCCCATGATATGAATTCAGTTCCCATTTTGTAAATATTTTGCTACAATATTATTGGAGTTTGGCGGGATGAGTCAGGGTGTTGACATTCCTGTTTCCTCAAAACACTTTGTTTCCCACACCATGACTGCTTAAACCTTTTGTGGATTTTTTTACCAAGATGAACAATTAAATTAAAAGTATCAACTGACTTGCCTTTATCTGTCATTTTATTATGACCCAATTTAAGTTTATTAATAGACTGCAAAAGCTGTGCCAGTTACATTCAAGTATATCATGATAGTCTTAATCTTTTATTTCGCTTTCAGTGCTCTTTTTAAGCAAGAAGAATCATTTGATGCAGATGTTGCTGCTCTGTAATTACTCATATTGCCTTTTGCCTATTTAAAAGATGCAGATCCAACACAGTAAATAAACTAAAGCAGGTAAATTAAAGTAATAAGTATTTTAAAGTAATGAGATCCTTAGATACTTAGCTACTGCCTTAGGCATATAAAGTTAAGAAATCACTCTGTTCCTATATATGTGTAAATAATTAGGAGGTAGATGAGAGTTTTGCAGAGCTTTTTCAAAAATAAGTAGCCCCATTTCTGGCATTTTGAGAGCTAACATAATGTATGCTGATCTGTACTACAAACACCCCTCACTGCTTAGACATACATACATTGTATGGAGATTCAAAACAGATTTTCCCAGTCCACCAAATCAAGTCCTCAATCCCCAGAGGATTAAAAATGGCTAAGAACAGGGAAACTTAAGTAGCTGTCAAAATACATCTGAGTGTGGCCGTTCTCAACCCCTCCTGCTTTAACAGGCCACAAAAAACATGGTTTGTTTTACCATACATCTCAGGCCATAGCCACGCTTTCCTATTGTCAGAGGTCTGCGAGTTGTCCACGATGGGTGCACAGTCTGCTTCTCTGAGGACTCAAGACTCTACAGAGGTTATTTTATCAAAGTTATTATGATTAAAATCATAAAGTTTTCTCAGTGATGCTTTCAAGAAAAAGTGGGGTGGGGGGAAAGGACTTAAAGCTTACCAGCTGAGAGGAAGATCATGTCACAGAATGCCTATGTTGGAACCACAGATGGTTTGCTCTGCCAAATTTAAAGGACTCCTTGGAGCCATATGACAGCCATTATATATGGTTGCCATATAGATAAAGGAACATTTCATATTTCATGAGGAAAATCAGTAGTGACCATTTAACCAGAAAGGAGAAGAATGCTTCTGTGTGGCTCCTCTGCATTAATCTGCATCTGGTTGTGAACCCTAAGTTGTCCATCCATATAAAGCAGCCACAGAGCTCCCAGTTACCACTGAAAAGCTGATTTCTTGGCTATTCATACTGCACTAGCCTTGGACCATCATGAGTATGTCTGAGCTGACACTTGTCTGCCCCTCCATGCAGCCTGTTCTCCACATTTTTGTGGTTTGACACACCTAACACATAACCCTGTATACTATGACCAGCTTTAAAAACATTGCAACAGGTGCAGGTCTCCCACCTGTGACAACGTCATGCCATCACACATAATCCACTACACGAGAGCTGATCGCCTGGGCCATGGCATGGTCCAAAGAGAAAGTCTAAGCCCTCCTCACTTCATCTAGAAGTATGAACGGCTCCAGCATTTTCATGAAGCCTCCCAAAGTTGGTAGAGCTAAGACAAAGTTACTGGTGAGCCATCTCAGTAGTGTCACACACAGATCAGCGGCCAGTTCTGTATGACAAAAGGCAAGAAACACAGACCCACTTTGGGATGAAAAATTCCTTCTTCAAGTTCAAGGTGTTTCTGACAGTCCACCACTCACACCATGACCCAATACCCTCCTCAGGGCAACAGAAGATCTCAGCACCATCCAGGAAAAGTAAAACAACTCTTCATCTAGAGAGGATGGTGAGAACAGCCACAGCACTAGTGATGTGAAACATAACCCAAGGGACAGGGGAGACAAATGGGGCAAAGGCCAACTTCTGAACCTGAGTTTTTCAGAGGGCAGTGGCAAAACAGCGACGACTGTGGGATTTTCTGCCAAAGGACATGCCACCAATGGACCGAGTCCAATATCCATGAACTTTCTGATCTGAGCTGCAAAAATAAATTACTTATGGGGTTAGATGGTATCTTTGGGAGTTCTAGTAGTATTGTCTTTAAACATTCTTTAGCTGTGCATAACAGATGGGCAACATGATGGTTTTATTTACAGACAGTCCTTATTCACAGAACAACAGAGGTGAAAGGGGAACAGCCTGTTTAGTTTTGACATGAAGGACTTCTCTTGGAAAAAGTTTTGCTGAGAGGTTTACAGGGACTTTTTTTTTTAGTTGTTTTGCATTATCAGTTTGGAATTAAACATCTATTCCATAGCTCTATTGTTCTCCCATGGAAACTCTTAAAGTTTAAACATTAATCAAAAAGGAAATAAAACTAAAATTGCCTCTAAACTCACTACAGTGAGTTATGTCTTGGCAACCCTACCCTTTTGACCCTGCTATCACTTTCATGAATCCAGCCTATTGTGTTGTGTAGTAAAGTGCTGGCTTGCACGAGCTCTAGCACAGGCTGCCAAGTAGTATACTGGCTGGTTTGTAGATGCCTCTCCTACCAAAGCCTCTGAATGTGTATAGACAATGTCATGCATTGGTTTAAACCAAACTACTGAATAAAATCAACATTCAGGCAACAACTCCTGTTCATCAGACAGAAGTCTGGGAGTGACTTGAGCCTTGTATTGTCTCACGAAGATCAGTAGCCTCAAATTCTTCTACATCAATGGGGACTAAAAGTTGCAGATATAGTAGTTTTCCTTAAGAATAATTGGTTGGGATCTGCAATTAGTAGATCTACCATTAATTGATTGTAACCAATTAATACTAATAAGCCACTGTTTATACTAACAACTCACTCACCTCACTTGTCTTGGCAAGACAAGTAGCCGTTCAAAAGACCTTTCTCCAACCTATGTAGGGAGTCAAAAATCCTTGAGTCCAATAGCCTTTGTGTCAGGTTGTCACACACACATCTGTATCAACATCTTCAGCTGCACCCATAAGCAGAGGGTTCGAACTGGAGAAGAACTGATACATTCCATCTTCAGGCAAACCACCGGATCTGTATGCTGGAATTACCGTTTCATGCACAAAGGAGAGCTCAGGTGCTGTGACTCAGGAACTCAGAACAAACTCCCAGCTCTGCCATTGCTCTGTGGTGGGACCTTACCCATGCCATCCCAATGCTCTGCCATTCTCATCGTCTCTGCTCTAGCTTGATGTTTTGCAGCACACCACATTGGGTCATGTAAGACTAATAAAATTCTCTCAAGATCTAGATCTAGCAGTAGACTGCAATTACCACTGGAAAAGCTGCTTTTCTGGTGATTTCATTTCAGTGTCATCAGAGCTGCCTGAAACAAACACTTCATTGTTTTACTGCATAAACATCCTTTTAGGTCATGTCTGCCTCAATGAACTTTGTCTATGTCATCAGAGGATGGAAGATGGCAGAGGTAGCCAAAGTGCGTCAGCTCTGCAAACCCACGGTTCCCCGGTTCAGCAGCTAACCGAACTGTGTACACACATCATGGCTGGGGAGCCGGCTCTTTCCCAGAAGGAAAATAGAAAGCGCACTGTATCATTGTGAGGCAGCTCCAGCACGCTAAGTAGAATCATATACTATCACTTCATAAGCAAAACCTGCTGCTGAGGGGAAAGAAAGGTTATGTTTGTTTTTGAGGTTTTAAAAGCATTTTTTCTTGGTTTATGGTTCTTTTTTTTTTTTATCTTAACCCAAAGGGATCCAAACCAGAAGTTCCTTCCTGTCTGAAAGAGTTAGGCCTAGGACATTTGTGGCCTGATTCTCCTCTCAGCTATATTGAGTTAAGTAAGACACAGCTCCAGTGAACTGACAGAGCTACTTCAGCATAAAACCAGGGCGAGGGAGACGAGAATCTGTGCCACGCTAATGAAGTCATAACAGCAGCAGCCCTCCAAAGCAGCGTCAGCATTTTCAAACCAAAATGATGTTGATCTTTCAGCTGGAACACACAAGATTTTGAAGCTCATTCAAGTACTCTGCACCAAAATACTCAATTCCTTTCCGCATCTTTTTACTGCAGTCGGTAATATGGGTCTGCAGCCTGTTGAGGCCAAGAAAAATGGCAATGACTTTACCCTCTTTTCTCCGCTTGCCAGTTTTTAACCCAGATGAAATAGAAGACTAAGTAAGATAAGCAACAGCAATGTGTAAGGAGGCCTTGCGAGTGCCACAAGGTGTTACATTCTCCAAAGCATCCTGACACTTGGTGACAAGAGGGACTGTTGTGATTATGACCTACAGCATGCAGACCACAGAAGACATTCAGCAATTCCTGCAGTCAGACCACAACCCTTGGTTGACTTGGAAGGTCTAGATTAGAAAGGTTTGGACACTGGAAATTATTTTGAATATTTGACTCAAGCAAGGAGAAAGAACTACCATCACATGCCTCAGATCTTTTTCTTTTTAAAGCTAGTTATCTTCATAGAGTCTACAAAAAGAAGAATCTCAGACGATTCTGTCTGTGGTAAATAAATCTCCTTTCTTACCTAAGAAAGGTAAGTGCAGCCTCCAAGTTTGGTCCCTGTAAGAATTTGAGACCCGGCACAAAATCAGAGTTGCTGGTGCTAGTTAATCCAGTACAGGTAGGCTCTGCCATGGGGGCTATGTATGTTTTCAGCATACAGTGCTCCTTGTCTGCCCAGTCTTTGCTTTGGCCTTTGAACCTCACTTGTAATTCCCGACTTAGCTCTTGACCCTTCTTCACAGACTTCTGATTTGACCTTTGCTAATTTTCTTCCTCCTAATCCTGACCTGCTTGTCTTACATTGCTTAAACCTTATCTCATCTGCTATCCCAGAACCCGCTCTGCAGTTTATAGTCCCTAATCATGTGGTTAAGCCTCTGAGGACCTTCTTGGCCAGATCTTCTGGCTAAGTGCAGCTTATTTCCCAAATTTTATTCAAATGTGCTGTACCTTCATCCCATCTTCAAACCTGATTCCAGTTTGACTCTTGTCAAGGGGGCCCGATTACCCATATCTTACCGTGTGCATTTAACCTCTGCAGGGTTAATGAGGAACCTGGCAGAGTATCTGTGATGATTACCTACATTCATTGCTAAGTCACCTCATCTCTCAACATCAAAAATTCTCTCCCTTTTGGGGAGTTTTTTCAGCTGAAATTTTTTGCATTTATTTTTACATTCCTGTACTTAAGCATTTGAATCCAGTAAAGGCCCTGAACTGTCAGTAGATATCCTGGACCCACCTTGCACACTCCAAGTAAAAGATATCTTTTTCTATGTTTTGTTACAAAATGCATTTCCCACTCTGGCAATGGACAGCATCAGCCCAAGGCAGTGCTAACCATTCAAATGTCCAAGTCTTATGCTATCCTTTCAGCGTTGACATATGATTTGTGCTACTCTCCTATGTTACCTTACCTCTTCTTCCCACTTCCACCCACGCATAGTCTGACGAGTGTGTTGACCATGAGAGGGCTGTTATGGGGTTATTGGTCTCATCTTGCACAGCATATAGTCCCCGTCACACAGCTGAATATTTGGCAATATCACAGAGTGGCTGGACATCAAGCAGCCATGAGGGCATTGCCCTTCCTTTTTCTGCCTCTCCTGAACTGAAGGTGCCTGTTCTCCACCTGAACTACTCCTTCTTGAGCAAGAGAAGCCCAACCCCACCGAAGAATGCAGCTCCCCTGTCCACACCCTGGCTGGATCTGCTTGCTTCTTCCAGTAGCATCGGGTGGAGAAGGTGGGATGTTTCCTGTCTGCATGTCCAAGCTTTTTGGAAGTCTGGGTGCTACAACACACCCAGTTTAAATTAGACAACACTGTAAACTGGGGATGGGACAGGTGGAAAAACATTGTCCTCTTCCATACCACCAAAAGCTTAAAGCTACTCAAGCAAAATTAGCTTTAGCTGCTGTCCTGACTATTCAGAATAAGTTTCCTATACACAGGATACTCAAAAATAGGTGTAAAATGATTCTGACTAATATTAGGAAACCCGGTAAGAACAGGGCAGATACTATGCACAGATTCTTTGCCAGGCTGCACAAAGATATACCTTTTCAAAGTCACAGGCAGTATTTAATAAGTTCTAGAGCCTGTACTAGATCATTCCTTTAATCATCTCCTCCTATCTGTGAAGTAGTGTGATCCAGAAAGTCGTTGGCCTCCAGTAAAGGAAGGAGGGTTGGGTGGATGTTGATGAAGCTAACAGCAAAGAGTTGTGTGTTCTTCCCCCTTACCCATAAAAGATATTCACAGACTTTTTTTCTTTCCTTTCTGGGGAAATAATCCAATCTGTATGCACTGCCACAATGATGATTCTTTGACTTTCTCCCTCACTTCTCTCCTGACAGACTGCACAAGAAATTAAATAGGTAGAGCTTTAATATTTTATTACTTCTATAGCCTTATTCTGAGATGTTTATAAAGAAGGAAATCGACCTCTTCCTGGATACCAATGAACTGTCAACTTCCTCAGCCAGCTTCTTTGTAACACATGAAAAGCCTTTCTCATAGGCAGAGTTATTAGCTTTGCTCCAGCTACAAAAGAAAGCAAAGGGGTTGGATGAGGAGCGTGCCTCAAATCCTTCCCTTGGACAACTCCTCATATTCAGCAGAAACAGGCAGGAGCTTGGTATGGGGCACACGTCTTGGGCTGCGTTCGCACTTCTTGGGTTTGGGAAGGATTTGAGCAAGGAAAAGGCAAGCAGTGTATCAGAGCTTCCACAAAGCAAGGGGACTTAGACAAGACCCTTCCTGTACATCAAAGTACCCAGAATAAACTTTGCATTGTTCCCAAAGATATAAAAAAGGGATTCTTTAACTTTCACACAAGCCCTTGCAATTTCAATTCTTTCCTTCACACATGTATCTGGAAATGCTCTTTGCTAAAACATAAATGCCCCGATTCTCTATGTCCCAGCAGGAAACCTGGGATGTCCATTAACAACATTGGAGCTTGCCAATACCCTGAAACCCGTAACACCAGGTAAAGCACCCGACCTGACAGTTCCTAGGTTAATTTTTATGCTTTTTTTTTTCCCTTCCAATAAACCTGCAAGCAACTACATACTTTTTTCAACAAGTCTCTGGAGGAGAGTTCTGTCCTCTCTACCTTAAGGGAAGGCTTGGTTTCAATGGTTTTCCAAGCTGCGCTGGAATCACAGATCAGGCTTGAACTATTGACCCACCTTTCTCAAATTCTGGGAGGTAAGTTAGAGAAATCTGTGCCCAATATCTCATGTCTGAGCCAGGCTGGGATTCGTAATGGCTGGGCCAGCTCAGACAGTACTTTCGACAGGATTAGGACACCAAGCCACTTATGGCTTGGACAAAGGAATAGCTGTTGACAAGAACAGTAAATATAGAGCTCCTGTGATATGATTTTGAGTCTTCATATATGGGGGGAAAAGGACTGGGAAAAGCCCCTCTTGTACAGTCAGTTGGCTCAGTGGCCAAAACACTGCATAACAGGGTGGTAGATAAAAGCCAGGTGTAGTGCAGAAGGTAGGAGGTTAAAAGGGATCACATCCTTGAGGGGCAGACAGATGCCTGAACTCTTTGAGGACAAAAGTAGCTGAAGCTTCAGAAGAAAGAAGATTAAAATATCCATAAAGACAGACCAGGGGCACAGTGCTGTGCCCTTGCGAGGACCCAGGGAAGGAGCCCTTTGTGGTACTTATCCTGCTGAGAGACAAATGTCTTCATTTTGAGGCTTGATACTGGGAAAAGAGGTGGCTGCTGCATGAAGGAGGCTGGGCCTCACCACGCCACGGGGAAGAAAGGGCTAACAGAGAAGCTCAGGAGGAAAGGGAGCTGTGGGTCTGAGCTTAGGGCACCGATCACTAAGAGCTCAAGCTGCCATGCTGCAAGGGTGGCAGTGCCAAAGGACTGAGAAGACAAATGTCTTCGTGGGCTGGTGGTCTGAGATAAATTTGACAGCAGGATCCCATGTTAAGGAGCAGGAGAATTTCAGAGTCATGTAACTCTCTCACAGGTACAAGAATATTTCCTCCTATTTTCTGTCCGGTCCTCCAGCTTGCAACGTGCTCTCCCATGGCACGAACAAGCCCAATGTCTTGTTGGTTCATGCTGTCAGCCAAGATAACGATTTGTCTGTAGTGCACACTAGCCTTCCTGCATCAATACATGACTTTGGTTCATTTTCAGCATACAGAATTTACAGGTGAAAAGTCAGAGCTGCTGAAGCTCCCCTTGCTTCCTGGCAAGGGGGAGAGAGAAGGGAAGATAAAACTATCAAGAAAGTGTACAACTGTCAGAAACAGCCTTTCTGTAGCCAGCAGAAGACAACAACCAGCAAGAAGCATTTTGCCTCCCCCACTGGGAAAAGAGAACAGATAAAAATGGACATTTTTCTCTGATTTTTCCTGTATTTTGCGTGGTCCTTCTCTCATCATCTCACTGTCCTGCTCTGAAGACTTAAGAAGATCAGTGAGCGCTTTATGCCAGGTTTGGAATAATGCCAGGAAGGCTGAAGGAAGCTGAGAACAGCTGTGTCGGATACCTAGATTTCAGGGCAGTGCTTTTCTCCCTTTGTGTCCCCAGAACTGCTTTCCAGTCCTAAAAGAGCAGGGACAGAAAAAGGTAGACAGGTCTGGACGTATCACTATAACGTCCCTGGCACATCAGCACAGCAATGGGGTGCTACTTACACTCTTTTAGCGCAAAGCTCTTTATACAGAAAAAATAAAATCAATACAAAAATTTGAATAAATCACCTTGGGGTTTGTTTTTTTTTCCTCCAATTGTGACATGTTGATATGGTTCTGCAGCCTGTGGTTTTACCGTGAACCACGCCATTTAGAAAGGCTTCTGTGCACTCCCTTTCCAAGCATCTCATAGCAGACATCCTTCAAATATGCAGTCAAACATACTAGTCTCAACGTTGTTCGTGAAACTCGAGTTAAAAGCTGTCCTGCCAATCCACTGGCAAACAATCCTACTTTAAAGAAAGAAAACCAGAGTACCAGTGCACAGGTATTTCAGTTCAAAAAAGCTACTCCTCCAAAAGCATCAAGTATGGGTAGATGAGAGAGCACCACTCAGGCTCAAAACAACTTCAGCGCCTGCCCAGTTCTCACGGACATCCTTGGTGCAGCTCGTTCCACCGCCTGTGCTGAACTTAGGGCTTGATGCAGCAGTGCAGTGAGCACGTGCTGAATGAGAAGCACGGTTACTGCCCGTTGGCGTCAATGCACATCGAGCTCCTTGTCACAGGCAGGACCTGAGGAGACAGGAGCTCTGCCCTCGCAGACACGCTGACCTCGGCAGCGGGCTGGCTTGGCTCTCCAGCATGAAGCTGTCCCTGCCTGAGAGGCTCATTTCTGCCTTTGCCCTCTCACTCTCCCGCTGCCAATGTTGTTTCAGTCTTGCACTTGCATTTCCTGCGGTGATCTTGCCCTGACCTTTGACTGGCTCCACAGAGTTAATTAAGTTTGGCTGTAAGTTGCTTCATTTCTGGCGGGGGGTTCATTTTTCCAATTCCTTTTCTGCCTTCACTGCAGGACACAGCTCTTCAAGGGAGAAGAATTCTGTCTTCAGGTGAAAGTCCGGAGGGTTTTTTTTTATTGACCTGAAATAAACTCTGGATTTGCAATCAGAATTTAGTCCTAGGACTTTCAAGTCCTGCCAAATTCATAGAAATGGAGAGAAGCATGCTTAAAAATCTACCTCCACTCATTAAAGCTTTTTAATTAAACAATATTTATAGTACAATTGGACATACGTGTGTGCATTTTGAATGAATATATATATAATATTTTAAATTATGCAATTAAATTAATTATGAAAATGAATTAGATGTCTGTACTCAGGGAGTCACAAAAAGCAGGGACAGAAAAAGAGTTCTCCCATTTTACCTGCTTAAGAGTTGAAATTATATATGTTAATGCTAGGAGGTGGTTGTTGAATTAAAATATCACAGGGCCCTCAAAAGAGAATAAAGGGTAAGAATGATTAATGTGCTTTTACACAAAGAATGATACATTTTATATATCTTTGACCTTCTAAGGTCAAAGGGATTATAGGACTGTTTGAAGTTCAGGAGGAGCTGAGCAAGGAAACAAGAGAGCTTTTCATGGGGTGATGAGAAGCTGTGGCTGACATTTCAAGAGCAGAAAGCCTATTTTTATTAACTCCTTCTTTCTCAGGTAAAAAATGTTTTTGACAGAAGAAAACAAAACAAGCATACAAATGTGCAGAAAAGAATCCAATTTCCTCTGCAAGCACGCAGACCTAAACTTGAAGTTCAGCAGAGCCAGCATGGGCGTCCACGAAGCGGCATTACCAGCAGTTAAATTGCATTGCTCGCTGCACTTTTGGAAGTTTATTAGGACAGCGGTTTAGATTCTGCAGCAGTCATAGTATATTTTTATCTTAGATTTTTCTGTTTAAAGTTTTGAAGAGAATGTCTTGTACGTTTCTGAGCACAACTCAATGGGTAAGTGAATACCAGGGCATTTATCTGAGCATGCAAACAATAGCAAATACAACATGCGTGAACTAGAGAAAGGAGTACAGCTCAAGGACCCTAGGGTAGCTTAGGTTATTTGTTCTCAGTGAGTGTTTCACTTGCTGAAAAAAAAATGCTTTTTGCAAGGGGGCAGGGGAAGGGTAGGTTAAATTTAATAGTTCTGACAGTGAGATCTCAGAAAGACGAATGCCAGGGTAAAGTGTTTCACCTGGTATTTTCAGTATTCTTTCCTTTTCTTGTTTCAAAATGGTATTTTTTGCTTTAAAATTGTCCAGTTACTTTTAAAAGTTTTTAAAATAGTTTAAAATCCCACAAAGGAAACTGAATATTTGATCCCGAGTCAAATGAAAGGTTTTGATCAATCTTACATTATTTTTGTTTTTATAGTATAATTACTTATGGGTATGTGGCTTTTAGCATGAATATTAATATTTTGTAAACATATGCAGTTATAGCAAACATAAAGTAAATTATGTGTGTCCGCTTAGTCACAGTGGTAAAGTGTGGAGAAGAGCATTTTCTTCTTTACCTGTTCTGAAATATAAGGAAATTTTACATTTTAATGCCACAAATCCTGGTGTTGAGTCCTTGAAAAACAGGAAAAAAAATTCACTTAGGGTCATCACTATAGTGACAGTCTATTCCAGTGTCCTCAATTCAGCTACTAACCTGAAAACTCAGTGGAGATGTTGTATGGAACACTTAGGCCATGGCTTGTTTCTCCCTCTTCACTTCTGTCTACTTTTTCTGTTTTTTTTATGAACAAAATGAAACTTTTTCACTTTTCCAAAATTACTTCTCATTTTCTAGCTCTATCCAAAAAAATGGAACAAAAAAAAATCTGATTTCTTGCTCTCTCCCTTTGCTTACCTTCAACCTATGTTCTTGACTGTTATGATCTCAACTTAGGTTAGACTTTCTGAGCATAAACCAAGGTTGCCAATAGAAGTTCTCCATCTGCATGTACAAAAGCACATATACAAGTACCATTTTCTACAAAAATCCAGTAAGAGTTCTTCTCAAGAATGAACTCTTAAAACTGAACGGAATTAGCTTTCAAGCCTCCGCAGTTTAAAACATGAGTAACTTAATTCCACGTAGAGCAATTGGCTTGGTCTCAACCTTTTTCCTCGTCTGCATCAGGAAAACACGGGAAGTTTCCATGGTCATGAAGGTACCGCCACAGAGAGGTACAATCCTGGAAAATCCATTCACTCCTAAACCAAGCTTCTCTCAGCTTATCCTCATCAGTAGAGTAGTTTGAAGTGGCTGTTTGCTCTTATTCTTGTTTAATACTCTTTCCATGCCAAGAGCAACTTCAACATAGCTTATTCAGTCAAGATCTTAGATCAAATGCAAAACAATACCTAGAGGGTATGATATTTACCCTACAAAATCTATAATTCCAAGTCCTTCACTGCCTATAGACTTCTATAGCTCTGTGTTGAGAGAAACATCATGTATAGTCTAGATTTCTACAGGTTTCTGAAATAAAGGGTGAATTTCACCTTAAAAGCTTTATTCAGCCCACTATTTACTCTGGACTCATGCTGTAAATTCACACATGTTCAATGACATATTTTATTTGGTGGAATATGCCCCATATAATACATGTAGCAAAGGGCAGACCGTTCACATTCACTGAATCATTTTGGCTTGAAGAAAAGTTTAAAAAGCCAGATTCAGGAAAGCATTAGTTGTGGTATTCTTTTAACTAGTATTATAGCAGCCTGAGAACTCAGGCGGATGTGAGAAAACACCAGTTTCCTTCCTCTGCCAGAGGAGATGTAACCAATAGCCTTCACCTCCCAGAAGTTCACCCATAATATCAAACCTTTTCGTATTCAGGGCAGGGTGTCTGTCTCAATCTCCCCTGTTAACTAGTTTAATCAGTAACTAAAGAATTTAAGAAACGACGACACTGCAGGTTTCGCGCCTTTCAGCTGAGCATCCTAACCCACCGGGGTAGGGAGTCCCATCCATTCACTCCAGTTGTCTGTTTCTAAAAATCCCATGCAGGTTCCCCACTCAAACCTGATGGTTTGAACCTTTATTAGAGAGTTCTGACTTCAAATTCACTGCTTTCTGATTCAGGGGCTTGGTAGCACAGCAAAATTGGGTTATACATTTTAGAAGTGGTGAAAAGCTACGCCGTACAAAGGTGTGTGTAAACTCACCCTTCATCTTTACCAGAACAGGTAATGGAGTGAAGCTGCTGCCTTCTGATCTACTTTTTGTTAAATATTTTTTAAAAACTTCAAGGGAAATATATACAGGAGAAGGAGCAGGTAGCCTGCGAGTTGAAACACTCCTCTGGGCTGGTTTCTGTGTTCCAATAAATATCTATACAAAGTTGAGAAGTGACAAAGCAGAAGAGTTCTCTGGCAATAGGTTAAAAGTGTCCAACTCCTCCTTTTCATTTTCCAGTTTTGTGAATCTATCCCTTCATTTCCTTTGCTTTTCCTTCAAATGCTTGGGAAATTAAATGTTTCATTTTGGGTTGAATAGAATGTTTAATTCAACATAAAACGTAATTTTGGGAGTTTTCACTCTTCCTTGGGGACAAAAAAATGGGGAAAAAAATGTAAACCAACCCAAAATCTTAATTTTTTTTTAACACAGTTACCAGAGAAAGAAAACCAGTTTTTCACATAGCCTCAGTGATACATTCAATGAATTGCAATTGCTCAATCTCTCTTGCTCAGCTGCTGTAAGAACTCCAGGCTACAAAAACAAATTGCTGCAACAGGAAAACGTGTGCCAAGCATGTCTAAGGAGAAGACAATATCGTTATTGTAAGACAGGTGAAAAAGGGAAAGGGAAAAGGAAAAGGGAAAGGGAAAAGGAGGAGAGGAGAGGAGAGGAGAGGAGAGGAGAGGAAAGAGGAAATTGTCCAATGCTGTCTGCAAGAAAGTCAGTCTCACTGACAACCACAGTTATTCAGACTTAGAGAAGTCTGAAAAACAAGCAAGCAATGGGAAATTTGGATCTGCTGTTCTTCAACATTAATGAAAAAAAAATTAAAAAGAAAAACCATTTCAAACTCCTACACTTCAACACTCCCCTGCACGCAAAACCAGGTGAGCCTATGCCAATTCCTCCCAGTGTGTGTTGAGACTTGGCTGATGCTGCATTCCACAAATAATTCCTCTTCTCTGTGCCTGCAAGATATTTCAGTGTAGGAATGGGAACACAACCCAACATTTTCAATTAAAATAATTATTCAGAAACCCTCAAACTGTGAGACACTCCTATTATTTCTTGCTTAAGAGGTGGCATTTAAACTTGGAGAGATACAGAGAGGAACTTTGTTTAGCAATGCAGCTCTAAGGAAATCCTGCATCTCACTTGTCTCTCCTGAAGATCATGAAACTTTCTCTAAGGCCTCCTTATAAGGGGACACCGTTAACATGTACAGATAAAGATCTTATTGCACATTCAGGAAAATGTTCGTAATAAATCATAAACTATATGGCCATAAATATTGTGCAGTAAAAGGACTGACTGTCATATAAAATTATTATACTCCTTGCACAGAACAATGCACCATCTCCCTTTCTAATGCTTTAATATTAATTAAACATCTCATCACCTTTTTTACATGCTGTACATTAGTTTCTCTATTAACACAGTTCCAAAGAAAAATATGAGAGATTATTTGACTTTCTCTGTATTTAGACTGAGAAAACTTCTGGATTCATGAGAAAGACGCATATAAACAAATATCCTTTTTTAATTACATATAGCTATTAAGTCTCATTTCTTATGCATGTTCATTCTCACAGAGAAGCTGGTGATTTCTAAGTTCCACTGGTTGGTGTGCGTATATGCATTATAGCTTTGCTGAGGCAAGTTCTATTCTTTGACTCTAAATGTCTCCCCTGTGGCTCAACCCTTTCCTGTTGCTTTCATGAAAATGAGAAATAGTCCTTGATCACAAAGTTCCCAGGTTTTTCCTCACATTGACAAAGGAGATTGTTGTTAGCCTCCTGGCAAGTGTTTTGAACTGTACCAAATAAATGGGAATCAAGTGAATATTCTCATGGATCAGGAAGGGTTTTTTAATCCTCTGTAGAAGCGTTAAGGACACAGCGATGGGAGCATGTAAGAGAGGCCAAGGGCGACTGTGCACAAAACACAGCTCTTGAAGCAGTTTCTCAAATTTTTCCACTCAGGATCTCACTTCCCAGTGCACTTCCAGGCTCATGACCCCACTTCTGATTGCAAGCCCTACTCCTGTAGTCAAGTTCCCATCAAGCTACCTCTTGAGTACCATGACCTCTTGTTTGTAAACTGGTGTCCTAAGGGTCTGACAAGGAGGTAACTCCCTTGTGATTCCCCCAGCACAGCTGCTGCCAGCAAACCACAGAGATCTCAGCCTGCCTGCTCATATACTGTATTTGCTCACACCAGAGATGAAGATATTTCCACCCAAGATTTTGTCCTGGAGAATAATGGTCCTGATGCTATGCACCCCTGCACTAAAACTATAGAACTAAGATGTTTAAATCCTCGGAATACATGTGGGCCAAGATGCTCACAGAGTCTGGCCCCCTGGCCAGCCCGCATCCATGACCAGCAATTGCTCAGGATCAAGAGGACATTTCTGCTGACCACCAGGACCTCCACATAGGATACAACAGGGCTGAGTGCGGCCACAAAGAGGATGTGAGACCACACCGTGCCACAACTCTTTCACAACCACTTCACTCGCAATTTGCAATGCTCCTTCTGTCACTAGTAGCGAGTAGGGGAAACTAAGCCATCCTGGTAAACCTCCGTCATTTTTAATCCTTCCTCATAAATCAGTTCCTCTGCCTCTAACTCTGTGGCTGCTCACCTCTGGCTTCCCTTCATTTTACCATTGACGTTGGAGATTTTTCAATTGATGATCCTTTTCAGAGGCAGCCTTTAAAGGGGAATACACAGCTAATTGCAGAAGAACTATAGACTTGGGCCATGATTTACAACTGAAACTGATGCCTAATCAGCCTCACACGTACTCTCCTCTTCTTAGTATCTTCTCTTCTGAACTGCTTGAAATCTCAGTATGATGCCACTGCAGACTGGTAGAATGCCACAAGGGTCCATGTTCAGTTCTGCACAGAACATCTGTACGGGTCAGCTTCACGTATGTATATGCACGTCCACCAAAGCAACAGAGGGGAAAATGTATCCTTCCAAATATTTTCCTGTTTTAATAACAAATAATTCCTTACAGGGTGTTGGACCATCTGTCACACATGAGAAAATGCCATCTCTGACTGTGACAGCCATACAGGGAACCATGGACTGAACCAGAACTTTCATATGCGTGCTAGTAGTAACGCCACATGACTCCCTCTCTCTGAGCCTGTCTTTTTGAGTATAGGAGAGCTCTTCACACCTATGCATAAACGCACAGAAGCACAGATTGACTTCCCTCCCCCCCGCCCCGTTAATGAACGAGCTTGCCAGAATGCAAGCCAGGAAATACCAACTTCCATAGGCACTGCCGCTGTGGGTGGTTTGAGGCTGGTGCACCCACCCCTCTGGGGGAACAGATGTTGCCACTGATTCACTTTGCAAGCATGTGAGTCAAAGTCTACATCTGTGACAACTTACAGTAAAGAATTGTGAGCAGCTGCAGAGCAAAAAGCACAGAGTGAAAAGTCAATCAAGATGTAAGGCAAGATACTGCATCAAGCCTGAAAACTGACAAATGGAATCCATTTGATTCAAGCAATGGCAAACCTACCTGAGCAGAAGAAAGAAAAAGAAAGAAAAGGGAAACAGACAACAGTTCACTGAGCGCCCTGTGCATGATCCACGGTGACTGCTCTCTGGTGCCTTCCGCGCCTCCTCCTGCATTGAAAACAGCTGGGAGGGGTCTGTACGATACTGCAGGACTTCTGACCAACCTCTGATCCAAGTGCTGCAGCCCTCAGCACCTTCTCCCCATCTCCTCCCTGGCCCAGTGAATCTCTCAGAGGGTCTGGTTGAAATGTCGTCCCTTGCCATTTGCAGTCACAAAAAGACCCAGCGTGTTCTTCGTTGCAATGAAAGTGTCGATTCGGGTTTGCTGGTCAAATTCCACTTCCACCATTTATTTTGCCCCTTTGATAGAATATTGGCACACTATCAAAACTAAGGAAGGTTGCTTCAAATTGGTATGCCCTGCCTACCTCACAACACAGGCAAGTGCAGTTCAGACAACAGCAATATAATAATGAACCAAAGTTTATTTATCGGTTGTTGTTTGTAAAAGGGGTTGGAACTCTCTAGGTGAAAAGTATTACCTACACAAAGAAGCGAAGCTACCTCTGTGCCTACACAGGATAGTGAATACTGGGGGGGAAAAGGAAGAAAAAGTTTCAAATATTTGATCAACCTTCTAAACAAATATTTCCCAGTTGTTTCTTGATCTTTTATATTTGCTTTTTCTAGCTATTTATTATGTTGGGCTTTACTAGTTCAAATGTCTGTAGAAGAAAGAAATACAGGTGGTTGCATATTGAAGGGGAAAAAAATTTAAATGTGCTTTATCCCCTAACTCTACAAGAAGCATGATTATATTACTACACTGATCAATCACAAAACAGAAACAATTCCATGAGGCTTAAGTAAACTAGGCCTGTGATATGAGAACTTTTTCAAACTTACAGATAGTTATCTTTATAATCTTCAAACAACTTTTAATGATAATTAACCTAATTTAGTCAAAGTGGAGGTTTTGGCCAGTCAGAACACTTTTCTACCCGTTACTAAGACTGTAGTTTTGCCAAGGGAAGCAGCATCTTCAAAATTATGTGCTTTATGAATGTTTTGTCTTTCAAACCTGTGTGGTACAGGAACTTCTTAAATTAAAAAGGAGGGATTTGACTACCTGAATAGTTTCTATTTCTTGTGTGAGTAGGACTTTCCCTACTGCATATGCTATTTGTAGCAGCTTAGTTACAGGCTGAGTAGAGTTTTTTTCACTTTTTTTCTTCAATTCCTGTAACATAGAACTGCCTGCAGTATACAGAGCACTTCTGTACATTTGCACTGCATTTATCCATTGTTTTTATAACTATAACTGCATTTTTAAATTGCATTTAGCAATACTGTACTTCATTTGTTATGAGCAGTTCATTTACCTAGATTTACAGATTCACAGATTGGTAGGGGCTGGAAGGGACCTCTGGAGATCATCTAGTCCAACCCCCTGCTAGAGTAGGATCACCCAGAACAGGTTGCACAGGATCGCGTCCAGGTGGAATTTCAGTATCTCCAGAGCAGGAGACTCCACAGCCTCTCTGGGCAGCCTGTGCCAGGGCTCTTCCCTCAGAGTAAAGAAGTTTTCCCTCATATTGAGATGGAACTTCCTGTGGTCCACTTTGTGCCCATCGCCCCTTGTTCTGTCACTGGGCACCACTGAGAAGAGTCTGCCCCCTTCCTCTAGATTTCTTAAGGTTCACCAAATTTTTCCTGGTCTTTGTCTTCCCATCTACTTCTTTCACCTTGACTAACCTGAATTACTTGGGGGCCATCTGATTACTTACAGCCTCTGGGCTCACCATTGTTTCCAAGTTATTACTGTATACACGAAACATTGGCCCAAATAGGGAAATTCATCAGACCCTGCTCTTAGCATTTTGCAACAATGAAAACTGATCACTGATGGAAATTGTTTCCTTCTCACTTTTTCAGTCATAAGAAAATGACTGACATTTCTAGCCCTGGAATGACTGAACACTTCCATCCCTGGCAGTGTTCAAGGCCAGGTTGGATGGGGCTTTGAGCAACCTGGTCTAGTGAAGGGTGTCCCTGCCCATGGCAGGGGGGTTGGAACTAGATGATCTTTGAGGTCCCTTCCAACCCAAATCATTCTGTGATTCTATGAAGAACTCTTTGACATTTAGCCAGTGACTACTCAATTTTTTAATAGCTGTCATCAAAGGTCTTTCAAAGTCTAAATAAGTTTCACCAACTCCTTTCTCTTGATCCATTGACCAGTTCATTAACGTACTCAAAAAGGTCCAAGAATTCACCCAGCACAATCTCTCACTGCAAAGACCCGTTATGACCTTCCAGATTCATTTTATTACATTAGCTTTGAACTAAAGATTTTTGCAAGGTCAGAATGCAAGGTTCACAGCCTGAAACTTCCTGAGTCATCTCTAAATCAATATAATACGTCTTAAAAAAAATAAAGGAACATAAAGAAAACTTCCATGCAAAACTTTTTCAAAGAAAAGTGTGAAAAGAAAATGTGGGTGAATTGCCCTAAAAATGTTTATTTTCATTCTGGATTTTTTCAAAATATAATTCTGCCCTGTTTTTCTTAAAACAAACAAATTTTTATTATTTATTTATTAGTACCGTTCATTTAAGCTGGTCTAGTCTAAAATGATGGCCTCTAAATCAATCAACCCTCTAGAGTACAATCCTTTATGTAGATATTGTCACATAAATACAGATTTGGAATCAAGAAACCATCAGTAAGGAAAACCAAAGAGTGGGGCTTTTAAAGAAAAGACCGAAACGAGTTGTTATTATTACGCCACTGCGTGCATTTCTCATGTGCTTGCACCTCGAATACCGTCTGCAGCTCCTCTGTCCTCAGAAAGGATATATTTCAACTGCGGAAGGTTCAGGGAAAGGTCACAAGATGATCAAAGGTGTGGAACAGCTTCCCAACTAGGAATCACTAAACAGAATAGGCTGGAAATGAAATGACCAAGTGGGAAAACCACAGAGGTACATAAATCACACACGGGTGTCATGGGGGGAGCAAGCTGGGCACAATGGGAGCACTGTCCCCTCCAGGCAGGAACCAGGGGCACAGCACGAAGCGAGAAGGTGGCAGGCTGAAAACAAGGGAAAGGCAGCAGCTCTTCACACAACATGTTATTAAGCTCTGGAGTACTTTGCCTTGGGATGTTGTGGATACCAGCAGTTTTAAAAAGCAACCAGATAAACTCACAACACAAAGGTTCACAGAGGACTGCTGTATTTTACAGACGCAACTTCCAGGTCGGGGCAGTTTGAGCCCCAAATTGCTGGTTGGCAGGAGAGCATGTCACGTGAGTGCCACTCGCTAAGCACTAAGCCCTGCTCTCCTTTTATCTAGACACCCATGTCTTGCCAACATTAGAGAGAGGACCTTAGATTAGATGGCTGCCTAGTCTGACCAGCACTGCCATTCCTTTGTTCCTATTTTCTCTCTCTGATGCTGAAAACTACTTTTAGCGACAGATTTTTGCAAGCATCTCAATCATCTCATATCCAAATTACCTGCTAACACTCTTCTTGTAAGAACAACAGCTTGCTTTAGACACCCTTCTAACATTTCTGTCCTTCATCTTTACTACTTATTCTGGAGGTAAGTCTTCTGTCAGCTGAGGAACATCCCAGCCTTTGATAAGGAACCGCACCCATACTGAAGTCAAGGGGAACTGCACATGCTTGATGACAGTCTTTGGTATTTACACTGCAAGGTACAGAAGGTGTGTAAAATATGGATACATTAATCCACAGAATACCCGATTCCCCATGCTTTGGGCACTTAATCGGCGTGACTTGTCAGAGCAGAATGACCAAAGTATAGGTTGGACTGAACTCGACCTGTAAGTTTAAAGCGAAAGAGAAATATTTCAATTAAAAAAAAAGAAACAGCCAACATAAAATAATCCTGCTTTAGTGATGTCCTGTATAAATGCCTGTATAATATTACAAGAGCTACATTAGATCATGTTGTCCTTCAGGGTAAAGAAAAGTAATTTAAAAAAAAATTCTTACAGAGGAAACTTCAGATGTTATGGAGGAAGTGGGTAAATATATTTGATTGTCAAGACGAACTATGATATTTTCAAGCTTGTCTAACTGTAATCAAAAATTCAGGGCCTGTGAACTTTTTGTCTTGTTTACTTGAATGTGAAAATTCCCCCATTTGTTCAAAATAGATAGGTTTCAATTTATTTAGACACATTGAAAGCATAAACACCAATGCAGCAGCAACGGAACATCCAACAACAGTTCTAGCTGCTACATTTGACAGAGTCAAGCTAAAAATCCTCTGGTCTTGCTTAATAAGTATTCAGTCTAAGAAGGGCCAGTAACACTTATCCTGGAGTCATCCCAAACTTCAACTTTCCAGAAGACTCTCAAAATAGGCCTTTCACAGTACTGAGACATCCTGCACTAAGAATTGGCTCTTCTTGGAAAAAGAATGGGGCAATGTGGCCTGCTTGACACAAAGACCTAAATTTTCTGGGTTTCATTTCTGGAACTGTCACCAAACGATTGTATAATTCAATCAGCAGGATGGCAGGCATTTTTTTTTAATTAAAAAGGTTTTTCTTCTATCAAAAAATGTAATTTTTGTAAACATAGAGATTTGAAGTTTGTGTTCTTTAAACAATCCCAACTGACTTCTTTTTTTTTATTATTTTTTAAAAGCTTTGACATTTTCTACTTTAAAAGCACAAGAAAATTCCTGATCCTCTCTCTGTTATCTTCGTTTTTCTCTGCACTGGAAAGAAAAAGATCATAAAAAGAGATTAAAAAATGCAGTCAATACTTTTATCTTTCTATACTCAACTCTGCAAAACTGATGAGAGAACAAAGATGTCAACCAAAAATTGTTTAAAATGCAACTTAAATGATGCGGTTTTTTTTTTTTTTCAATTTAAACAAATAAAGTACTGAACCTAACAGATAAAGTACTGCTTCACTTCACCCATCATACATACAATGTCCTGGGGCAGAAACAGTCAAACAACGACCGTGGCTTCGGATGTAAGTCCATTTCACCTGGACCTCCCCACAGTCCCACACTCATGGTGCTCTGCATCCCTCATGCCTGTTTCCAAGAGGACTGCTCCTTCAGATACCACCTAACCCTCGGCCAGCCCTTCCTTACGCTCCTGGCCTTTGTATAAGCACGACCTCCTCATGCTAAAAAAGTGACTGGGCTGAGCAGTGGTTATTTTTTGGGCAGATCAGTTCCCTGCTCAGGATCACCAGGTGACCAGAGAGCCACTCATGGTGACCAGAAGAAGCAGCTGCTCTCCCAGATAGGAAGAAGTAACCAAAAGCAGAAAATCCAGCTCCATTCTTTCAGCACTTACTTGTTAAATTGCCGACTCCCATCTCCAGGAAGGCTGGGCTGAATGTCCCAGTGCCTATCGCGAGGGCAGGTTGGTTCTGGCTCCAGGGACGCCAGCGGCCACGCACAAGGGACAGGCAGCCCTTGGCAGGGCTCCCCAGGAGGGTGCCCTGGGGGGACTGCCTGCCCTCCGCGGACCGGCATGGCTCGGGCCCTTTCACCGCCGCATAGCGCGCTGGCCTCCCCACAGCCCGAAAGCCCTGGGAAAGTACGTAAAGGCAAACCCATCCTTCCGTGAGAGCGCAGCTGACGCTGGCCTCCGTGAACGCGCCGTGTGCATCTGCTGCGTGCCCAAGTACGTGCTATGTCAGAAACGGTTATGCTAAAAATTGGTGAGATTATGCACAGTGTTAGGAGTTTCCAGAAAGGAAATAGTAACGTTTACAAATATGTAAGATGAGATTTCGTCACAAATAAACTATGTGGATATGGAATCTTGCTTTATTCTGTATAAAAAGCACATATATTACACTTGGATCTAATATACAACAAAGGCAGGAAACAGATCTCAGTCAAAATTAATTTAGCTGCCTGACATACATGCATGAAAATATACAGTGTGCCTCATCTTTTCCTGTATGCACGTGATAATGCTTAACTACTCCTTAAGGTTACTACAAGAATGTTTTAATCTGTTTTAATTTAATACAATGCTTTAGTGCCACTTACCTACAGCTATGACAGTGAAATGGACGCACCAGTTCATTCCACATAGCAGGGTTGTTCACAAAGAGCCATGTCCTCCAGACGCAGGTATAGACACTCCCCATATAGGTAAGATTATTCAAGAACATAAGCACACGCAAGAACGGAGCCTAAACTTGTCTACGGTACCTAGCCAGTGCATTGGTATTTGCTGGACACTGATACTTGTTATTATTCATTGGTTGTCCTTTTTAATTCTTATTCTTCAATAGCCTGATTTATTTTGCACAGCGGTGCACTGTTTCATAGAATAAGTCTTTTCTGAAATGAATCAAGCGTTAAAATTTTTTTCTTTGTTTCTCATTAGTATTGTACCACTATCTTTTTAAATTTCAAATAAAAGCATGACTGGAATAAAAGACAGTTAAATTACATCCACATGGATACTAATAAGCAGTCTCTAAAGCCTTAGTCAGTTGCCTAACCAAAATACAAAGCATATGGGAAAAAAGGGGGCCTAAAATTAAAAATCAGCAGTTCTGTACTTGGATTGTTTAGTCTGCATGGTTGAGGGGACATGAGCGTAGGGATAAGAGGGCAAGAACTGGAAGCCTAGTGCAATTATTTGGATGTGTAATGATATTAAAGGACCTCTACCTGCACATGTAGATCAATATGGTATACATTTAGGTCTCTACTCTTCTAAAAGCTTCTCTTCATTTTTGCTTCCTCTATATCTGCGCATCTAGGAGGTCCAGGACCTGGTATTGCATCCAGCGCCTTGTGTGGAAGACTGAACAGCCTCACTTCTAAAAGCTTCGCTAATAGCTTGGAGCTGTTCAGAAATTATCATCTTTCCAAGGTCCAAAGGTAGGGTGCAGCAAGCAGCATGCAAAATGATTCGCACCGAGTGGAAATGGCTAAAGAAGTCCCTCAGCCTGACTGAGCCGATTTGCAAAAGACACGAGGCACGCTGCGTCGCCGCCCAGCCTGCTCCCTGCCCAGCTCTGGGCTGAAATACCCACGGAACTGGATCCATCACGCTTCCCAGTTTGTGTGTTTTACTAAAGGACAACTGTAGCTGTAAAAATGTGAAATTTTTCACAATGGCAATTTTCTATTTTCCTGCTTTCATTTCTACTCAGGCAGATAGAGTGAAAAAGCTTTCTTTTCCTTTGCTCTGACACAGATTTTGTGTGTTGATGAAAAGACAACAGTTTTCTCTGTCCTCACCCTGCTTTCAGAACAAGCGTTCCAATCTGAGGGGTCGTATCTGAGGGAAATACAGAAAGGACTGAGAAAGTATGGCGTAACGTGAAGTGATCTGATTTCCAGAGGAGAGGCAGACCTCCACCCACTGTGCTATTCAACTACTGCCGATCAGTACATCAGGCAACCAGTCTGCATCAAGAGCAGTAAGAAAGCATGGCAATTGCAAAGCGTTTTGCCCTGGTAGATCATAAAGTGATTGTCCCAGATACGTAAATATATCCTCTGCTCACCAGGAAACAGAACTGAACAGAGGCTGGAATTGTTGCCACCTGAGAAGCAATGATGTCTTGTAGACAACACAGTGCCGTGCATCTCAGAAAGCTGGGTACCAAAACCTGGAATAAATCGTGTAGCTTATTTTTTCAAGGCCCATGAATTTTGGACGCCTCAGATGGAGACATCTTTTTTCCCATACATTTAATATAAGTATTTTAAAGGTGCAGAGTTCCCTTGTACAAAAAGGACTCTCACCCCCAGATCCCCTGTTTTAGTCCCTGGCCTCTTCACTGGATTCACAGAGGGCAGTTTCTGACAAGTAAGGTGAACTATTTCTCCTGCTTTTCACAGAAGTGGTGAAAAATTAATCATTTCTTGCTGAAGTCTTTGAAAAACATGTTTCACTTGAAAGTAGGGACCCAGCTAAGACAGCTCAGAAAATTACCAGCCAGTGAAAACAAAGGATTACAATAGAGAACATTATGCAAACTTAACGACTGCAATTCAGGAAAAGCATCTGCGTAAATTCAACAGATCCTTTAGCTTCACATTCTGAATGTATGTGATGAGATTGAGTTGAAATAATTATAAAAACTTACGTGGGTTAATGTTCATTGACTGCAGATACAGCCTGCAAAAATTTCTTACAATGCCAGGGCCTTTCCAAACAGATGTTTTATTTTAGTTTTACAAAACCATGCCGTTTAATCTTGTGACACAATCCACAGTTTAGACATAAAAGGATTTGGCATAGAGATATATATATGCGTGTCCATATGTGTGTGTGTGTGTATATATATATACACACAAACACATACATGAACAGACACATACTTAATATATAGATTAAGTATTTTAACACTAACATTCGTATGCTGAAGAGAAATAATAACAGTAGAATACAATGTACTTGGTATGATAAACTGTGCCCCATTCTGCCTAGCGTTTCTTCAGCTGCATCTATTTACCAAGTGTCCTTCACCAGCAGATATATACTTCTTTACAAAAAGCTTATAAAACTTTCCTTTTTAGCACACCTCTGCAAGTGTTAATTGCCACCATATATCTGAGGGTGTTACTTCCCTATATCGTTATAATAAAATATTTTTTTCCTGTGAGTGTTTTGAATCGTCTCTGCTCTGTCCAAGTGTCTGAGACTGTTTAGCTAAGTCATGGTTTCTAGGACTTCAGTAAGAAGTGACTACACTACTAATTAAAAGCCTTCTGTTAAGCAAGAGGTCAGGCTAGACCAAGGGTCCCTCAGTATCATCATCACAGGGAGAAAAAGAGCCTGAGCTCTTATAACATAAAGTTAAGGCATGAAAAAAAGAGTGGAGGTACAAAAGCAGAGGACCAATAAGGGCTCCATCCGCTGCTAAAGTCTGTGCTGCACTGCTGCAATACAGGCAAATTTCTTTGAAACTTAGACTGTGGAAATGTGCCTCCATTCCCACTCTCATTAGTCATATCTTCTTGGAGGCAAGATGCAAAGCACGCATGAAAAAGTAGGGCTTTGAAAATGAACATGTAAAGTCGTTTCAGACCCAAAACAGCTCCTAGCCAACATCAAGCAGGCATGATAGTGGGTTGAAGAAGCCCAATTGTTCGCTTAATGCAAAGGATTAGAATATTGGCATTTTTTCTTAAACTAACATTTGTACAGACGATTTCTTGTTCTATGTCAAATGCAACAAATTTTAAATGCAGCCCATCACAACTCCTGCTCAAGCCTGAGCCATTGCCACTTCTCCTCCAATAGAAGCGAACACTTTTGAATACACAAACAAACACCAACAAACACAAGACAAAGTTGAGGACAGGGCCTCTTTCTGTTGCAAACACACACCCCAAGAATATTTCTTTGTGAGTCCGTCACACCAGACACGATCAAAAAATTCTACAACAGCCTCAGGGAACATCTCCTCCTTTCCTTTTAGTGGGAATGAATATCCTTCTCTACTTGCAAATTATTTTAGAAGCATTTAATTTGTGGTAATTTAAATTTTTCATGAGTACACCTTTCAAAGTGAGATTCTGAAAAGTTTTGCAAGAAGTAAGTATGTCTGTGAGATTTATGACTAAGCCAAGACCCACAGAAATGAATTGAGATAACCAGCATAATGATAGTTCGTGGCTGAGCTAGTACTGGAACTTGAGAGTCCTGCTTCTGAGTTCTCTGATGTTAGACTGTGTGGATCTGAAAAGATAGACATCTTGGACTCCCAGAGGAAAGTGCTCCAGACAAAATAAATCCCTGTCAGAAGTGGGTGAGATTCCACTGAAGTCATGCCAGGGGTAAGTTGAGCAATTCATCTTCAAAGAAGTTCATTGCATCTTATCTCCAGGAAGATATTAATGATATTAATGGCACATTTACGCAATGTAAGTTTCAACATGCAAATTATCTTTATTAAGACATTTCTTTTAGTTGTTTGCACTTGCTTTCAGACTGAACTGTAAAGGATTTGTCACTAGCCCTACAACCTATCCCACTTCTGTTGAAACCAAAGGTGAAATTCCCACTGACTGCAAGAGGAACATACTGAACCGAGCAAACCTGGACAAAGCCTGGAACAACATACTTGGTGGTAGAGTTGTGCTTGAGAATTGAAAAAGGAAGTAAAGGAATAAATATTTTCATCATCACCATCATCATCATCATCATAGCTGGTAAAAAGTAGGCTAATTGACCTACTTTATTTAAGGACCACTGTGCATATCTCTGTTCCTGGGATACAGGGTATCCTGTTTAACATGTCATAAAGCAATCCTAGTGCTTACATGTAGGACATCTCAGTAGTGAATAAGGAATACATAACTCTTCAGAACAAACTTCTGTACTGTCGAGATGCCCAAAACCAAGTATAAGCAAGTAAAAGAAAGTTTGGGAAACTCATAAATAGCTACAGACTCATGTCAGACAGGAATGAGATGAATAATAACAGTTTGGAATTGGCTGACCATGAAAGCATGTGAGCAATTAAATTGCACTTCTCTTCAGTTCTTGATTTCCCAATCTTGATGTGCAAGGGAGGAGAGAGTCTGTGAGTGCTGGAGGGTGTTGCAGAGGGCCCTTTACACCCACCCATCGCTACTCCTCTTCCCCTGTGTTCCTTGGAGGTGTTATTCCATAGGAATGTGGAACTGTTGTGGTGGCACCACCAGGAAACAGTAGCCAAGCTACTGTGTATATTCATAATACAATGATAAAAACAGACAGTAGGCAGAAAGGCACTCTATTTCACACTCTGTGAGTCTAATATTAAGTTCTCTCTATTGCTTGGGTCTCTCTATGCCCCCCCGTGGGAAAATGAAAATCTATGGGGCATATCTGGTATGACTCGAGGAATCTGTATGAACTTCACTCCTTCCTTTTCCTTCCAAGCAGCTCCATTCATCACAGGCCGCTTGCTCCCACTTCACACACAACGATGCTCAGAAGAAAATTCTGCTCCCCACATGTGCGTCACTGCAGAGTCGCCAACAGGCCACTTGCTCTGACCACACTAGCTTCCTCCAGATTTGGGAGAGTAGTGACCAAAGAGAAAGCAGCAGCAGCTGTCTGCCCCTTGATTCACAATGGAGACAAAATCTGCAAAATGCTCCTTTAAGAATATCTCGGGGAGTTTACCACACATGCACGAGGAACAGAGAGCTCTGTGTGCAGACTCCTTCACATCAGACAGTTACTACCAAATGTACTTTTTCTTTCTGTAACATGGTGGGGAACAGTTCAATAATTAAAGAGCGGTCTGAAGGGGATATTTTTAGTAACTTGATAGCTTTGAGATCACTGAATGATCTGCCAGGAGCAAGCCACACATGTGTGGTTATAAATGGAGTAGCCATGATTATTCCAATGGGAAAAAAATCCACGGGTCGCCTGTGCGTGGGGTGTTTATATGTAGGTATGTGTCCGACAGAGGAACAGTCATGTGAGGGTCAGCACGCCATGGCTGCCTTCTGCATGGTCCACATCTCTGCTTTCTGTTCTCCTCCTCAAGCATACCACGCGCACAGCCCCTTACCATGCAAGGCAATGCAGATGTGAGTATGTCCCTTTGGCCAGGTTTTTGTCATAATCATAGAATCATAGAATGGTTTGGGTTGGAAGGGACCTCAAAGGTCATCTAGTTCCAACCCCCCTGCCATGGGCAGCGACACCCTCCACTAGACCAGGTTGCCCAAAGCCCCATCCAACCTGGCCTTGAACACTGCCAGGGAGGGGGCAGCCACAGCTTCTCTGGGCAACCTGTTCCAGTGCCTCACCACCC
>VWZZ01004199.1:149427-178726 GCA_013399095.1 Psophia crepitans
ACGGCAGCCTGATGAGATACCTGTTCCCAGCCCTGCTGCTGCACGGTGAGTGCGGGGCCGGGGCGGCGGAGGGGGAGCCGGCCGGCTGCCTGCGGGTTCCCGCCCGTTGGGTGCGCCCGAAGAGCCGGCGGGCTGGAGAGGGGAGCCCGTAACCTGGCTGGTGGGGGGGAGGCGGCGGTGCGCTCGCCCGTCCCGGGTGGGGGGGTGGGGGCTCGGCTGCTCGGGCCGAGGGGCCTGGCAGGGGAAAGGTCCGCAGGGATGCCGAAGTGAGCAGAGACCCTGTTCGCTCTGCCCGAGCCCCCCCGCCAGCGGCACCCCTTCGCAGACCGTGTGGGCGCGGGGTGGAGCGACCGGCAGCCGCTTGTAGGTAAAATCGCGCAGAAAGCGCCCGGCTCCGAAGTTCGTGTTGGCAGCGTGGTCCCTGCGTGCCTGGAGCTGCTTGGCTGAACAGCTGGTCTGAGCGCCTCGCACAAAGATGCGCTACCCGCCCCTGGGCAAGGGGCTGGCTCTACCGAGCTCCAGGGAGCTTGGCTGAAAGGTACCGCGGGACCCACGTTTCACCTGCGGGCAAAGAAGAGGAGTTTGGTGTAGAGGTATCCTGTGAGAAAGTAGAGTTTGCCAGCACCGGGTCATGTACCTAACGAAAGATGTTTTGCTGCAGAGCACAGAGGTTCTGGGTGTCCGTACGCACCGTCCTGCTCTGACGCTCTCTCAGCCCAGCCCTGGACTGACGTTTCTCTGAAACCGCACAGTAGGCAAAATTTTAGTGAGAAAAGCCAGTGTGTTTAAACTTAAACTTACAAGTTCAGCTTGTACATCCATACTTAGACACTTAAACAGATTACCCATCTTTCCAGAAAGTTGGTGTTCTTCAAGAGCAACTGCTGAACAGGAGGCTGTTTAATGAGCTGCTTAGGTATGTCTAACATTTGGCAGCCAGATTTGAAAAATCCGGGCGTGATATTGTTCTGACTCAACCTACTTGGTTACAGCATCGTTCTGAAGAGCGTTCCTAATTCTGAAGTGCTTGGTAGCATCCAGTCTTCAGTTAAATTTCTTAGGGCCCCAGGCTTCTTGTAGAAAGAGGAACTTATTTGAGCTGCTGCAACACAAACGACCTACATGGATTCAGTGTGAGATCTGTGAGCTGGGGTAAGGATTTCAAAGCCATTCCTGGGGTTGATTTTGTGTAGCAGGGATTGTCTCGCTCTGTGTTTGTACAAGTGCTAAGCACACAGATGGTATTCAATAAATAATAAAGAGCATCGGCTTCTGATTGTGTATTTTGTTTTGAGAAAGAGCGAGCAGGAGACCTTGTTCCCCAGGAGGGGGTTTCATACCCTTCTCGCAGCTCAGCTATGAAATCTGGAGAGCGTAGAAATGTCTTTAGTTGAACCAGACCTGCTGGAACGCCAGAGGTGTTCTTTAAAACTCTGTGATCTGAGATGTAAAAGTCAAAATGGGAGGTTTGAAGTTAGAGGGCAAAGAGAGGAGGTGTAATTACAGGGTTGGACTCCCTGGCTCATCTGCTTGGAATTACAGAGCAGAGCTGAACCCTGGCTGGAGCAGGAAACAAATCAGGGCCAGCGATCAGATCAAAACAGCAGCTGCCAAAAGAGGGTGAAGGAGGAAAATCTTCTGTTTCTTCCATCCGCTGTTATATTTCACCAAATAACATAAACTTAAGTTCTTGGAGAAACGTATAACTCGGCGCCTTGTATAAAAAGATACGGGCCTCGGTAATGTAGCAGTGCACGGTTTGGATCCGAGCTTCAAGCACTGGGGAACTACTGCCCTCTTACAAACTTGAAAATGACATCAGTGGCATATAACGCACTGAAATTGGGCTCATCTAGATGTATTCATTCTGTTAGCTTTAACTTGGCCTAGAGCTTTTCCCTCTATGCCGTAGAGTCCATAGGATGATCCTTTGGTCGGCCGCTAGCCCAAATGGGAAATATGTAAGAATAACCAGCCATCTCAGGGGATCGCGGTGTTAAGCCTCTTTACAGCATGTGGTGTTTTCTTTTGTATTTCTATTGCACGTGGCAATTTAAGGGTTAAAAGCAAGTGAATGTGGGTGGGTGGTTGAGGATTTTTAGGGCTTAAAGCTTTATAGCACAAGCTAAAATGTCCTGTAAGACTAAAGCTTCTGCTTTCATTACATTAAGAAATGCCTACTTTAACATTACTGAATTGAAATTTGGAAAAACTTGTCTTCATTAATCAAAATAAAACCTGTACAATGTCAAAGAAAAAAAAGATTTGCAGCTGGAAGTTGTCCATTATCACTGTTTTCTTTGCTTAGACAAAAAGCCACAGAAGTTTCAGATGTCAAATGCTAAGATCATTCAGCTCCAGAAAACCTGATTAATAAGAGCCACGTTCAAGTGGATTCAAACCAAATTTGGCTAATTTCTTTTGTAAATGTAAACTTTTTTTTACAGATGCAGATGCTAAGAAGAAACTTTAACGTATTTCTGATTATGTTACTGTTAGAGTAACGAATTAGAAACTTTAAGTAATACGAGTTGTTGATAACATCATGGAAATAGTACTAATAAAGATGATTAAGACAGGCCTGCTAGGCTTTTTAGAGCAAAACTGTTTATGCTTTGAAAAGTTCCTTGGCAATATTGCTTAAATTAGTTACAGAGAAGTGTTTTATTTCAAAACCTGTTCAGGAAAATAATAAGTGATTGTATCAGAAGATATAAATACTCGTATCCAGTATATGGAGAAGTATTGTGCTCCATGCTAGAGGCGTATGTGATCTGTTCCCTCAGTAAAATACTGCGTTTGGAAATCTGGAAGACAACAAAGAGGGGAAGACACACTCCTCAGTGCAAGACTTGCAGAGTTTGCAGGGAGAGTTAGACCATTTTATTCATAATTTGGTCAGTGTAAATTTGATTTCATCCATCTCCACAGCTTGCCTGAGTGCTAAGAGCAGTACAAGGTAGTTGTCATGGACGGAAAGGGTGATTTTTGTCTGTAGGAGATGGGCTGCCAAGCAGTGAAGCCCAAAAGTAGCCTCAACCACGCTGAAGGCAAATACCTTCAGCTATTCAAGGCAAGGCTAGTATTTTATTATTGACACGATGATTTAAGCGGGGCTGATAGAGGGTAGGATTATACGTGGCGAACTTGTTTAGCGTTGTCTTTACTCAGACTCAAGTCCCATCGGCACTGGGGGCAGTTCCACCTGAATAAACCCTGGTGCCAAGGGGTGGATGGAGGACGGGACAGAGGTCTGCAGGCTGCACGGCAGGTGTCTCTGACAGAGAGCAGATGTTTCCTTCAAAGAGGGCAAGACCAGACTAACATCAATATTGAGCTGCACTTATGGCCCAGTGCTGCACCCACTCATGCCAGTGGCAGACTTCCCACTGCCCTGAAGAAAGCTGGGCTTTAACCCTTTGAGGACTCATAAAGAAGCCCACGCTCAGGGCAGTGGCATTTCACCTTGCATGGGTAACAGCAGTCATCCCAATTCCAGGGCTGAACTTCAGCTTGGTAGAGGTTATTGGCTGTGTAACTGCTTGGTGCTTGGCTCTCTGACCTCTTCCATAATGGGGCATTGAATAAGGACCGAACTGTTGAGAAACGTTTGGCCAATGCTCTTCAGTCATGTGCTCTGATTGGGCTGGTCCTGTGCGGAGCCAGGAGTTGGACTCGATGGTCCTTACGGGTCCCTTCCAACTCAGGAGATTATATGATTCTATAATAGAGGACGTCAGTGCTGGGCCAGTCAGCCTTGGAGGAGTTGTCCCATCTAAATACACTTTAGATCTCTCTCCAGGGTCTTCCATGCTCTGAAACATTCATTCTGAGTCTCTTTGAAAGCTGTACCTGGAAACTCCATATGCACAAGAAAGGCAACAGATACCTGTGAAAGGAAATCATTGTCCTGTCTGCTTCTGTGACCATAAACCCCAGCTTTCCTTTCCCAACCCTTTTGTTTGTAGTAGCTAATTTAGGTCCCAATCCTGCGAGGACTCTTTGAAGTTTCAAGTGCAGGGAAAACACTGGTAAACACAGACCGTGGCTTGGTAACAGGACGTTATATTCTCCGTTGCAATTACGTAAGTTTGCACTGTAGCTAAAAGCCTGTCATGGGCGTTATCTAACACTATCAAGAAAGAGTGTTATCCAAATGTCTATTTATTTAATTTTGCGGGGCAACTGCCCAGATAAGGAGGGCTATAAACTTAATCCAGCCAATTACTCTTTATCTGTTGTAAGGTTTTTCAAGTTTCAAACGAGTTCTAACTTGAAGAGAGTTTGCTGCAGAAATAAAGCACGAGTGTTAAAATGATTCTACCAGAGATGAAGCCATCACCTATTTTGAACTTGTACTATCACTCGAGGTTTTAATTTGTAATAAAACTGTGCTGCTCTGGATTTACATTGCTATAAATGAGAGAAAAAATGAAGTGTTTCCTGCTGAGCAATCCCACTCTAAATCCTGTTTCGAATCCTACTTTCAGGTAACATTTATTCCCCGATTTAGCAAAGCGTGAACCTGCTTTGAGCCTGGTTTGAAGCGCTACACTTGGACATGTTTGAAGCTATGGTTTAGATTCTGGTAGAGGTGTTCATTAAACTGATTAAATCTAAACAGTTTAAGATTTAAGATTATTTGCATTATACTTTTCAGTCTGGCACAGCTGAGAACAGAATTTGGCCAGGCTGTTTAGGCATGAATTAATTATAAGGATTTGGCACGAATTAAATTATAAGCATTTGTGTTCAAACACAACTCTACTTGTGATCTGTTCTGCAGTTGTACGTTATTTGCACGCTACTGTTCAGAAAACCAAAACGTTTGTTCTGAGCAGCTCGCAGGTTTTTGCAGAAATATCGGTGGAGAGCTCTGTCACAGCCATTCTCGAAACATGTTTGGGGAACGGGCTGCCAAGAGACGGCCCTTTTAAGATTTGTATTTTGCTCGCAGCTATGCGCAGAAATCTTTGAAGAAGTTGAAAGTAACCTATCTTCCCTTAACAATGATTTTTATCTTGAATGGTTTTTCCCACATCAGACACAAGTTTGTAGGCGAATGTGAGAGCCTGAAGTCCTCTGTCCTGGTGTGCTGCGTGCTCCTGTCCACGTCTCACTGGGGTGGCAGCTGTGCAGACCTCCACTTTCCTGCTCAGATGGGTGTCGCATCTGCCCCTGTCGAGTGTGATCTGTGAGGGCCCGGACAGGGATTCCTAGCTAGCTGTAGCACCTCTTACGCTATTTTTAATTAGTTTGATGATAAAGCTGTAATCTACACTGATAGGGCTTGATTATGAAAGATAAGTTGAATACCAACTCGTCAGAAAATGCATTTGTTTTGCTTTGTTTTTATAGCTGGCATTTCTGATGGATGCTGAAATTTTACTTTTCCTTTTGGACTCGCTCCTTTTGCACCAACAGCCACCATGGGGTGGGTGATACAATCTTATGACCTCTGGTTGTGGTGTAGCTAAAGTAAAAGCCAACCAGAAGCTTCACAGAATTACTGCTATTAGTCTTATGCAAAGATTGTCTTTTATTTGAGTTCTGTCACACTTTCGAGTAAAAAAAGTGGGGTGGATTTATTTTTATTTTTTTAACAAGTGGTTCGTAACACACAGACATGTAAAACTCAGTCAGAGGGAGTCTGAGATACTTCAGTGGCTTGTCGTGGAAGTAGTGACACCTACCATCTGTCTGTGCTGTAGAGAACAGCAAACTTTGATTTCTTTGAATGAAAGTAGTGGCTCCAACTATGTTGCAACGGTGTCTAGGCTCCAAAGTGGGCTTTTAAAAAGCCATTAAATTATTTTCCAGCGCTGTCCCATTTAACATGGCCAAATGGCTCTTTTAAAATTACTGACGCCATCCCTGCAGGACCTGGGGTTTGCAGAGCACCTCACTGTGCATTGCCAAGGGTGGAGCGGGGGGACGCGGCGCAGCCTCTGAGCACCTGCTGCAGGGGAAGCACAGGACGATGGCGTTGGGTTTAATGCCCTGCGTGGGAAGCGTATCACCGGTCTCCGTGTTTGATCTTCGGATGGTACAAGGGGAAGTTGCGGCTCCTTTGTGTGGTAGTCGTATGTACAGGCGTATGTCAGTAAACATAAAAGCACTGAGAATGATTGCTTGGTAATGAAGGAGCTTGTGCTAAATTAAGTATTTCCTTACCCCAGCAACACAGAGGTGAAGGTCCCCTTGCTGCCTCTAAGTTTATACTGTAATTCATATTCTGATATTCATGTCCTATTTACGTGATGTTGCTTAGCACGTGTGTGTTTTCCACATCCCTTCCTCTGTCTCTACAGCCCTTGCTGTGTCCTCTTGCCTGTCTTGATTATCCGAGCTTGTTCCTGCCCTCGTTTGTCACAGTCTGATGGATAGAGTCCCAAACAAATACCCTTTTTGCAGGTACAGATCTCTGGGGCTGTCGGTGCAAACCTCCCTTCCATCCACTGGTCACAGTTTGTCGTTTGCAAGTTGCAGGCAGAGCTACATACACGTGACCGGGAAAGCCGGGACTCAACTGCTTTTGAGCTATATCAAAGAAAAGACACAGCATAATACCACATAAAGTTTGACTCCTTTTCAAAAACCCCTTCTTTTCATTATTTCCTCCAGGGAATAATTTGGAATGTATAATGTGGTTACTGCATTTTCTCCTTTGATATGTGCACATACAAGATGGTATCCTCCCACAGAAGGATTTTTGCTTGGAGAAATTAAATGCCCAAGTATGTTTAAATGAATAAATCATTCATTTTTAAGTGCATCTGTGTTCATGAATCATATGACATGAGCTAGGCAAAATATACCATTTGCTTTTAAGCAGTTGTAATAAATATGCCCTGGAAATAGTCACTTGAATCGTTTCAAAACCTCTTCTTGATGGCAGATTTCAAACGCTTAACAACTTCAAATGGAAACGTAAGTTTTCAGAGACTTTTTCAGTGGGAGATAATTTGTCTGTGGGAGGCATCCTGACAACTATGCTTCTATTGGAAGTTAGTACTGGTGGCTACAGCCTCTACCAGGTGCCTTGCAGGATGTGTCACTTCTGAATCAAAAGATGCTCTGAGCCCACGAACAGGAGTGCTCACTCCATTTCAGAATGAGGTGCTGAAATAATGTGGCCTTTTTGAGTGCGTGCAGACTTAGAGATGGAGACAGGTGTTAGAAGGTAAGCTCTCAGTTACTAGCTGTGATCGATAATGGCAAATACACTGGTAAGCTCACTTGTACCTGCCTGAACTTGTTCTGCTGGTGGTGTGGAGGCCTGTGATATCTGCCCCATACCCACAAGGTTTCAGATAAACCAAATACACTCGAGTTTTTGAGAGTGTCGAGCTGTTCCAGGTGAGGTGGGCTGCAGACGCTGCACAGCACAGAGCTGGCTTCAGCCCGGGAGGCTGTACCGCTGTGTACACGAAGCGCTGACCCTATCCAGTAAATCCCATCTCTCCAAAGATGTAGTCAGCTCACACAGAGCATCACCCTGCTGTGGCCAAGCCATTTCTGAAGTGGCTGCACTGCATAATGGGAGATGTTTAGGGCTCAGGCATGAGGGACTCTGCTCAGCAGTGTAGAAATACCTGAGAAGCTTTGGCTTCCAGAAAGGAAGAAGTATTGGCCCTCTGAATATCAAGCTCCTTTAAGGGCATCTCAGGTGGCCTGCTCAAATATCAAAGCATCCCCAGTATTTATTACCCTTTAGAAAGTCAGGCCGTAAATTCTCATTCAGGTGGAAGAATTATTTGTAACCTGCAACAAAACTACCAGATTTTCCCGTGAAGACTTTGTGAGGTTGTATTCATTAATTTCATTAAATCTTGAGATCATTCAGTGCTAAGCACTGTTTACATTCAGGTATTTATTGTATTCTTTCTGATCATTCCTTACCCTGCTGACTGGATAAGTCCTTGCCTTTGTTTAGCTTAGGAATTGCTGTTTTTAAATCGTTGTCATGTATTTAGATTTTTAGTAATGCCATTTTCCCAGGTGTGACCCAAGTTTCTTCGATAAGATCTAAGACCTAGCCCCCATAATGAGTCACTGATACCATTTTCTTTTTTGCACTAGGAAATGGCAAGGGTTTGAAAGAGTCCCTACCTAAAAACGAATAACGCTGATTTTCTTGCAATTTCTGTAGTGATGCCACCCAAGCACATGGCTAAGCATTAGACGAGTCCTGGGGAAGGAAGCGTAGGACCCTGTGTTAGGCAGCTCGGCGCAGTGTAGGGTTGCACCACGCACCCGTGATCCCCCACAGCCCAGTTTCTGAGCTGGGTCAGCCAGGAGGACACCAGAAAAGATTGGGGTGAATCCTAGACCTTACCCCTGGGACCACGTGTTAGCAAGACATCCCTCTCCCGAGACAGCCGCCCCGACTTCCCAGGCACACAACCAGCCCCTCCACCCACCCCGTATTCATTTTCTAGCCCGCTACGTCTTAAATTCCTTCTGGCGAAGTAGTACAGTTTCCAGCCCATTATGCAAGGTTCATGTTTGTCACCTCTTAACCTCTAGATGTGTGTTTTTCTTTTGATCTGTGTTTTCCAACATATCTAAGAGCAGGCTGTGCCTAAAAGAGTAAAAACGCATTCCTTCTGAAGCTACATATTCATTTTGTTCAATTAATATTGTGTAGAGAGCACACTGGTGGGTTTTGTATGTATACATTACTAGAAACCAAAATTACTGTGTGCTGGAGATAAAATTAGCTTTTGAAATTCCTTTTCCCTTTTAAAATAAAAATAGCGGAATCTGCCTTTAATTGACCACCTCAGTCATCACAGAGGCTTCCTGTGTGCAGAAGCTTTGCTTTTAATATCTGTTTTCCCTTGGCTTTAAAGAGCAGTCTTTATTTACAAGTTTATTATAGAAGCGTTCAAATTACAGGTGGGCTGAAACCACAAAGTTTATGTCCGGATCTGGATGCAACTTTCTAAAAGTTTCAAGTTCCAGGTTTTTGATTGTCCTGACCAGAGATTAAAGAGATGTCTATAAAATTCAGGTTCAAAGTCACATCGCCTGGGTGTGGAGATGCAACATTTTGGTTCAAGCCCATTTGCCTGTTGTATTTCATCAAGCAAACCTGCTTAGTGGATTATCAGTAGGCTAACAGAGAGGAAGAGCTTTTCATATGTATTTATTTATTTTCAGATGAGGCAAGAAATGTAAACAGTACTTTCCTAGACACGTAACATCGGAAGCATCATTCAACACAAGACGTTCGCAACCCCCTTTATCGTGTTGCAGCCTTTCTCACCAGGGTCTGATGGTAGTTTGCTCTTTTCTGTTGCAGGGCTGGGAGAAGGTTCTGCTCTTCTGCACGCGGACAGCAGGTCCCACCCTCGGTCCTTGGAGAAGAGTGCATGGAGAGCTTTCAAGGAGTCACAGTGTCATCATATGCTGAAACACCTCCACAATGGAGCCCGAATCACTGTGCAGATGCCTCCCAACATAGAGGGTCACTGGGTCTCTACTGGGTAAGGAACGATAAAACAAGATGACTGAGTGATATATGTGGAAGAGAGGAGGGGAAGAAGGCAGAGAAGGAAGGACGAATATTCCCACTTACAGCAGCAGAGGAAATATTTTCTTTAATATAGTGGTACTCTAAATTCCAGATGCTTTCTATATGGTTATGCATAAAAGGAGAAGGAGCGGCATTATGTACATTAGAATAGTATGCTATAAAGCTGTCTTGATGAATCAATTTATAGTCTGTATTTTAAACAGCATGCTGTGAAATATCTTTAAATCTCTCTTTGAATAGGAAGGAGCCCAACAAGTTGCCAAAATGGATGCTTACTCAAACAAAACATTGTACTATCTTTGACTGCATGCATTAGATCCATTGAATGGGTCCTTGTTTTCAGAGTATGTGTCTAGCACAGGTTTTATTAGCAAAAGAAATTAAGAAGCTGTATTTCACCAGCTCTGTTACTCTCTATACATGATGACTTTCAATTCAGAGACCTGTTTTGCTTTCTGTGTCTCAGCAGGCAATATTCACAGACTTATTCGAAGTGACTTGTAGTAGGAAAGACTGGGATTTTTTAATAGAAAGGAGTGTATTTATGTTAAGCAGTGTGGATGTGACAAGAGGGACAAATTTGAAGGCACAAAAGGAAGTGGAATTTAACTGCCGTTTACACCTTGGGGGGGAGCGCTGCAGAAAGACCAAAGAGGAAACACAAAACCTGAGTATTGCATGGTCCAAATTCAAGCCAAAGAGATGTTTTGCATTAACGATCAGAGGTTTCCATTAGCTGCCAACGCTATTGAAAGTCTACGTGGAAAAGCTGAGGACACAGTCCTGCACATCCTCTGCAGACTAGAGCTGGTGGAGCTCCACTGAGAAGCTTCTACAGCAGCTGTAGGAGCCAGTTCTTTGTACTGTTCCCTGGGCATTTGGCATTTCACTTTCTGATGTTATCAGTCAGTTCTTTTGCTAAATCTACCATGGCAAAGAGAAGAATAGATGTTTAATAAGCTGCCACTTTTTTTCAGAGAGGAATTGAGTCGCATGGTGGTCCATAGACAAAAAGGAAAACCAAAACATGACTCCAAGTATTTAAACCTACAAAGACAAAGCCCTTAGATATGGTCACCATGAAGCAGTGTACTTATAACAGCAGAGGGAATTGTTGGTTCATTGGCAGGCCACAGATGCCTAGTTCCTATTGACTTCCATTCATGCCACAGGGACACTAGCAACCAAGTGTCTCTGTGGGCCATTGCAGTGTTGCTCAGTCTTGTTACCTGTGGTGTACATGGTGTGCCACCTTGCTAAAATTTTGTTTCCATCACTTTTTGTCTTCCCTAACAGCTGTGAAGTTAGAGCAGGCCCAGAGTTCATCACAAGATCTTACAGGTTCTACCACAATAATACATTTAAGGCCTATCAGTTTTATTACGGTGGCAATCGCTGCACAAACCCTATCTACACATTAGTGATACGTGGCAAAATACGTCTCCGACAAGCATCCTGGATTATCCGAGGAGGTACTGAAGCTGATTATCAGCTACGCAACATACAGATCATATGCCACAATGAAGCAATAGCCAAAAAATTAAGTGAGTTGGTGAACCATACGTGTCCTGGATTTATACCAGAAGATAGCCCCTGGGAGCAGGATGTGAGCTACGATTTGCTGAGAGAAGAGAATGGCTGTGAATGCACCAAAGCTCTGAATTTTGCCATGCATGAACTCCAGCTGATCCGCGTGGAGAAGCAGTACCTGCATCACAATTTAGACCACCTTGTGGAGGAGCTATTTCTCGGAGACATTCATACCGATGCTACTCAGAGGAGGTACTATCGGCCCTCTAGTTACCAACCTCCTCTTCAAAATGCCAAGGTACGTGTGTGTGTACTTGCCCTCTTTTTAAGATGCTAGTCACAAAGTCCACGTTACTCAGTTCTTCTGAGTCAGTGCACTAGGGTAACCTAAAATGTAGATCTGGTTCTAAAATAAGAGGTGGATGGCACCCTTATAGATGATGTAGCAAATTGAAAGAAGGTTACAGATAACATTTCCTGAGAATAGGAACCCTTCTGTGCTTTATGTGACTGCATCAAATGTGTAAAAAGCAGTCTGATGAACTAAGGTTGATATGACCACTCTGAAGATGGAATCAAAGACCTGTATGCAGAGGTTGGCAGGGACCACAGCTGTGGGCCAGCAGCTGAGAAGACAGAAAGTGCGATACAGGACTGAGACAAGACAAGAGAAACAGACATCAGTGGATGCTTGTGTAGCTGCGGGAGTGCCAGGAAGGGAGGAGATCAAATTGTATCACTATATGGAAGTTGGGTGATCCATAACCTGAAAAGAAAAAGAGGAAATTGGAAGGTAGACACATGAAAGAGGCAGCATGAAGGGAAAAAAACTGATGGGCTGTGCAAGTCATGGATCCAGATGGAAACACACAATGAAATGAAAAACAGGTGAATTTTGAATGGGGCTCTAATTCCATTTGATAATTCAGTTTTCAGAGATGCCTCAAAATGCCCTCCGCTTCAGTGGGAACTGATCAACCCATAGTAAGTCAAATAGAAATCAAACAGGAAGAGTAGACACTGATGGCCTACAGCAGGAGGGCTGTCTGTAGATCTCTCCTGGTGACATTTCAAAGGCAGGCGGCGATTGGAACCACATTGCCGGCTGCCGCTGGTGTGCTCTAGCTGGGCACTGCCACAGCATCGCTTCCAGCTAATGGGTTATCACCGTTTTTAATCATCTTGTTGCAACCGATTCAAAAATCAGGTACAGGTTATCTGCAATAGCAGGAAACACAAGAGGGGAAGGGGGAGTTTTGACGAGAAAAATCTTGGCTTTCACTTCTATTCAAAACTGCCCATCCTGGGTTCTGTCTGCCTCCCATGAATATCAAGTTTCAGTGGTTCAGGGACCTTATATGATCTGCCTTTAATTGTTTTAATAGCCTGGCCTAATGATAATTTTAATCCACGGTCAGCTATGTGTCTGTGTGAAGGCTGCTGTCATTTCTGTTTGTCATTCTTATGCTCTCTTCAAGTTACCAGGGACGAAGTTGCTTTTTCTTTCTAAACAAGGATCTTCCCAAAGTGGAGAGTTTCAGCAGCAGCAGATGAACCACAGCACATTCCTCATCAAAATGTTGGATTCATCAATTTTACTTTTCTTTAATTAATTCAAATTTTCTTTAATCAGTTCAAACATGGACTTTCTCTCTGTTTATTTGGGAGCGAGGGTTCTTTCATAAATCTCTTCTTTGCAGGTATCTGTAGATAGAAATTATCTGACACCAGCCATATATTGTATCTGTTCTAGAAAATACAGTAGATGTTTTTCTGACCACATGAAACAGAGACAAAATCTTGATTTAATTCACCCTAGCTGATTATTTTTTCAGATCTATCTGGTCAAATCTAGTTGTCATCTTATGAACTGATAGATAATATGGCAAATGCTTACACTTCCACCTCATCATTAGAATGATCGGGTGTACTGTCAACTAGCTTTATAAAAGCAAGATTTTTGTCCAGGTCTGCTGTAATTTTAGGACACACTGGTAACCATTTTCCTGCCTGTCTTTTCTGCTACTGTAGCATCACTTTTACCCTCTAAAATATAACGCCTCTAAAATACAGTGCTCAAATTTAGGAGAGCAAATCTGCATAAGAAGTCTCTTATGCCGGTTAACTAAGTGAGCACTGAAACTCCCATTCAGATTCACAAAGCCCATTATTTCAGGCATGACCCGATCCATTCTGACCTGAGCGGGGACATCTCTATGTGGAGGGTGAGAGCATCTTCAGCCCGCCTGAGTCACCCTGCACACCGTTATCCCGCAGTCCCACGTGTCCGGACAGGCAGATCCTGCCCAGGGGTACCCGTGTGTTCCGATCGGGGAGAGCCTGCGGTGTGGCTCCCGGGAGAAGCTTCCATATCATATATTTACAAGGACTGGGGGAAGGGAAAAGCAAACAAGCCAACTAGTTATCCATTATTCATGAAGTACAGTGCTTCCAAATAAGATTTTTGGTAGCCAGGTCTTGGCAGAGGCTGAATCTCAAAGCTGAATTTATGACACTGGAAGCCCATTCATAAGAATACTGATGGCTACAGAAAGCGCTGTTACTACAGAAAGCACAGGTTAACTCTGAGGACACCAAAATACGTACGGATTTCAGCTGCCTGTGATGAAACCACTGCAGTTGAATAAATGGGGGCCCCAGGTCCTGACTTGCAGGCCACCGCTCAGCTCCCACTTTGGCCATTGGAGAGTTATGATATCTGTCTCTCCTCCAACCCCTGCCTGCAAGGCCTGCTTGGCTCCCAAATGTATATACACAGCACGAGGATTGCTGGGACACCAGTCTCAGCTGGAGCCTTCAACGGCAAAAGATGCATAGGTCCAACACCAGTTTAAAGTGTGCAACAGCACAGCTTTTCTTTGTGTTTTTCCGGTAGGTTCCTCTTGCTCAGATTTGATGTGAGATTTCTTTTTTTCTCAAGAGAAGTTAGGCCTGCTGATGCTAGGCTTTCAGCATGGTGTAAATATCAGTACTGCTAAAAAATGAACCTTTGCCTCAGTTGCCGTGAAGGACTCCTGGGTGTTGGTTTGTACCTAACCGTGAAATTCCCTATAATTCTCTATCCCAACAGGTTCGCAGCCCAGCTGTCTGACCTAGTGTTTGCCAAATGTAGGAAGAATAGTAACAGAGATGCTTTTTTTTTCTTTTTGGCTTTTTTTTTTTAAGAGTCCGGGCAAACATACTGCTGAAAGGTTATAACCCTTCTTCTTTGAACTCTTTTCCTTTTCTAATTGTTGCTCCACTGGGACCCAGCTGAAAATGAGTTTAAATGCTAAATTGAGTTTAAAACTACAAGTCACAGACTCCTCTGGAAACTGGACACCATGAATAAATAGAAACGTTAAATCAACTTGTTTTCTTTAAGGTTTCTACAGTCATACCAAGAGGTTGGGGAGGCCAGGAAATTGCTTCTGAAGTGAATCAGGTGTATTGTGTGGAATCTTTCATTTAAGGCTTTTTTCATTTCCTTTTTATTTATTTTTATTTTAAACTTATAAAGGCCTGCCTAAAAAAAGTTAAGAGGATTCACATTTTGGGTTTAAATTTATAGTTAAGCCTCTATATAGAAGAAAGTTCCACCCAGCTCAAGAGTTTACACAGCCTGTAAGTTGGATGCGGTAGCCTCATTCATTACTTATGTGGTTGAAATGAATGGTAATTAAAAGCAAATGATTGCTGGATATGTTAGGAATGCCAAAGCCACATGATCAGGACTTGAAACAAATAGAATTGGACCTTTTCCAGATTCCTGCAGCAATTTCACCACAGGATGGTAAATCAAAAGGGCTGTCCAAAAACCAGACAGCTTTATACTGAGCTACAAATCTGAATGAATTCACAGATTACCGTATCTCAAGCGTTCATATAAAATCAGGGAACTTTTAAAAATACATAATATGTCATCTCTTCTGGCTTTACAAATTCTCTTAGATAAGAGTGTACCTTAAACAAATTCCTCCTGTAAAATACATGGAAGTTCCTGAGTGCAGCTGATGAATAGGTCACTGTGTAGATTTACCTTAGCAGTCCTCTAGCCTTCCTCAAGATATCAGTTAGGGGTTGCTGATCAACAGGGCTGAACATCCTTCATGTCTCTTGACATTACGAGTTTATCAAGGGATTCAAGCTATTGCACACGCAGCTTCTTTCGCCAGTGTGAGAGAGCACGTGAGTGGAACGGGCAGGACAGGGGAACTGCTTGGGCATCATTGCGCCTATTATACAAAATATTCCCAATTAGGACAGCAGCAGGGAGCCTGACTGGTCATAAAGTCACACTTTATTTACAAATGCATACAGGGACTTGTAGCATGAAGGAAGGCTTGAATGCAGTATTCATTGCTATGCAGTAGGACAGAAGATGTTTTCAGAGATATCTGCTCTAAAACTAGAGGAAATGCGTACAACAGCAATACTGGGACACTTATTTCACATCTAATTGCCTCAGCAATAGCGCTTTGTAAACAAAGAACTCCTTGTGCTGTTTTATCATCCGGCAGAGTAACGGGAAAGATCCGAGCAGGGCTGTGATGACCGGTCATTCTCGTTAGATCATTATTTAGGAATAAGGCTGGAATGGTCTGGAACATCACAAGAAGCCTAAAGCATGCTAGGATAACCTTCCTTCTGCCTTTGCCATGCTCAAACGTTTGCTGGCCACACACTTTCAGTAAGACATTTTCCCTTGAAAATGCAATTCCAGCGGACTGATTATCTATTACAAGTTTATTCGCTGCTGGGACCTGACTTTCAGCAGCACCTGGCGTTTGCAGCTAAAAAGGATTCGAGGTATGGAGACTGGAGCTTGTTCTTCCCTTTAGCCAGGCGGTGAAAGAACAAAGTGCACAAAGTTTTTTGGGCTTTTGAAAATTTGAGTCTTCACCTCCCTGAAACTCAGTGACTTCTTCTATGGGGGAATAGTGTGTAGTTGAGGAGCTCCCAGGGAAATGCGAGAGCAAGTTAATAAATAGATGTTAAAACATGTGAAGCGCCTCAGAGAAGTATGCAAAACATTATCTCAACTAAAAAGTGTAATTTTGGAGGACAAAACTCCTTTGTTTGCCAGAGTAGTGCCACTAGACTTCCAGATCAAGCCAACACTTGAAGGGTTTCTTTTGTTTATTCTTAGTTGCAACAGGCTCTTGGTTAGGGAAATTACGAGGGGATTGAAGAAAGCAAGCCAGAAGACTGTTCAAATAGGTTAATTCCAGGTTTATGAACAGCAACAGTGCGTGTGTTGCCCTGCAGAGATAAGAGAAGCAGCCAGCTTCCAGCTGAGGCTGGTCCTTGCGGCGCTCAGCAGCAGTGTTGGCTGTGGCCTGGCAGGGGAGTGCTCCTCTGAAGGTGCCACTCTCCATTTACTGCCTACACCAGCGCTAGGCAAGGACCGAAGCAGAAGGTTGCTTTCCACTCTCTGTGTGAACCTTCAAAAGCCTAAGTGTCACTTTTAAAACCCTATTTATTCACCCCTGTTGACTTGGCTATCATGTTCTGTTCTGCAGCTGCAGTAGAAGCCTGCCCCAGCACAAATACAGTACCACGGATCAAAATTAACTATTTAGCCTAGCAAAATAAAACAGAGGCCTTCAGATCAACTCAACATATGTATCTAAACTACTGACACCTTCCTTGTTGTTGGCATCTAACCACAATTGCTTCATCTTTTGTAAGAGGGAAGGGAGGAATCGCTGGTAATATTGCTACACGGTTCAGAGGGCTATGTAGGTTGATTTTAAAAGGCTTCATAAACACATAAGGTAGCTTTATTTTGGGATACTCTTTTCCTTGAGATGGAATTTCACGCTGTCCCTTCGCATTTTCGAGGAACTGTTTTGTTGATACTTCCCAAAATATTAATCTTACCATAAATCAGTATCATTTTAAGGGGATAGCTAACATGCAAGCACATTCATCCGAGAAAAAGGCCTGTTTTCTCTTTGTTCTTGTCTTTTGTCCAGGCTGAAGTAGTTTGTATCAGAAAAGAACAACCAGAAGACTTTTGCATTTCATGTTGGTTGTGTTTATTTCAGTGTTATGCAGAGTTGTGCAACAGAACCAAGATTGTAGATCAGACAGTTGTGTAGTGGTAGTGCCTTTGGATTCCTTCACTATCTTTCCCTTCATGGGAGCAGTTAATAAAAACCATTCCTCAATATTTTAAAATATATGGTATGGATTTGTAGATAAATCTGAACCTATCTCCACCCTCCTTCCTTGCTTGCAGCTCCTCTGTTCCCCACCGAAAGAAATCCCAAACTGACAGCCCTGCAAAGGAGTTACCACTCTCTCCAGCATTTCACTTGCTTCAGGATTTTTAATTAAAGTTTTAAATCTTTGTTATTCTTCATTCCCTTTGGCAGGCTGAATTATAACTGTGTCAACCGTGCTTGTCAACTCCCCAGAGCCAGCCTAATGCACATTAGCCAACTCAGCTTCGTATGAGGTCATGGAAAGCCTGCAGATTATCACTTTTGTGGTGGAGAGAGATTGCAGCCATTTGTTAAAGCGTTGTCTTGGTCTGCAGTTATCTAGAGCGGTGAAGGAGTGGAGCTTGATGCTGCACTGAGCAATTCATAAATGTGTCCTTTCTTTGGACTCCCAACTCCTTGGCAATGTGAGGCAAAGCCATCCAACTTTTGTTGTTGAGTTGGAAGCATTTCCTTGAATTGATGTTCTCCCAAGGGCTTCCATGTGTGCTCATCCTGGGAGCACTCAGTTATTAACACTAAAACCTGGCATTTTCTTGTGTGGTGAGGTTTAAAGCATCCTGACCAGGCATGCCTCGTTCCAGTCCCATCTAGTCCTGCCCATGGCACACGGTATTCAGGTGGGTGTGAGAGATCGCTGCAAAGTGAGTCTTTTCTTTCCCCTCTTCTTCAGTACTTTCCCTCATGGCAATACGTGCATTCACATGGCAGGGGTTTCCTGCCCCAGCTTTTGTGACTATTGGACCCTGCAAGATCCCAGGCCACCGGTTAGGTCTGTACTGCATGCATAGTTCAGGCCTGAGCCTGTGCTGAGGAAACTTGGCATATGGTCCCTCACCGCACACCTCCCTGCAACGAGGCCATGCTGGGTGCTAGCCCTTGCTAGGGCAATACCATGTAGATGCAACCTGTCTTCCTTTTCCAGCCATGAATGAGACCTGCTTCTTGCCACGCACCAGTAACTAGCGCACATCAGGGCTGGTCAATGGTGGTTTTATGTCAGCTGAGATCCTGGCTCTTCCAAACAAGCTCCCCACGCTACAGCCACTAGCGCAGATCTGGGGGCTCAGAAAGCAGAAGTAGAGCATTGTAAAAATATTATTAATGTCAGTACATGACTTGATAAGGCAGAATATTGCTACAGAAATTTGAAATTTAACTTCACCGGCATGAGGTTATTGTAACTGAGCGGGATGGTGGTGCCAGCAGCCCTTGAGGAGAGACGAGGCCCAGCTGGCGATGGTGTGGGGGACAGAGAGGGAAGGGTGTACTTAGAGAAGCCACATTGAATATCTGGGTTTGAATAAAAAGTGAAAGTTGAAAGTCCTGAGCCCCAAGAGAGACTTTAATGGAAAGAAGCCACTGCTTTGCCAAGGGTTTGGGATTGGGTTTTGGTTTGACGTTGGTATTGCTGGAGGGAAGAGGAGAGCGAGGAGAAGTCCGGAGGTAGCACAGCCGATTGAGCGTGTGCTTTTCCATCTTGCTGATGATCTCTTAACCAGGTTAAGGTATAGGAAGGATGTGTCCACTGTGCAGTGGCTCCAGATAAAAACAGGAGAGATGATTTCCCAAATTACTTTGGGAAAATGCTGTTTAATTTCGTGCAAGTTTAAAGACCTTTCAGGTGTAAAACAAAATGCTACTGAGAGAACTAATTGGGTTCACCGCTTCTCAGAACTGTCTGCTGCTTTTCCTTAGCCTGGGTCAGCTCCAAACAGCACCAGTCCCAGGTCTCCTCCAACACCAGGTTTCCTTTCACAGGAGTTGCCATATTGTTGGATGGTTTAGGAGCTTACTACACATCGCTAACCTTCTCTGCTTTTGTTGTCTTAATGTGTCTGGTCTGGTAAAATACCAACTATTTGCAACTATAAAAGATGCCGGAGACAGCCTGTCAGAAAGTGGTCAAAATTCTCAATTAAAAATAGAAAAAAATGCCCTAAAAAGGCTTTTTGCATTTTTCAAAGAGAAACATTTGCTTTTCAAAAATTTAATACCAGAAAACAAAGTTCTGCTTTGTATCTCTCTTCCTCCAGACTGTATGCTCAATGAGATATTTTCCCATGTCCTTTTTAAAATAAGAAGCTAATAAAAAAATCACATTAATTTTTCAGTCTGTTCTGCTAAGAATGCACTGCATCTTTCAGACTCTAAGTAGTCTAAGAAATGAATCGTCCCTTGAAAAACAGAAAGTTACAGTTGAGATAGTGTTAATATTCCATTATGTAAATGGAGGAAAAGGACCTGGGGGTGTTGGTTGATGCTCGCCTGGCCATGAGCCGGCAGTGTGCCCAGGTGGCCAAGAAGGCCAACGGCATCCTGGCCTGTATCAGGAATAGTGTGGCCAGCAGGAGCAGGGAGGTGATCGTCCCCCTGTACTCAGCCCTGGTGAGGCCGCACCTCGAGTACTGTGTCCAGTTTTGGGCCCCTCACCACAAGAAAGACATCGAGGCCCTGGAGCGTGTCCAGAGAAGGGCAACGAAACTGGTGAAGGGGCTGGAGCACAGGTCTTATGAGGAGCGGCTGAAGGAACTGGGACTGTTTAGTCTGGAGAAGAGGAGGCTCAGGGGAGACCTTGTTGCCCTCTACAACTACCTGAAAGGAGGTTGTGGCGAGCTGGGGGTCGGCCTCTTCTCACAGATAACTAGTGACAGGACAAGGGGGAACAGCTGCAAGTTGCACCAGGGGAGGTTCAGGTTGGAGATGAGGAGAAATTTCTTCTCAGAAAGTGTGGTCGGGCATTGGAACGGGTTGCCCAGGGAGGTGGTGGAGTCACCGTCCCTGGGGGTGTTTAAAGAAAGGTTGGATGTGGTACTTAGGGACATGGTTTAGGGGGTAATAGGTGGTGGGGGGACGGTTGGACTGGATGATCCTTGAGGTCTCTTCCAACCTTAATGATTCTATGATTCTAAATAGCCAAATGTCAGAATAGTAATCTATTGCAATTCTACAAGAGAAGGGTTGAGTTACAATTCGAGCCATGTCAGACAAACCATGGTTTAAAAGTTTCGGCTTGAGATACAGACACATTTTTAGGACATAAAGAATAAATATATAGATACGGGAGAGAGCAAATATGTTTGAACAGGTGTTTAGTTGAAAATAACTATATTTTCAGCTTCCTCTGTACAGTTAGCGCTTGTTTGTTTTGTCCCTAAATGCAACTTGCAGTATATCCTGCAGGGTATATCCTTGATATTAGCCATTGATTTCAGCTTCTGCTTGAACCATAAGGAAAGGGTCAATTTTCTGTACATTTCGAAAAGGGTTTGGTCCGTAGATGTCTGTCTTATTCTGTAACAGCAGCATTGACATACAGAGGTGTTCAAAGAAAACTAGAACACCTTCCCAAAAGATCTTTCTGTGTGTTACTCAAACCTCATTTCACCGTTGCTCAGAGAGCATCCCAGTTACGTGTTAGTTTTTTGGCCTGAGCCTGGGCCATAAAAAGCACTATGAAATGATTAGAGGCAAATTAATCCTAGGCAGCCACAGAACTTAAGAGAAAATTCAGCTATGCTGAGAGGGTTTATGCTTCTGACTATCCACTGCAACTGGGAAAAAGATCAAGGAACCTCATCCTTGTTCACTTTTTTATTAGAAACCTCCCTGCTTGGCTTGCAGAGCTCTCTGGCCCTGTTACCACTTCAGCTGAGGCAGCAGGAGGAGGGATAAGGAAAAATGCTGGTGGAAATTTTCAGATCAGAAACTGTTTTCTCCTCCACTACAACAACTAACCTTCCAGCCAGAGATTCAGGCTTTTTTTAGTCTGCATGGCTTCATGGATTAATTCAGAAATTGGCTTTAAGGAAGCACCCAAGAGGGCGAGGAGTTGGGGCACCATCAATTTGGCATTGCAGAGCTGGAAGGAGGCAGCACCCTTGATGGGGAAGGGATCTTCCAGTCACTGGGCAGCAGCCATTTCAGGGGCTGGTCCTTCTAGCGAGACTCCACTGTTAGGCACATTGTACACCTAAGATAATCAAAACATAGAACAGATGTTCATCCTTTCCATCGTGTCCACTGCTCATTTTATTGCTTTTTAGTTTATGTCATGCCCAAATGAACTTTTTATTAGAGAGTACTTTATCATGTTTGGACTCGAATGTCCTATTTTCTTTGAACATCTGTTTTTAGAAAATAATCTTTCCCTGAGACACGTGGAAAGGGAGTGATTTGCAAGGCCTTAGCTAGTGTAATTAAGAGCCAAGAGCAGCCAACTAGAAAAAGCAACAGTGAAAAGTACAGTCAATTCTTAAACATCAATTACTCCATAATTAAGTCCAATTCCCTCATAACAAAACTAGATCTTTCTCTCGTCCATTACTTGGACAAAAATCGTACCGAGGGAGTTTACGTGTGGCATATTCGTCCACTAAGTAGTTCATAACTGTGAAAAAGAGTATCACAGAAAAAAAAGAAAAAAAGGTTTAAGTAGGCTTCGATGCAAGCGCTGGTCTCAGGGAAGCGATGCATTCAAGGTACATCTGTATGAGGTACCTGAGCCGGCCTGTGACAGTGATACTTCGGCTTCCCTCCTCACCACCCCAACTTCTCCTGTCCCACTCCCCATTTGTAGCAAAAAGTGCCTGTTCCCCTCAGCCCCCTCACCCGGGCATGTTGTCAGTAATTAGAAGGCTGCCAGGCTGGACATTTCTTAGCAGTGCAACGGGCCAGACCTTCAGAGCGGATGCAGCGCCTGTGGAAGTGGAAGGGCTGCATATAGTTAGAACAGTTCGAGATACAAGCCACAGAGGTCAAAGAGCCAGATAAGCCACAGAGAAGTGTTTATACTGCTAAACTTCACTTTGATTTCTCTGAATTAACTTGGACCTTCCTTCAGTTTGCCCAAGGAGTCACCTCCATGCACAGTTTAGTGGCAGCCGTTGTAGTCGCACTGCTTGAGTTTTGTAAGTTTTGGGAAGTAACTCCTCCTTGTGCCTCAAGGCATGAACACAGCCCTGATGAAGAGGAAGAAGCTGCTGGGAGTCATGAATTTTTTTCCACCATGTAGCTCCATGGACCTTCTGACCACTGCTGCTGGCCACAGCCAGGGGACTAAGCAGCTGTAGGTGTGACCAGTCTGCACCTTCTACACTCCCAGTGTGATGGAGAAGACATGAAACAATGATAGTATTCCCTGCTCAGCGTCAGAGCCTTGACTTGTAATACCCATGGTTTTTGATGTTGTAGAGAAGAAACCTGAAATCACAGCTAGAAAAATGGTAAAAAGAACATTTATGCTTGACAGTCCTTCCTGGTCTGAAAAAAAAAACGTTGCTGCAAATAGGACTGATTCCAGATCTCCTTCTAGACCATTCAGTAGACCTGAGAAACAACAGAGGAATTCCACAAACAGCCAAGGGTGACCAAGACGACAACAGGCTGGGTTTTTGTTTAGTTTTCTTCAGATTTTGAACAAGGGCAACAGAAAACACTGGTTCCCAGGTTAAACTGTCTTGGCTCACAAACCGATTGTGGAGGGCACGCTCCTGAGAGGGAAATGTAAATATAAACCAAACCACCCTGGTTGGCCCATGCTCTGCCAGGATCTCCTCTGGGAGATCATAAGAGCTTTCAGCTTTACTTCAATAGAAAAGGGACTGTAGCAGAAATTGTCTTCTTGGCCAATTCAGCTTGTATAAACTATGTTTCGTTTATAACACTCTTTTCCTCACTTTCTTGCTTCACTTTATGCATGTGGGGCAATCACAGCAATAAAGTTACTGTCATCAGTGCAGTTTATTAGCTCTTAAAGCGTTAGCGACGCTGGTCTGCCCCATGGCGGGACAGCCACGCTGCGAGAGCTTGACAGATGCCACCACCCTCCGCAGAGCAACCCCTCGGCCTGATCACTGCAGGTGCCTGTGCAAGGCGGCGGCAGCATCTTTTGGACGTTGACCGCCAAGAGGACAAAGTGTTATTTCTATTACACTTCAAAAACACGTGTTTCTTCGGTGCTTTGGTTGGCAGTGTATGGAAGCGCGCACCTCATCCAACAGGCTTCTTGCAGCACCCGCTGCGCTGCCCAGGACAAGGTGGATGCTCAGCTTCTGGTGTCCCCATTCGTGGCTGGAGCTCAAGGCAAACGGGGCAGTTCTGCAGCTGCCTGAGATGTGCCAAGGCAGTCTCCACCTTTCCCAAGCACCAACTTGCTTCCTGTAAGTCATCTGCTCCCCAGCAATCCTGAGCTGCAAACCACGCAGCAAACCAGACCTCTTTTCGGAGAAAATGACTGATGTCCTCTGAAGAGAGCTAGGGGTTCAGCAGGCTGGTTTTGTAAGTCCCAGGCAAGCTTGCAGATGAAACCTGGTGAGATTTTATTGCAGGCAAGAGGAAGGTGGATGCTGGACTTCCATTAGATTGTATTTGAAAGTTTGTTCCAGGAATAGAGCTACACACTTTTTTTACAATAATTATTTTATTTTTAATCATATCCAGTTCCTTGAAATTTCTGTCTGCTTTCTGACAGGTCAGTGTCTTTATTTAGCCTCCTAGCTGTCCCGTGCCAAACTGAAGAGCTGTAATTGCCTGTGTTTCTATGAAATGAGGATAAGTCACACAGGAAGGCCACAGAAGAAATCTAGGGCAAAATAGGAAACATAACTGGATCTTGGTTCTTCTCTTGACCATCAGAAAATCCAAACCGAAACTTGCGATTTCAGGAAGGGCTCAGTCCTTACGCGTTATCGGTGGTTTTGGTGTTCAGGAGAACCAGGTGTTTTGCACCAGCCTCTGCTGTCAGTTACAGTGGCACAAATCTGTGTTAACTTCACCAGTTGCAGTTAAATTACTCAGTTAAACATTTTTAGTATTTTCGCTGAGATACTAATGGCCCTAGCACCTGCTTGCAGAATTTAGCTGAAAAAATGTATCTCAAATTTAGTTAACAAGCTCCACAGTGGGAAAGAACTGCATCCACTCCAACAGCATGCTGACACGTAGTTCCCAGAAGATCATGTGTTGTGGGGTGGAAAGACCCTCTGGAGGTCACCAAGTCCAACCTCCTTCCTCCTCAAAGCAGGCCTGTGGGCCACCACTGGTTCAGAACAACCTGATCTACTTTGGTTTTAGTTATTTTGCACATAGACCTCTATTCTTCTTCCCAGGGATGTAGAACAGCAGACTTTTCATCGGTTTCACTGACTTTTGGTGTCTTACCTGGTCTGGGATAGGAGCAAATATAAACCCTGTTGAATACATGTAAAAGGGATATATTATGGAGTGGTATGTTGATTCTCTGAAGCTACCGACAGGCACACGATTGGAGAAACTCGGGATGCTAATGAAGGTTGTGTAAATGTTGCCCCTAAAGTGTGCCGTGAGCTGAAGGCAGTGAGTGGGGAAATGCTGGCTCCATAGCAGCTCATGTGGACTTTAAAGTACGAGCGATGGATTTAGAGAGGGAGCTCAGAGAGATCTCAGAAAAGAGGTCTGGAAAGGGGCACAAAGAAAAAGTATTTCTATAAATCTCTCTCCTTGATGGCTGCGTGGGGAGCTTCGGCTCCTAACTGGACGCACTCCCAATTGCACCTCGGGAGAACACCTCGCCGCTTGAACAAGGTGGATGTAACCCACCCAGTGCATCCCCCTCTCTTCAGGAAGGATCGAGTGTCCTTGAAATACGAAGGCACAAGCTGTCTGCGTTGTCTTTGCCTTTCACCCTGAGTATAAGCCTGCTTTCAGCTCAGAGCGCTGCCCCTCTGCACGTCACCGGCTGACTAGGAAGCCTTTACCATCAGGTCCCAAGATGTAAACAAAAAGCTCATCGGCAACCCAAAACAGGCACCAGGAAAACAGAAGATGCTGCTTGTACCTTGTGGGGCGGCATTTACTCTTCTTGATCTAATTATTTGTCATCAATGAATTGAGCTAAAAGATTAATTTCATAATCGGTCCATAAAACTTACTTCAAGATTTAGCAGAGCAGAGACAAATGCTAATGCTGCCGTCTCTCTTGCCACTGAAAAAATACGAAATACAGTTTGGAAAGAGGAGAGCTAGGCCAAACTCTTCTGCCAACAGGAGAAAACCTTGCAGAGGCAGAAACAACTAGCCTTAGGAACGACCTGCAGGTCTCTGCAGGTTCAGTTTCTGATGTCAGGAGATGAAAGCCTCAGTGTGAAATTCCCTCCCCTCCTGCCATGGACTCGGAGCCTGCAGGGCCCTCGTAAGACACCCCCGGTGCTCACAGACAGGGCTGGGGGTACCCAGCTCCTTGAGGCCATTGCTCAGCCCACAGCGATGAGCCCAGCAGGCACCATGGACCCCGTTGCCACTGAGGAGGACTGTAAAGCTCTCACCATGTCTGGCAGCACCCCTCCATGTCGTATGCTTCACAAGCTTGCGTTAGGGCTCAGAAAAGATGAAAAAGTTTAAAATTGCTGGTTCTCCCAGCTGTTACCCAACTGAAAAATGTACTTAGGACACCCGTGTGCATCTATGGTGCCCAAAGTGAAGAACTAGAAGGAAGACAGATGCAAAATAAGAGCTTAGCAAATGCGTTCATTTCTAACACAAGACTTGCCAAGTCTTCACCACAGTAAATTACCATCTGCCAGCTTCTTGTATGATTTGAAGGCTAAAGTCAGCCTTTTGTAAATCAAATAAAAAGCTGAACTAAAACACTCATTTCAGAGAAAAGCAGATGAAGGAATTAATCTCCTAACTCCACTCCTGCTGTGCGGTCTTGTACATACAGAACATACAGAACCAAGCAGTGCCATGTTTCAGGTGCTTTGAGGGGTGAGAACCTGCAGGAGAACACTAACAAGATAAGAAGTGGCCATGTATTCCTTAAAATGTGGAGCTGGAGTCTCTTGAGCACAGAACTGAATCATTGCCCTCTATCACAGATAATGCCTAATGAGGGTTTCTCTCTGCTTTGTTTCAGAACCACGACCGCACGTGCATCGCGTGCAGAATCATCTACCGGTCGGACGAGCACCATCCTCCCATCTTACCTCCCAAGGCGGATCTGACCATAGGGCTACATGGAGAGTGGGTGAGCCAGCGCTGCGAGGTGCGTCCGGAGGTCCTCTTCCTCACTCGGCACTTCATCTTCCACGACAACAACAACACCTGGGAAGGTCACTACTACCACTACTCGGACCCCATCTGCAAGCACCCCACCTTCACCATCTACGCCAAGGGACGCTACAGTCGGGGAGTGCATTCATCCAAAGTGATGGGCGGCACGGAGTTTGTGTTCAAAGGTAGAGTGGCTTGCTGCGCTGGGGGTGGAGGTGGTCACGTGATTACAGACCAGAGCAGAGTTTGCTCATAATGGTTTGGTTGCTGGTGATGTCATTCTGTCATTTTCAGGAGTGAGTTAGTCATTTCTTGATAAGTTCGTTGTGTGAATGCCCAGCCAAACTGTAGAGCTGCACCGCATTTCACACCACTGCAGCCATACTCATTTGAGGCAGAGATCTTTTAAGAACAGCACAAGAAAATAAGATTTCACATAAGTCTTGGAATCCAGTGGCCAGCCTTCAAGCATCTAAGCAAAGTGTCTGAGATTAGATCTGTGTCGTAGGGCTCCTTACTTCAGAAGGCATTTCAGGTCAGAAGTGGTATAAATCATTTTCTGTCAAAGACACATGTAGTAGCATGTGCCTTTTCACCAGCTTCCAAGTGGCCCTAGGGCAAGTAAGGATGTCCCTCTAGACAGCTCCGATTAATCCCACCACAGAGAAGACTGGATGCACCTAACCAAAACCCCTCAAGTACTTTGGGAAGCAGCACTCAGTGGTGACGCCACCTGGGTCCCTGCGGCTGAGAATCCTTCCTGCGCAAACAGCCCCATACCAACCTGCTTAGAAAGAGCTCAGTGGCTTTACCCACTCACACAAACAGGCATCTCCAAAACATGATGTCCCACAGTGGCGCCAGCCCCAGCGGAGCCTTTGGAAGCCCCAAGCATTCCATGGGCTCTTCTTCTTATTTCATTTTCTGTGTGAGATACGTATAGCTTCTTGTATGGCTCCAATTTAGGAAAGCATCTAACTATAAGAAAAAATTTACTAATCTGGGATTTTCCTAGGAGGCAGGAGATAGCCTTGCCTATCAGAGCTTTTGCTCTTTACAGCTGCACGCAGCATGTCCCAGTTCAGCTCCTGGGGGAAATCCAGTTTTTGCTTGAATTTCTGGTTCACGGTATGCCAGTTTACCTCACAGATCGAGGTTGCTCATTTGGTTTCGGTAAAAAGTTGAGGTTCGCTTTCTATAGGTTACATTTTACATCAGCTAGGACAAATAATATGAACTGTATAGCCATTGAGTCAAGTATCTGTTTATGAAACCTCAGAATAAAATTCCCAACACAAAATTCCCGGTTCTGGATATAAAAAGACATATACACTGTTAATGACCTGCAAGAGAATTTGGGATTTTGGTGCATTAGGAGGCACAAGGGCTGGCTATTTGCTTCTATTTTGGTCAGCACTGATCCTTTCAGACCCTCTTTTCTTGGTCTACAGGTGAAACATATCAGGAAAAATCTCTGTTCAGCTTCCATAAGCTCATTCAGTTTGGCTTTTCCCAACTTTTTTAACTTGTCTGAAAAATAAAACTTTGTGTGCCTTAAGCTCTTTTGAAATCCAGGCAACTTGGAACTGAAGAAGCTGCAGCACTTCTACATTTGATACCTCAAGCTGCAGCCACTGTTTAGATATGGGACAAAGCATCTCTCTCTAGTTCAGCAATACTTTGTAATTCATGCCGAAAAAGGACCGGTAACATAGGAAGATAGTGCAGCTGCGGCAATTCCCAAATTTCCCAGTTGGAACGAATTATTTCATTAGCTTTACAGGGTAATGCGTTAAAATAAAGTATGACAAATACATGATAAACAGCCGTACCCATGGATTAACATGAATGGTAATAAAACATGAGCAAAGGTTTATTGTTTCCTCTTTTACCTGTCTCCTAATATAATCAACTAGGTTTTATCTGTAAAGGATTGCCTGGAATTTAGGAAAAGCTCTGCTTAATCTCTGACTGAGATATGTGGCCATCAGGTTTTCTTCAACTGAGTTTGTGTGCGTGTGTGTGTTCTGTGCGAGATGTAGTTACATCAAAGACGTAAAATGATGCAAATAGATTTCCTAGCCACAGAATATAAAAAATTGATGTAAGAATGAACAAGCAGAGACAATTCTGACTTGACAGGTACACTCCAATCCACAAGTCGTCTTTGCTTTTGTCCCTCTGCTCATAGCTCCTCTCTTCCTCTCCCACAGTGAATCACATGAAGGTCACTCCCATGGATATATCCACAGCCTCTCTGCTCAACGTCTTCAACGGGAACGAATGCGGAGCACAGGGGTCCTGGCAAGTTGGGGTTCAGCAAGACGTCACCCACACGAATGGCTGCATCGCCCTTGGCATCCGCCTACCTCACACCGAGTACGAAATCTTCAAAATGGAGCAGGACGCCCGGGGCAGGTACTTGCTGTACAACGGCCAGAGACCGAGCGACGGGTCCAGTCCCGACCGACCGGAGAAGAGAGCCACTTCCTACCAGATGCCTTTAATTCAGTGTGCTTCATCAGTACCCAGATCTGAAGAGTCACCAGAGGAGAACAAAATAAGGCTGTATAACAGCAGGGCACCGGAAAAATATCCCAGCTCCCCAGCTCTTGCTTTAGTGTTGTTTATTTGTACTGTGTCATATTGGGACATTCTCAGCTAGAAGTGAAAAAACCTTATTTTTCATGACTACAAAGCCAGGATTCCACCAGACTGGGGGTTGTTTTTCTTCTGAAAGAAAGGGACATTTATTTTCGTGATGCACTTGAATGCCTGAGAACTGTTGTTCTTTTCCTTACTTTCCCCCTCCTCCTCGAATCCCGAACAGCACTCGTTTGATGTTTGTGCTTTGAACTTCATCCAGTCTGATCCCTGGCCTGACATGACTGCACAAAAGTAATTGCACTTTAGGACTGCAGACTTCTGGGGGGAGGGAGGGGGTCTCCTTTTATTTTTTTTTACTTTTTTT
>VWZZ01004199.1:181897-224067 GCA_013399095.1 Psophia crepitans
AAAAAAAAAAAAGAAAGAAAAAAAGAGAGATTAATGTATGTTGTATCTTCAATAACTGCCAGTGTTGCCAGGACAGGTGAAAGTTCTTTCCTCAGTAATATCCTACTTGAGGACCCACCTGACACAAGAAATGGTAACCTGAAGAAGTTCTTGTGCAAATTGTTTTAACAGATTCTACTGAAGAAAAAGGACAAAAGGGATCAGCAAAACCAAAACAAGTGTTCCTACACTGTTTCCATACCGTTTACATATTGTGCCTGCTGCCTGGGGTAGAATGTCATTTTTATGACCAGAAGTCCATTATTTTAAGATATAATGTCTGTCTTGCTTGAGTTGGAGTGTGCTTGCTTAAAATGCAAGATTTAAAAAAGAAAAATCTTTTTATTTTTGTAAAGTTATAGGAGATATTTTTCTTTTCAACTATGTTCCAGATTAAACTGCCGGGGAAGTTTAAGCACTTGTTAAACTATTGATTGAAATAAAAAAGCCTAACTGAAAAAAAATTAAGGATTTCTTTGCCTCCTATATGTGTTAGTTTTCTGTCCTGTTAACTTTCTACCTGTAAAAAATTTCGTGGAAAGCAATAACCAAAAATCCCCCTGTTGAGTTACTCGTACACAAACAGCTTATTTCTTACTATAAACATAAGCAAACATTTTTGCTTGAGAACTCATCACTAAACCAACTCTGATGGATACAGCTGGGATGATTTGGCTTTCACAGCACATCTTCAGGTTCTCTGAATAAAATGGGGGCTGGAAGTGCCCAGCGAGTAACGACAGTGTTGGCTTGCAAGGAGCAGGGCCAGAGCAGCTGCGTCAGGACAAAGAGTGTCCTTCAACAGAAACAAAATATGTTTCGTGAATAAGATGAAAGCAAACAAAACAGTATTAGTGCTCTGCTATTCCATCTCACTTGCTTTATGGGCTACAATTCTTGGGGATGCGAGGAGCAAGGTGGGATTAGAAAAGACACTTTTCTTAAAGAGGAAGAAAAAACTGAGAATGGAAAGAAAACCACAGGGCAACAAAAGGATCTTTCTTCAGTGCTGTGCAGTTTGACTCCCGCCTCACTTGCACAAAGAAGAGGTGAAGCAGAGCCAGTGAGACTTCCACCACCACCACAAGCTTTGGAGCTGACCAATTTCTGAGTTTTCAGAAGTGCCTCAGGAGATCCCTGAAAGATGAGCTCAATTTTCAGGAAGCATGCCCTAAAGTACCTGGCAAATGCAAATGCAGTAGTCACAGCGTGCGATGAAGCAGCTTCCCTTCCACATAAAGCAGTGGGTATGGTTGAATTCAGGCATATATAGATTCTGCATGACATAATTTAGTCACCCTGACACATCAGGGAAAGCTGGGTAATAAAAACCAGCACAACTCATTCTAAGTTTTTTTCATTAAATTTCCACAATTTTCCAAGTATTTGCCAATAATTTTTTTCCTTCTAGTCGTCTTCTCTCTAGTGCAATCACTGTTGATTTTTTTAACTACTATTTGTTGCCAGCAATAAATAATAAGAATGGAGAAACAAAATTTCCACTTTGCTGCTGCTGCAGGCAGAAACGAACGTGTCTGTGAGGAATCAAACTGCAAGTACCCTCAAGAGCTAAGGAAACAGCGCTGTTGGCCTGAGCAATTATTTATCAAGCTCCTTCTCCCCAGCCCTTCTTCACAAGTCTGCTCCAGGGTACAGGACCGGTCCATTGGGTGGATGATGGATTCTAGTTACGGTGCTACCAAGCCCCTAGAGAGTTATTAATTCCTACATGTCTTTTAGTATACGGGAACTGCCCGTGATTGATGCTCCAAAGCGGGCGGACATGACTCCCAACAACCCTTTCCCAAGGGAACCACATGGGTCCTTGTCTGCTGCCATTTCCAAGACAGCCTGTTGGAAAGTGAGAAAGCAAGCGGCGTGGGTTAGTGCCGTCTTCAAATAAAAAAAACCAAAACAAACCTAAATTTGGGGAAAAAAGTTTACACTTGTAGCCCAGGGTCAGAACTACAGACCTTCATGCAGAGGACAGACGCTTGCTAGACAGACACATGCATTACGAATTTCTCTAAATAAATGCCCGACTACTGGATCACTTTTCTCCTAGCACCAAACAGCAGCCTGAAGACCCCCAAAGAGGATTAAAGCAGTACCTAGCCATCAGCTTTACTAACTGCCCTAGGAGGCATTGCTGGAACCAACCGTCCCTTCCAGCAAACCAAATCAATACTTTCATGGCCATAAACGAGACACACACAAAGCCCCAACCATTCTGCCACAAAAAAGAGCTACACATCTGGATTTATGAGCGGGTGCGTGTGAGTGCCGCCCGTGGGTCCAGGGCAGCAGCGGGCAGGGCGCGCTTCGGGCCGAGCAGACAGCGCCATCTGGCGGCTACAGCCTGCTGAACGTCAGCTCTCCTGTACCGCCGGTAACAAGCAGCAGCGGTCGAGGCGAACAGAAGCCAGGGATGGTTTCCCTTAGTCTGATTACAGCAATTAGTTTAGACTACTTGGTAGGGTAAGGTAGAAACCATGGAGCAGAGGAGCCTCAGCAAGGTAAGCGGGTGCCACCATCTCTTGTGAGAGGAACGGTCATCACAGCCCGGGTAACTGGGCAAATTAACAGCAAATGCGCGTTGGCCCTTAAACCAGTCTCTCTGCTGGGCCCACAGTTTCAGCACACAGAAAATAACATATCTTTGAAAGAGATTTTACAAGTCTTCCCTGAGGATGAGGCTGAACACTACAACTTCATTCCAGGAGATGCTCTCTCCTTACCACAGGGGCACACCATCCATGGGAGCAGTAGCGAGAAAAGGAACTGGAGGAACTAACACACCAAAGAAACTGGAAGTTACCCTTTCGAGAGTTAAAAAACACCAAAATGAAGCTTTGCCCCTGCAGCCTTCACTGCAGACCCTCCGCACGCCCAGTGCCATACGATGAGGGCACACCTTGCTGACCCACACAACCTGCACCAAAGGGATCTCTTCTCCACAGCCCGTAAGGGATACTGGGGAAATGACTGCATGCTCCAAGATGGGGTTTTAAATTAATAGGAGAAGGAAAATACTATTACTAAACTGTAAAATTTGCATTGCTTCAATTTATTCCCAGAAAATGTAATATATAAATAGCAACTGGAAAACATAATGATATATATACACACAGCTCAGAAGTACTTTATTCATGGAATTACTAACATTTTTGAGTAGAATCACACAGTCACTAAAATTGTTCTAAGAGCTAAGTAAACTCTCACGTACACTATATATGCTAAAAAAATACTACTACATTTTGACAGACAGTCTGATTTTAAATCTTAGACTATTATGTGCTCACCCTATTACAGGTGCAGATGCTTTAACAACCACAATTCCAACCAGGACTGGGAGATGACTATCAATGTGTAGCTACATGAAAGGGAGCATACAGGACTTAGCAGCCATCAGGCATGAGACTGGGAAGGATTTTCCTACAAAAATAGCTTATTTCCTTTAAATCTAAAAACGTTTTTGCATTGACAGCTGAGATCTTTGCACTTCATGAAAGCAGTAGCAAATGTCTCTGGATGTTAGAAATTCACCTTGTGACTGCATCCTCCTGCTTCAGCCTATTCTTTTTGAAGGTCTCAAATTCATACTCGCATAGGCTCAGAGTGCATTTGGGAAAGGGTTTTGGACAAGACGGCTCCCATTTGGCAAGAATGAAGGATGTGTTTCTGCACCCAGTTGCTCTGAAAATTAGCAATTTTAAAGCAGCTCAAAAATTAGGAACAGTTAAATGAGCAATATGGATTAGCAGAGGCGACTGAAGCAATTACAAACATGATACAACCTGAAGTCCTATAGTAACCCAGTCCACTGTAACCGCCAGTTTGCACGCAAGCACCCCAGAAAGGTTTCTGTGCAGAGATTAGACGTAGATACGAGTGTATACAGCCACACCCCACGGTTTTGCATAACCATATTATTACGCCTGCCCACAGAGGCACCAGCGTTTGTGTGGCTCACCTAACAAGCCGAGCTGCACCAGAGGACTCGGTCATGCACTGTGCTCAGAGCAGTAGCCAAGGCGGCCAGGAGGCCTTGTCCGTATGCTGCTGGTTTCATTGCTGGAAATATTTACTTTGAATAGCAGGTTCATTTCTGTATCTCTAATTCCACAAATGCAGCTTCCACACAGCTCTAGAATTGGACTCATAAAACCACAATTAGCTTATTTTTTCAAATTATTAATCCAAGAGAAGCTTCGAGGTGACAGCTCTTCTGAAGATCGTATTCCTTCTCCCACCCATTAGCAATCATTAAATCATTAGTTATTTCCGAAGTGCCTGAGCAGAGCAGGTGGGAGAAGTGAGGATGCATACATGCAGGGTTGTACCTTCTTAGAACTTACAACATTATTTAGGATTACTTAGGATTTTCTTGCATCACCCTCCTGTAAATCAAGCCCCTGTCTCACACCAGACTCCTGCCATGAGCTTACCCTGGTGACGGCTCGAGTTTTTCCCCTGCCATGCCTGCTAACCTGCTTCAGTGCAACACATTCATCTCTCACAAGCTGCCAGGGTGTTTGATGAGTACCCATGCCGACAGCTTGGCAAGCACGCCAGCGCTAACTGGTCAGACAGCAGCACACAGGACAGGTATCTTTCCAGCTCACTGTGCAGAGCTTGCCCTGGATAGGAGCACCAATTTAAACGTCTTTCATCTCAGCTCTAATTTTCCTGTAATTGGAGGTAGTTGGTATCTGTGAAACATCAACTTCTCTATCATATGTGGTTTGAATTAGATTTCAACCTCACAGAGGGAAGCAGCACAAAGATGCTGCAATCACATAAACCTTGTCTCTTTAAGTTAACTTTTTCCACAAATACGTTGACCTTCCTTTGCCATTGTAATCTGGTTCCTGTGGAGGCAGGATGAAGAGATAATTTCACCTAATCAGGAAAGCAATCTGTTCTGATTTTCTTGAAGCTGGGACATGAAATGAAAGGCCCAAGGGCTAAAGTATTTTAAGGTATTACTCAAGAACGTATAGTCCGAAAGCAGTGCCAGAAAGTCGAAGGCTGCATTGGAAATCTGAGGTTAGACAATCCTGGGTGTGAATACAATGAAAATCCTTCCCCTGGCATTCTCCTGTTTACAAGACCAGTCACTGTGTTTGAGGCTTTACACCCTGAGCTTGGAGAGAAAGCCCTGTTCCTGGAGAAGGCCGCAGCAGTCTCCAGTATATGTCTGGGGAGCAGGCAGCACATACAGACCTTTCTAATGGCCCAGCTGTCCTGGGAAAAGACAGCCATCAACAAAGCCACCTCTGAAGCAGTCCACCTCGCTCTTCTCGTGACCCTCTCCCTACCATTCTCCCTTTTCCTTCCCCTGACACCAGCCGCTCCTGAGATGTGGGGCAGGTGTCTCATATTTATCATTTCACAACTTCAAACTAACCTGAGGTGCTTCAGGCAATGAGAAAAATTAGCCACCACATGAGCTCCCACCATCTATGAACAACTCCATTATCAAAGCCGCACTCTCTTGTACCTCTGATGACAGCTCTGGAGGGCTGGCTCTCTATTTGACCCAGGGCTCAAGTTCTGTTTTCTGTACTTTCCTCCTAAGCCTTTCCAAAACAGCTCTGTGAACTAGATTGTCCTACATAATCATTTGAAGCAACACCTCTCAATCATTAAGAAACAGAGCACCATCTTTATAATTAAGATAATCACCAGATTCTCATTAATATTGCTCAAACCAGTCCTCATACCAGTGCAGAGGTATACTGTAGTCTGAAAAACAGTAATAACAGCAAAACATTTACTAATTTTGAGTGAAAACACAGCAGCGGATTTAACCTCTGTAAGAGTCTGCTATTTGCTGGAGCACCTTTGCTTGCAGGAGTCAAACATATTTAGGTTTTTAAAAAAAGTAGTGGTGCTTGGCTCTTCTATGAAGTGCCTCCAAAAATCAGAGCATAGCTGTCTATGTCATCTGTATTTGGACTACCAAAGCAGCAGTGGAAAAATATTTTGCCACTTCCATGGGCAGAACAATATATACCAACAATAACATAGTAGTTGTACAGGTTTAGGACTGTTTAATTTTGCTTGAAAAGTACAAACACCACTGGCTCCACAAAAGCTGTTTGCTACACAGACACACTTACGTTCTAAGACTACAAATACAACACGTCCAACTGTTTAGCTTTTTTTTTTCCTTCCCTCCCTCCACTGTCTAGCAGAGGTCAGACACTATCATCCCAGTGAGCACAATCCACTGCTGAATACCTCTCTAACAGCCACGTTTTCTGCCTGCTTAACACTGGCCTTCAGGAACAGACAAGACAACAGCTGTCTTTAGGAAGGTGCTTTAAGAGCCTATGAAGGATTTCCAAGGAACATGAGGCAGCATTTTGGAAATCCAACAACAAAACACAAACCACCACCAAAAAAACCCCACCTTGCAAGAGGCTCAAGGAAGGCTTGATGAGAAACAGGATGGAGTGTGTGCTGGAGAACAGGGCTGTGCCTAGACCATCCCTTCCCAATCATTAGTCCCAACATCATTGTGCCTCGTTTCCCCACCTCCAAAGCCAGGATAAGCCATCCTTACAAGGCAGACTGAGACACTCGCAAAGATTGCTCTTTAATTACTACCCACCCTGAGAAACAGCCTAGGCATTGATCACCAGTGCCAACCTCTCTGAACTCACCTATTCATGTGAACCTGCACCAGCATTAGTAAAAAGATAAACTTTCAATAACATGCTGAAATAATTATTCCCAGACTACCGCATTTTATTTTTTTTTGGTGGAACTTGGATGATAAGCAGACTAACTTTAAAAAAAACCCTCAAAACATTATTTTTTTATACAGAAGTTTAAAAGGTAAGAATAACTATTTCAGTAACCTTTAAAATAATTTTTCATTTATTTCAAGTGTCTGAGCTCAGACTGCTTAGCTATAATAGCTGTCTGTCTCACACCTCTGTGCCTGGATACCGTAACACCCTTTAAATCTTTTCTTAAGAAGAGGGAGGGGAAGAGCAGCATTCCACCACTGTCAGCAACACAAGTAGCTACCGTATAAACAGAGATTCAATACCCTGCTGGCAGTGTTATCAACATTACATAAACTGGTACCAAGCTTTAAATAAAATGGCACTGTAGCACGGTCGGAGACGCTTATACCACAGTTTAGTTAAAACCACATCTTTCATCCCCTGCAAATTGATTTCATCCAAATCAGTTCCGAGATCCAGTTTGCCCTGCAAGCACATACACCCTTCTCCCTTTCAGAAAGAAAAACACAACAGATCACCTTCGATATACTTGGCTACAGTATTTGATTTAATCATCACTTAATCACCATTAGATGCAATTTTTCCCACAGGAGCTAAAGCCCTTGTGAAAACTGACTTCTGTTTATTCCTATGATTCTGTGACTTCGCCTCTCCTCTTGTCCAACATTAAAGCATGCCACCAGATTAAAGCTGCCATAGAAGCTCAAGATCAGCAAAGACAGAGCCTCCCTGGCAGCAGTGGTCAGTGCTACAGATGGATGCGCCTTGCAGGACATATCCTGCAAAGCTATTCAGCAGGAACCAGCGTAGAAGGCAGAGTAGTAAGCTGTTATGTTCACAGCAATGCGACTAAAAAGACAAGCTATGTAATTTCAATCCCACCTGGAAACACAGAAGACCAAGGTATTTCACTATTACAGTAAACGTTTATTAAGGTTGCGCTGTACCCATGTAGCTCTCATTTGATCTCTTGCCAGACCGAAGCAAGTGTTTGCCCTGGCAAGTCAGTTCAAGGATAAATACCTAGGGACTCCAAAAAGGAAAAAGAAAACTCTTTGTAACAACAACAACTATCATAAATCTGACAAGCCATCAGCATCCTCAGCTTTGCCTGGATTCAGGCACTGGCTCTTCACTCCAACACTGTATCTTCAGCCAAGGCAGCTCCAGGCTATTTACCAGCAGTACCTAGGAGGAGGGCAGTTACCCAGCCGCAAGGTGGACTCGTACACCTATTCAGTATCAGCACTCTACAGAAGGTACGAAGTCAGAAGTTCCAAAATAAAAAGGACACTACTACATTTTTAATGGTTTATTAACACTTTAACTTTTAATATCTTTAAAGAAGGCCTGAAAGGTAAGTTTTGCTTATTGACTTTGTCTTTTCCCCTTTGGCAAAATGTCACCTTCCACTTCCACCGCCCCTCCCTCCTCCCGAGAGGATAACGAAGTTTCAAACTAGCATTTGGTTGCTTCTGTTATGTAAGCTGGCTTCAATCCTAGCAGGAGAAACATGCAAGCTGGGGCAATCGTGTTTGAAAACGGCTTTTAGAGAACGCATAGAAATGTACAGAAATGCGCAAATAACTTGTGCACTGATACAAGTAACTTTCGTAAATGAACTTCGTATGGTTAATGGGTTAAATTTGGTGCCCAGAATTACTACAGAAGCTATATCTTCTATTTAAGTAGGCTTTTACCCCCCCCGAGCCATCACACTACCCTTTTTTTAAAGTGCTATATTCATAAAGACTTTAAAATAGTACTTTGATACTGTATACTTGTTCCACCTTGCCCTTCTGACAAATCAGAAGGGCAACCTGCAATGCATATTTAACTGCAGTTATGCATTTAGCCTCACATGACTTTATGGGCATTGTTGCCTGATTGTATCAGTAGGAGCAGTGGAGAGACTCTATTTCCCCGTGCTTACATACACAAGTAAGCAGGCAGACAAAGCAAGAAGTTCTAACCATTTCAGGAACAAAGACAAACAATTTAATCCATAGTACATAATTCACTGAATACAGTTGATCTCATCCAAAGTGACTCCTGAGAGCAAAATAGTTTTAGCATTACATTTTATATACAGCTATGAAGGGATTACTGGAAACCAAGCCAGTCTCCTTATACCATTAGTTAAGTACACTGGTTATGAGACTGCTGCACACTTTCACTTTGAAAACATTACTTAAACCATGACCAAGTTTTACCACCACTTGTTTATTTATGAAAAAAGGTATTTCAATCCAATTTATTATTATTTTTACCTTATTTCTGCTGCCAGGCAACAAAACCTGAGTCAGCTGCACTGAGCAAGGACTTCTTTTTCTGCAATCAAGTCTTGAAAGTGTTGGCTACCCTTGAAAACCTCTGTACACTATGCTGTAAACATTTTAAGATCTTCCAGAGGATTTCCCCCCCCCCCCCCTTCAATGCAGGAATGACTGCTCTGTCTGAAGCAAACTACATCCTGCACGCTATTGCTTTCGTTATTTTCCACTTAATCGGTTTGGAACAGGCTACAAAAGCTTGATGCGGCAATGTTCTGTTAGAGAGAAAAAGAAAAAAAAAATCAAAAAATCAGGAGAATTACACCATTCTGAACCAGTGAAACCAAAAGAATCAAGACCTTAACATAGTTTTTCCAGTCACTGGGATGGAAGGAGACTTGAATGCAGACAGTGGAACAAGGAACTGGAAACATCTGTGCTTGCATGCTTAAATGAAAAGAGAAGCACTACTTGCATTTTCTTTATCATCTTCCTTGCACATACGCAAGATTTTATAAAAAAAATTATCACAGAGAGCAATGACAGAACATGATGTAGTTATAGTTTTCTTTTTTAAAAAGAGCACTAGAAATCAAAGGCAACCAAGATAACATACATCTTCTCCAGAACATTTTTCTCAGCTACATAAAGGTGTGCATATACCAAGGTCTAACACACTTAGCTGCACCACATCAAGTCAAGCTGTCCAAGAGCATACACAATTTTGCTGACAGGAGTATATCCGTTCCACAGTTTTTCAGTTTACAAGTAATTCCCTGTATTGGATTATGCTTAGTCAGAAGTACAGATAATATTTTGTTTCAATACTACTGTTTGTTTTTATGACAGATGAGGCAAGACATAAGATTAAGTGCAGGGAAGCATTTCAGACCCCCAAACAATGCGTTCTTTAAAACTTAGCTATACATAGTTAACACAGGTAGATCTGCCGAGGAGTTGCATAAAAATGATTTTCATTTTCAAAAGGTGAGCAGCTGAGGCTCACTCAACAAATATCAACTCTTCTGCATCACCGAATTCACTGTGGGTGTCTGAATCATTCAATTTGCCTTTTTGAGTATCTGCTAAAACGGAATTACAAACTGAGTAGGTTACTATATGTGAATTAAGTACCCTTATGAAATCAAAGAATAATGTTGACTCCTGGAAGACACCCAGAAAATCCAAACATGGAACAGAAGGTTGATTATTACACTCCCACACAATCCAAGCAAATTGTCAATATATTGAAAACATTCATGTCTGGTATTTGTACCTGCTGGATATCCAAATTATTCTGTCCCAAAACAAGTTTGGTAATCATTCTCTCTGTAGCTGAAAGCAGCCAGAAAACAGTTCGGTTTTCTTAACCAAATTGAAACCTTCCCCCCTCCCCCCCAAGTTTCAATTACAACAGTCTACGCCAGAGACTTAAGCAAATAAACTTCAAAATAGCCATTTGTTACAAGTACCATGAACAATGAGCTTGTTAGGAATCCCTTCTAGAAGTACGACACATACAAACAGGCTACCCAGCAGAAAAATCTGTTAACAATTTTATTTCTTTTGTAATGTTAAATATTATGGGACAGGATTGTAAGGATGAAGAACTCTCAACAATGCCTCACAAGGGATAAGAAAGAAATTCTGCCATGATATTAGCAAAGTAAGGTAAGGAGAAAATTTACACATTAAGAGGCACCATTTCCCCCAGAATACCTCTTGTCATATTCCTGAATGAGTGGGATTAGCAATCTAATAAATCATTTTTCAAGAGGTAACAGCAACAGATAAAATTTTAAAGGATTATTAAAATAACATTTACAAGACTCTGAACAATTTCTGAATTCTTATTAAAACCACAGAAAGAACAATTCTTTATTTATGAATTTTCATAAAGGACTGACTGTGCAACTGACACCTGCTATTGATGACGTAATGTACAATTTTGTCCAGTAGCCGAACAGTTTGTCTTTTCAGATCGCGTTTTCTAACCGTGCGAGATCATTAAAGGCAAAGCCTGTTATGATGCTGTACACAAAAATGGCCACTTGGGCCATACTACCAATGAAGTGGTAGGTAAACAAATCTTTTTTTCTGGCCAAGAAAAAAAAAAAAAAAAAGAAGAAGCTGCATTTTGCATGCTTCTCTCACTCATCCTTTCTACAAGATGAACTTCCCTAGAAAGAATCCAATGAAAATGGCTGCAATTACAACAAGAAGTGAAGGAAGAGAATTAGAGCCATTATCTCTGAGGGCCAAAGCTGTGGGTGATCCAGATTTATCCGAGTGTGCCACCTTTCTGAGCCTCAAGCCTTCATCCTGGGGCAGGGGGGGAAACACAGATGGAAAAAAAATTATAAACACATCTTCTTTACAATTATAAAAACTGAACTCAAAGGCCAATTTACTGGTGGACATTTAAAGAAAGTTTAAAAAATATTACTAATATTACAAATAAGGACAGGTAATCCACTAGTGTCTCTCCATGCTCTGGTTAATAAAGATTCTGAAATTCTTGCTAGGCACAATGAAGAACACTGCTTTTACTTACTATGTGTCAGAATTAAATAGCAGAAATTCCTTATTGTTAAGAAGAAACATCTGCTTTGTGTCATTTCTCCAAATGTTCCAACTTCATCAGAATTACAGGTGTGGAGACATCATTATTTCATGGTTCTTTAAAAGGCTACCAGGCCAATGAAATTGTCAGATACCCAAAAGCAAACACACAGAAAGTCACACAGAGTGAGGTATTGACAGGTTACTGAAATGGCACCTTTACATACAGGTACTGGAAAGTAGAGTTTGCTTACCTCCTCTGGCCAAACAATTGTTCTTGTTCACTAACCACTTGCGATACAGAATGTTACCACTTTGGATCTCGTTTCCTCATTCTTAACGAATAATAATTCACTTTTATTAAAAACTACTAATTCCGTATCTTTGATTCAGACTTGAAGTAGCTAAGACTACCTTAAATAGGACCATTTAATTTAAGAAGAAAATCATGTAGCTTCAATATCCCATCCTGACAATCACAAAATCTCAATCACTGAGACGATGAAAATATAAACAGGACAGTAACATTAATTTGTAATACAATCTTGACATTCTAACAGTTGTATCTACTTTCTGGAATACACATCTATTTGCCTAATTACAAACCAGACCTTTCAATCAAGAAGGGTGAATAAAAACACAGAAGCAGAACTTACTCTCAGGTGCCGATTTTCATCTGTCAGCTTCATAATTTCTGCTTGAAGTCTTTTGCACTCCTCCACTAGCTTCCTTGTTTCAGTATCATTAAGTGAAACACTATGTGATTTTGGCATCGGTCCATCCTGCTTAGCTGTATTCAGTACTGGGGTGGGCTTGCTTGCATCTATATCATTCTACAAATATTAAGAATTATTTGAGAATTTTACTTACCTAGGAGAAAAATTTCCACAGCTTAAAGTTGAAACAATCCAGCTACTAATAAAGTTCAATGACATTTGTATTTACAGTAATCTGAACAAAGACTTCTGTTATCACTTCAACTCTGATTAGCTCAAATATTAAAAAGCAAAAGACGACTGCACTGTTTACATTTGGTACTACATGCTACTGAGACAAAAATTAACTTTTAGCTGCTTAACAATGACCCAGCAGGCATGCAAAAGATGGCATAAAATATACCAAACAGCATAAAAAAAAGAAGAAAGCCATCCTGCAATAGTTAAGCAACAAAACAAAGTAAAAAGAAAACAGGTTGTGTAACAAGCTAACTTGGTATGTATAGCACAATTATTTTACAGTTACAGCACCTCTTACTGAAAGAAAACAAAGTATCACACAAACATGGAATTTAAGTCTCAACATTTCTGAACTACAGTACTGATTTTGAATACAAGTGAAGTCACAGAAAAAGCCATGAAAAAGCCAAAAATAAAATTAAAAAACTAGTTCCCATAGTTCTGCTCAAAATATACAATGATCTTCAGTAGACATTATTAATGCAACAGGTTCAACTGTATAGCCCAGGTTACCATTTGTAAAAACACAGCATTCACATGGCAATACACGCAGAAACAGCTCATGTTCAGATTCAAGCTTCTGTATTCCTACTTGCTTGGCTACACAGCTATGTCACTTAAACCACCACCACACTGTATCTTTCATAACCAAAGTAGTCCAAGATAAACACTACATGTAACAGAAAACCTATCTAAAGGTAAACACATCTATGTAATAACAAAGCAACTAAAAAAATGCAAGAATTTATTTTGTTCTTATCCAGGTAGCAGGTATTTGGTCTACAGCTCTACTTGCATTTTACATTTTTTGCAATGCAGCCACAGACAGCCTAAGAGCCAGACCCTGCTACTCCACCCAGGTACTCCTAACTTTAAAAAGACCAACATATATATATCATGAGTAAGCAGATCAGGATCTGTTGCTTTTTTAACTGATTTGCCAGATGAACTGAATTCCTTTAGTAGCACTGAGACTTCACTAGAGACCTAAGGCTTCTCTCCCTGGAACAAACCTCCTTCTATTAAGTACAGTCAATGCTATGAAGATATCACATTAAAGAAAGTACAAAAGGAGGTAGTTTTGCATAATCCACTACATTTCTCTCACTATAGTATACATTTTATATAATTTTAAACATTTTTTCTAATATCTAAGATGCAATTTAATAAGACAAAACCACAGAAAGCAAACAACTGTCTTGATAATAAATGCTTAACCACACACACTTAGGCAGTTTAAAACTGAATAAAAGGCGGTATCTCATACATTATCCTTTACTCCCCATACCAAAAACATTATAATGACATCACATCTGAAAAATATCTTTAAATAACACTCCAAAAACTGTATTAAAAGAAATGGTTGCAAAGACAGTTGCAGCTGGCCAGCTAGCAGCTTTCACTGGGACCCTTTATGCATGTAAATAATGAGATGGTTTCTACATGCATGGATGCATGCTACCTTTCTCCAACATGCCTTACACAATACTTTAAAAAAACAGACAGTACCAAAAAGAAAAAAGTCAAGGCCATAAAGTGAATAAAGTTGTTTACAGAAATCCTACTTTAGCACTCCCATTCACAATGCTAAAAACAGCATACACACAACACCCCCTCCACAAACAACTCAGAATACACAGTATTAAGATTCCATAAATCAGAATTTCAAGTATGAGGGTAAAAAAAAATAAATATCTTGATGCATAAAAATTTAGTCATATTCTGCAAAACTTCTAGGTAACTGAGTTAACTATTTTTCCAAATATCAGGCTACATAAAACAGACTCTTCAGTCTATATACAATGAAACTGTTGTCTCCTACACAACTGGAATAGACTTTGTCTGAAGTCAAAAGCATGAAACAGGTAATAGGACTTTTTTTGTCTGATTATCTGTCTTTATCACTACCTTTAAAAATGCATTTCGGATTCCAAAGCTTGCATTAATTTCTAATCAGTACTTTCTTTTCTAATTCAGCTGAATTAGAAACAGAGGTTTTAAAACTGAAAAGCCTTTAATACTTCAAAAAGCAAAATGATGCAATTCACTTTTCACTGTACACGATATTGAAGAGTCTTTTTTTTCATCTGAATGAAAATGGTAAAGCAAATCAGTAATAAAAATAATGAAGTTATAATAATTTTTGGCACTAGTCTCCATTGATAGAGGTTTTTAGGATGCAGCTGGATGGGGTGCTCCCTTTCCGACGAAAGGTTGGACCAGATGGTATTTCAACCTGGGCTGTCCTAAGAATCCTTGAAAATTTATATACTGAACTCTCCTCCTGTCTAATTTAGTACAATCCATTTAATCGACAAGTCAAATAAGTTTAAAAAGAAATGCAAAACAAATTTCCATGAGATCCCAGTAGCCAGTGTATGACAGTTTCTCACTCTTTTCTTACTTACCAGTTTATCATTTTCGTTGGGCATTTCAAACACACATCTTAATTTGGAGTCCATTAACTCATCAGGTTTTGCTTCTTTCCACTAAGAGAACAATTAATATAGTTAACATGAGAGATCCATGCAAACATCTGAACAGTTCTTGCCCTTAGTACTTGCCTCCTATATAACTGAATACTGTCCTTAGACTAGCTATTTTCAGACTTCTTTCTGAACAACTGGGGGTTTTTTCCACTTTGACTACACTAAGTAATCAAAGCTAGAAATGGTTAATTAAGTCTGGAAACAGAAATTAGTAAATTGAACACAAGGATGGATCCAGAGGTTTGTAGGGGACAGGGAGGGGACAGTACAGCAGGTCCTTTAACACACAATAAGGAACAAGTACCATCTGAGCTGGTTTAAGAACCAGGGTCTAGCTCTTTCAATCCTTGGTAAACGTACTCCTTATGTCCCATCTTGGAAGCAGCAATTTTAAACAAAAGATTGAAAGACACCTTTTAGTGACTCTGTATTTAGTTCCAGACTAAGCTTCTTATAGTTCTTCATATTTCAGATTTTTAAACACTTCGTCCATTTACTGCAGAGTATATTACAATTTGGGCCAAGAGAATTTTCCAAAGCTGTTTATAAAAAACATGCTAAATTCTAATAATTATCAATATATTTAAATAATTGTGAAATATGCTGGAATCTCTCTGCTCAACTGACAATTAACTTTCAAAGGATACACTTCATGTAGTTGGCTTAAATCTTTAGGCTCGGAGACTGATCTGAAGTCTGCAGCAATTTTTTCAATAGGTGCTCTGAAATTACCTTAGAACTGCAGGTCTTACAGATTATAATATCCAGGCTTTTCATAACATCCCCCCCGCCCTTTTTTTTTTCCAGTGACATTAGTAACTTATAACTACAATTACCAATTTTCTACAAGATCTCTCAGTGTTCTGTACTTGAACACACTGAGAAAGCAGTTATCTGTGAAAGGTATTTCTAAAGTGGATTTTTATATCCTCACCAAATAGTTATGCTTCACTTACCACATATAACCAAGACCTATCTGAACATTTTAAGAAAAAGTAAACCAGACCAACGAGGAAGAGAGATGTTAGCTTCCTAGATACATGACTCAAAAGGTTAACAAAATCTAAAAAGTTTTATACTGTTTCCAGTGAAGAGTGATGCGCCACAGTAGTCTTTGCCTTCATGTAAGGGGACAGAGCCTAAACGTGCACAGGTCTAGTCAATTACAGTGATTTGTAAAATCTCATCTTTATCCTTTGTTTCCTCTCTTCTCCTCTGTCTGCTTTGAGTGAACATTGAATGTACCTGTGTAAAGTCAGGCACTTCTTGCAACAATCTCCAGAGACAGAAGCCTGTGCATCATTCCCCAGGCAGTGCTACAGGCTGGGAGCGGGGTGGCTGGAAAGCTGTGCGGAGGAGAAGGACCTGGGGGTGTTGATTGATGCTCACCTGGACATGAGCCGGCAGTGTGCCCAGGTGGCCAAGAAGGCCAACAGCATCCTGGCCTGTATCAGGAATAGTGTAGCCAGCAGGAGCAGGGAGGTGATCGTCCCCCTGTACTCAGCCCTGGTGAGGCCGCACCTCGAGTCCTGTGTCCAGTTTTGGGCCCCTCACCACAAGAAAGACATCGAGGCCCTGGAGCGTGTCCAAAGAAGGGCAACGAAACTGGTGAAGGGGCTGGAGCACAGGTCTTATGAGGAGCGGCTGAAGGAACTGGGACTGTTTAATCTAGAGAAGAGAAGGCTCAGGGGAGACCTTATTGCCCTCTACAACTACCTGAAAGGAGGTTGTGGTGAGCTGGGGGTCTGCCTCTTCTCGCAGATAACTAGTGACAGGACAAGGGGGAATGGCTGCAAGTTGCGCCAGGGGAGGTTCAGGTTGGAGATGAGGAGAAATTTCTTCTCGGAGAGGGTGGTTGGGCATTGGAACGGGTTGCCCAGGGAGGTGGTGGAGTCACCGTCCCTGGGGGTGTTTAAAGAAAGGTTGGATGTGGTACTTAGGGACATGGTTTAGTGGGTAATAGTGGTGGAGGGGACGGTTGGACTAGATGATCCCTGAGGTCTCTTCCAACCTTAATGATTCTATGATTCTCCTCCACCTTAATCTACGTGCTTACTGGAGACCATGGAGACCCTAAAGGGTGTGTTCAGACAACCGAATGCTTCCTTCCCATTGCTGCCAGCCTATAAGGTCAGAAATAGGCCTCCTTACTTCTGAACTAACAAGCACAAAGCTAAGCATCTTCTTCCTCGATCTTTCAAGAGACCAATCCTGCCTAAGAATTGAATCTACTACATGTTCTATTAAAACAGAAAGTAAACCTAAAATTTGTGCTGTGTTTAGCCGCATGGTATCTTGCAAAGAGATGTATCTTAGCCTTCCGAATGTTTTGATTCATTCTAATCCCATTCGACATTTCATTTAAACACATTTCAAACCAAATGCACCCATTTCATACAGCTTTAGGCTTCCTGATTAAATGTACTCAATTCCTTCAAATACGATGTTTATCCCCTTCAGATTAGCTGCATATAAGGTACAACATGCCCATATTTTAACACTGAATTGATTTTACATTCACTACTATTTCCATTTAACCAGTTCACTATGCAAGCTCTAAGAACCGAGCTTGTATTTAACATTAAAAACCCCAAATCACATACGGAAGTCATACTTGTCAGAGAAAGACCAATTCTTGTCCAAAATAAACTGCAAGAATATTATTCATTTACACTTAGGTCTGAATTTTTAAGACAAAAAATTACAGCAGACATTTTACCCTACTTTTACTTACCACTGCCTCCATATCTGAAATATTTGGTGGTGCATAGGTTGTTTGTACCATAAACTTGTGTTTACTCTTCTCATTTGGGTCATAGTCAAAAGGCTGCAGCATTACTGTTCAAAAGAAAACAAAGCATAAAACTGTGATTCTTCAGCTGATCACTGTAACAAGCATGCTATCCACTTTAGATTTGCCTGTCACTGAGCCAACACTGAAAGTTAAAATGCAAGGCAGTGATGAAAACAGAGCAGATATACACTGTAGCAACACGTACTGACAGAAAAGACCTTAAAGTTTTTCAGAGTCTGATGTAGCTGACATGATTATTTCTGTAATTACCATAGCTAAAAGACGTTTCACATACAAGTATGAACAAACAGATCCTGTATGACAGACAAAAATATACCCCAACCACACCACAGGCAACCACCACAGGACTTTTCTTTGGAATAAACACATTTTATGATTAAGTGAATGCAAAGTTAAAAGAACTGCAGTACACATGATGATAGTTATTCGGGGGGAGGGCATCATGTTAGGCCCCTAGTCTCCTTTTAGAGACAATTAGCTGTCTTACTCCAGATGGGAGTACAGGACCACACAAATCATTAAAAATTGTCTATGTGGGTACACTTGCAACTTGGTATACCAGAGAATGAGAACTCAGAGTGAACTGCAGAGACAAATTGTTTGACAGTATACATACGCTTGTCTTCCACAGAATGGGAATTCCAGTTCAGTGTATCTTCATACAAAATCAAGAGAATTATAGAACCAGAGCACGGTGTGGGTTGGAAGGGACCTCAAAGATCATCTAGGTCAACACCCCCTACCATGGGCAGGGACACCCTCCACTAGACCAGGTTGCCCAAAGCCCCATCCAACCTGGCCTTGAACACTGCCAGGGATGGGACCTCCACAGCTTCTCTGGGCAACCTGTTCCAGTGCCTCACCACCCTCTCAGGGAAGAATTTCTTCCTAACATCTGATCTAGATCTACCCTCCTTTAGTTTAAACCCATTACCCTTGTCCTATCACTACATGCCCTTGTAAAAAGTCCCTCTTTGTCTTTCCTGTAGGCTCCTTCAGGTACTGGAAGGCCGCAATTAGGTCTCCCCGGAGCCTTCTCTTCTCCAGCCTGAACAATCCCAACTCCCTCAGCCTGTCCTCGTAGGAGAGGTGCTCCAGTCCTCTGATCAACTTTGTGGCCCTCCTCTGGACTTACTCCAGCAGCTCCATGTCTTTCCTGTACTGGGGAGCCCAGAGCTGGACGCAGTACTCCAGGTGGGGTCTCACAAGAGCGCAGTAGAGGGGAAGAATCACCTCCCTCAACCTGCTGGTCACACTTCTTTTGATGCAGCCCAGCATGTGACTGGTTTTCTGGGCTGCAAGTGCACATTGCCAGCTCATGTTCAAGTTGAAGTGATTTCAGATAAAGATTAACACCCTGCCAAGAATTACATTTATGTAGTCCTATCAACAGATATCCATATATTTAGCTATTTTACAGCAATGAAAAAGCTGCAGCAGAAATACTGACTTAGCTAGAAAAGCACACTGTATGCTCTAAATAACCTTCCCATATATTCTAAATCAATTCAGTCTGTATACTTTAATAGTGCTACAGTCTTCAACAATTCAAATATATTTTCCACAATTCTGAATGTTCATTGGATATACAGTTCAACATGCTTCCCTTCAGAGACAGTAAATTCTCCATGGTAGGCTTGAACTGCATTAGTTTATAAAATAAGTACAGTATCAAAATTACTAAGTTGGTCTAGTACCTACAAAAAAGTTACTTCTAAATTTAACTACATTGCCACCTAACTTGAATACTCTCTACAAGTTGTAGATTTTTCTTACAGGATGGTTATCTTTTTTTTTTTCCCTTAAGTGTTATAAACCATAATCAAAGGATAAGTGAATAGTGTGAATCAGATATATTACACAAATAAAGTACATAAAGGAATTGCAGTATTTGACATGCTTTCAAACAACCCTATTTCGAAAGGTTTAAAAGTCTGGTTTCCTTAATCCTTGATCTCACTGTGGTCCAAAAGATAACTGATCAAACTAAATACTTCTTCCAGGTATGGATGCTATACCAATTTATGTCTAAGAATTGTTCCATCAGCAGACTACTGAACAGCATGTAGTACTTCAGTTTCGTAAAGTCAAGGGGACAAATGGAATAGCTTGAAAGATGGCAAAGCCAGCTTTCCATCGACAGAGAACCTCTTCACATGCTGGTAGAATCCTTGGATAACTACTTAAATAACTTTATGTTCTTTGACCACTCAGTAAGAGCTGAAAATCCGACTGAATTGAAAAACAGCAGAAAAAGACAATCCACAGATTCAAAGAGCTCTTCAAGGTCTTCACAGTTTTAAGTCGTCATGGAAAATCTCATTAATATATGAAGCTGCAGTTTTCAAAATATTCTTGGAATCCCTGAGTATTCCAGAGATCACTTCTAGGGGAACTGCAACAAATAGCTGTGAAAGCAAACCTCTCCTTACTAGGCCTAGGTTTTCTACACAGGAGAGATTTATCTCCACAAAACAGATCTTAAAGGGATCTGGAAACCAGAAGGAAGAAGAGTAACAAGTTGTGAAGGAAGAAGAGTAACAGGCTGTATTCCGAAAAGAAAAATCAACAACAAGCAATTGTTGTTAACAAGTAATACATGACATGATAACAAACAGTTTATTTAGGGCATCAAGGTAAAAAAAACGGGTCTTACCAAATCAGTATTTTCGGGGAAAAAAAACGTATAAACATGGCTAAAGAAGGCTACCTAGTGATTCACAACTGAATGATAAACAAAATGTCCGTGGACTTCCTTAAAATGACTGTTAAATCACATCTCCAACAATGCATTTAAAAACTGTCTTGACTTTGAATCAGCATGCTGCATTATACAGGCTGAAGAGAGCTAACACTATCTCAACACTGAGTTTTGAACACAGCATTTCAGCCTATGGTATCCTATAGTGATTTCTCTCTGCACAACAACGTGAGATAAATCTATTTTGAATTATATGAAAAAATGAGTCAGCACTGAAAATATTCAGTTGAGAGATTGATGAGATAAAGTGGGTCATGAGAAAAATTATCTGCGCACTTGGCTTACCAAATGACCCAAAAGAAATCATAAGCTTCAAAACAAAAATATGAAGGTGGTACTTTGGGGAAAGGAACTTAATTCTGAAAAGCACTGTGGAGTTGCTGTAACTAAATAACTGCACATGAAAGCATCTTGGGGGTCACTGTAGCTGAATAACTGCATAAGAATCCAGAAGTACAGAAAAAGGGATATCAAAGAACCCCTCTAAGCAAATTGAAGAGTAGATAAGTATGATACTGTTTCCCTGATGAACCTGAAGCTGAAATATCGTTTACAGCTCCAATATTTCCTCATTTAAAATAGGGAAGTATTCAAAGCTTTGAAAGGACAATTTGTAATTTTGAAAACACACTTTGCAATAGGCAAATGGAATACTTCTATCTATTTGACTCCCTTAACAGAAGGCCTAGCAGTATCTTCATTGTGTTGTATGACTACCCACAGGAAAGATCCCCCAATACCAGACCAAACACAGAGTTGAGACAAAACGGCTATAAGTCAAACATAGAAATAAAGCAAGCTGTTGACTACTTGAATCTTGAACCAATTCTCAGTAAAATGATCTTTCATTGACAAGATGCTGGACTGTCTATGGTAAGCAATACTGAAGTTCTACAGATCATATTAGATTAGGAAACTGGTCTCTTTCCTACAAAGAAAGTTACTCAGAGGTTTCAATCAATCACAAATACTTTTTCCTGAGTTACTCCCTGCAACATCTGAACATACCACCTGAAGCTAGTTCTCCAGCTTCTTTTAAACTTCCCAAAGGGTTTAAGGATCTGAATCTTAAATGCTTTGAGGATTTCTCCATATCTCCCTTTTGCTTTGCTACAGCGCTGTCCATAAAAATCAGCTCTCTAGACTTAGGAGGATCTAGAACCTCACATTTGTATTGCCCACGATCTCTACAACCTGTAAGTCCAGAGCCTATAAAAAGGCTATTTCTCTCTCCCCCATTTGGGAAATACAGTAGGTCCAGAAAAATAGAGTTTTTCACCTCTTAGAACCACTAGTTTGAGAATCCCCTTTATTCATGAGATTCTTACCTCAAAATGATCAGCAAAATGACCTACTAAAATCACTTCCCAAATCAGAAGACTGAAGTCTTTTCCCATTTTCTTGAGAATGTCTACTCCCGCAATTAATAACACCTGGTATTTTTCACTTTGTATAGTCCAGTATAGGATCAGGCTATTATACATACAGCTATCAAAATTCAGTGCCTTATCAGAATGAAGTACATAAGCCAAACCTACATGGAGTTTCATGGGCGGGAGGAGGAAATATTGTCTGGTTTCAGGACTCACACTCTGCTGAGAAGTAAGGATTTTTTTCTAATCCCCTCACCCAAAAAAAACCAAAACCAGATTAAGGGGTGTCTCTATAGTGAAACATATTAGATTTTTCAAATTTAAGGGCTACAAACTGCTCCATCTACCTAAAATAACAGAAAAGTAATTTTTCTAAAGCAATTTAATGATTGCCACTTAACATATACTACTGTGACAAATGGAAGAATACTGAAACAGCACCATGGTCAAAACAACCAGTCTACAATCGTGAATGAAATTTTTTTTTTTAACGCAATGAGCTGTCAAATGTATAACTTTAAACACATCAGAGCAGCCAAGCAATGCCACACAATATAAGCATGAGTATGTAGTCTGAAGCAAAGGTATTGCTAATGCCGCTGCCCATTTACAACTTTCTTTTCCTCCTTTCACAGAGAGCTGCGTGTGACAAATGGCAAGTATTTCTGTATGGAGGATCTTTCATGTATCATTGCAGCTCTACATCAAGTTGAGATCGCAGTATTGAAGGGGAACAGATTTATTGTTAAAAAAATCTTTTTAAAGAGCTGACATACTTCCAACAGTCTCTAAGATAAATCACTAGAGAACTTCATGAAAGGCCTAAAACCAATTAACCTACAATTGCATATATTTGTTTTTACCTGAAACAATTACAGACGATCCTGGGTCAATAATTCCACTGTTTGGCCTCACGCAGTATCGACGAGGTGCTGTGGTCTTCACTTTGAAGCATACTTTCCTATCTGATGGATTTCGTAGTTTAAGATTTGTAGTTACTACATCTGTAAAGGGACCTGAAAAAAAGGTTGGTATTTTTAGACATGCATGTATCTCTGGGGAAAAAAAAATAATCTGTTTATACAGTACAAATTACTCTTAAAATATGACTTGATGGCAAGAAACTTCTAAAAGCAGGTTCAATCATACCTCTGTTTATCACGTACACTGTTACATGCAAAACATACTCCATCACCTTAGTCATAATAATGTACATTATAGCAATGAACAAACAACTCTCAAATAGTATGACAGACTCAAGCTGCTGGCGCAAAAAGTTCATATATACATATGCTAATTTTATCAAACCTTTCTTAACAGTTTAAATATCTAGAAGGTAACGGTCATATGCAAAAGTAAATTTTGATGAACTTTTCTTCAGGAATAGAAGCAACACTTGGAATTCTTTCAAATATTTGAAAAAAGAAAACACCGTGATACTGAAATATACAAACTGCTCTTCAGATTTCAACTTCTGTTGTGCTTCTGAGCTGCTATAGAGACTTGACAAGAAACAGACCTCAACCCCATTTTTTAAACCGAAAATAGGCAAGAGAGATGATATTCTTGTTTATGTATATATTCCAACTGGTCCACAGAAAAGAAGTTGTAGCTGCCATATTTACCTATTCAATGCGGTGTATTCTTTAAAACGTGCTTACATTAAACCACGAGAATAGGTATTTCCCCAAAGACCTGATCAGACAAGAGGGATAATTTCAATGTCAAGCTGCAAAAGCATGTCTTCCAACAGAGATCACCTCCATCTGATGCCATACAGTAACAGCATGAAAAACAAGTGAGATTCACAGTGTTGAGCTGTGTTAATCTCCCTTATGCTTGTGTCACCTGAAAGCAAGACCGCACAAGCACTAAGAGACTACAACTTAGAAAATGACATTTCATATGAAAATGAAATTTATTCAATATTTCATGTGTACATTAACTTTTAAGAACCTTCTTTACTGTTCTTTAAAAATTATACAAATCACTAAAAAAAAATTTTTCATCAGTATTGAAAACATGACAACTACTTTTCCATTAAAAAAAAAAAAAAAAACACAAAGAAAGCAAACCTTAGGTTAAATAGGATGAAAACTATAGGTGATATGAGCATGTGGTAAGGTACAACAAAACCACTATTTGCATGAGATAAAGGAAGTCAATTCTCTTGACACCGTATTCCACGGAGGTGTCTGAACTACTCTCAAAAGAAATGGTACTGGCCGCCATCAAACATGTTACTACACTAGAGGGCTCACTATCTGACCAATGTCTTTGTTTCTCTACCTTTCTCTCAGTCCAAATCCTTCATTTTGAGGGAGTGCTAAACAGCGTCTTGACACAGAACACCAAGATACAAATTGATAAAGGACTAAACCAGGAATTACTGAGAACCAGAATACCAAGATGTAACTGAAGACACACATGAGCTAGGTTTACATTCAGCGAGACTCATTTGAAAACACAGGAACTGATATTACTGTCAGAAACTTAATTATTCATCTGGCTTTATATAGTGGACAAAATAGTCACCCTTTTAATCCAAGCACATTTGACACAGCCCCCAAGAGGAAGATTTACAAAACTACTTCAAAGTTTCCTGACACTTGCCTCTTGATGGCCCTTGCAGATCCAGTTGCATTTACTTACAGAGTGTGATCCAAAAATAACTCCCATCGCTCATACCACAAGCTGAACTAAAATCAAGCAGCTGAATACTCCTCTAAATCTAAGACCGGCAATACACTCAGAAATGACCAAACATATATTTTTCCAAGCTATGCAAACATTTTTGCGGAAGTTATTCTCAGAATTTTACTAATAGACACCTAAGCGTTGCCTTTGCAGTGCCCAGTGGCATACAGCACCTTGAATCTGGCTTTCAAAGGTGCAGACTGTTGGGGTTTTTTTTAATTGCAACTCTAGACAACCTGAGTAGCTCTGCCTAAGGAAATTCTGCTTAAAAGAAAAAAAACAAAAGGCTCAGTTCAGAAGCTCATTTTGAAAGGCAAGTCATCAAGAAAAGGAGCTATACTATTGAAAAGCAGCTTATTTCAAGAGAAAGAAACAGTGAATTTATAAACTGATTATAAACTGATTTTAAAAAAAAAGTTGTTTCTTCTGAGACATGAAAGGTTCCCTCATGCCTGCCTTCTCAAAGTGCATAATAATGAGATAAGATTCAAAATACTCTTCAAATTATTCTGGTATTTATTGTCAGTTCTAACACCACAGATAATTCAAAAAAAACCCAAACCTGCTTTTGTTCCCCAGGTACATGAATGCAGTGACCTCCTTTGCATTTCCTGGATACTTCCCAAAAGAGAGCCTTTAGCTCAGGGACATTTTGAAAGAAATGTCTGCTACTGAGAAATGGAGTGAAATCTTTTTCAAGGTCTACAGCACCCTTCTGACAACATTACCTTTCACCTGCTTTCTAAAAGATTTAAAGAAAAAAAGCTGTATAAAGCCTCTCAAGACTCACAACCATCAGATTTAATAAATAGCTGGTAAGAAACTGGTACACAAAAGGAAAAGATGACTAAATTCCACTGCTCCTGCAGAATCCAGCTATTTGGTACTTTAGTGGCATATCAACAGACAGCGCTGATCTGAGCATGGATGGGCAGCAACAGAGACAAGGATAGTAAATAAAAAAAAAATATTACCACTCAGAGGAGCCACACGATCTAAATTAGCATGGCATATCCTTCAAAAAAGAAACCACGCAACAGCCAAAGAAGATTCTGGAGTTCCCATTCACAGAAACAAAAATACCACTAACCCTTGGGGGAGTGAGGAAATAAAGTACAAGCTGGCACTAAGAGCCTGAGTGCAAAAGTCTACATCATGATGGTTCCTTGAAAAAAAACAAGAGTGGGGGAGAGGGAGAACCAGTGTCGTGGTTTTATCCCAGCTGAGCACCACGCAGCCGTTCGCTCACTATGCCCCATCGGGAAGAGGGAGAGAATCAGAAGAGAGAAAGTGAGAAAACTCGTGTGTTCAGATACAGACAGTTTAATAGGTAAAGCAAAAGCTACACACACAAGCAGAGCAAGACAAGGAATTCATTCACCCCTTCCCAAGGGCTGGCAGGTGTTCAGCCATCCCCAGGACAGCAGGGCTCCGTCAAGCATTGGTTACTTGGTTACTTGGGAAGATAAACACCATCACTCTGAATGCTGCTGCCACCCCCCATCTTCGCCAAGCCCCTTATAAACGGAGCATGACACCATATGGTATGGAATATCCCTTGGTTCAGTTTGGGTTGGCTGTCCCAGCTGTCCCCTCCCAACTCCCCACGCACCCCCAGCCATCCCGCTTCTGCAAGAAGCGGAAAAGGCCTTGGCTCTGAGCACCACTCAGCAACAACAAAAACATCTCTCCACTATCAATGCTGCTTCCAGCTCAAACCCAAAACACAGCCCCGTACTGGCTACTGTGAAGAAAATTAACTCTCTCTCAGCTGAAACCAGGACACCAGGAAGAAGGAACGTTTTAGGCTATATGGCCAAGACTGCATCTAACCATGGAAAAGAACAGGCAAAGACAGAGACAGACATTCTGCACATGCACCAAGATGGACAAATGCATGTCATCTCAGAAAACACACAGCTACACTAGGACAGCATCATACCCTCAAAAAGAGCATCTCTCTCACTGCTCAGATGACAGCCAGGCCAAAGCTGTTTTTTATTTGAACATTTAAACCTCAGTCAGGCTCATGTCTAACTGTACGACCACACAAAACACCTCATGGGCACTCATCTACTGTTGTTTGTCCAATACTTCCACTGTAAATTGCTTAAGACTATCTTTTATCTTACGTTTGTGAAACTTAAGACAATGGACTTCTGCATTTGCAACTAGGGTTTTCAGAAGCAGCGGTAATTTACTTAATAAAATCCTCAAGCTATACTGATGTAGCTATAATGTCTAATAACAAGCGATCTTTGCTTCATAAACCTATAATTTCAGTCTAACAACCTCTGGGAGTCAGAGCTACTTTAAAGGGGATGAGGAGTTCAGCAACCCACTTCACAGTATAAATTCAAGACACCAATTACAGCATTTTCCTAAAATAAAAGTGGCATATGACAGGTTATTCCAACTGTTTTGAATAGAGCAGTGACAATCCATGCTAAGATTTTTCCTGTGTTTTTGACTTATGAGGGCCTTAGAAAGGAATGACAGACACCTGCCTAACCACACTCAGAAATACCAGAGATGGTCAAAAATGTTATGTACTGCATTTCTATTCTGGCCATCTTACAGTGCAGCCACCACAACATTAATGCCGGGGTTGCCTCTGGCAACTACACATCTCAGACTACAGCAACTAGTAGGCAGGAAGAAATGACACAGATTCTGCAGAGCCAGTTTCCACTGCTGAAACACAGTGCCAAGTTTCCTGGCTTGCTACAAACTTGCCAGTTATACTGCAGTAAAATCAAAATACTACGTATTACTGTACAGGTAAGACCTGTACAGAGGATCTTTCTGATCAATGGTGTAATTTTCTCTTCAAATTCAGGTCTCCTTCAGTTCCTTGGCTCCAAAGGTCATCCTTCTACCACCTGAGACAGTCAAACATAAGAGAAAAATGATGACATGAATATGCCTTTCTAGAGTGGGAATGAAGAATTTAGACAAGTTTTCTCACTCTGTGGTACCCCTGGGAAAAGTGAAAGATCACTACAGTATCTCTAGCCATTGGTAGTACAGAGCGAACATAAAGAACTTCTTAGAAGCAGATGAGTTTGGTTATTGAGAAGTTCCATTCAAAATTAGTAAGACTGTCATAATGTACACACAGAGCCTGTCATAGAACACGATTTCTACCTAAAATTGAGTAAGAAATTATCGTTTTATTAAATTATATACAATATTTGATAATAAGGTGGCAGATAACTTGTACAGTTGTACAAAAATGAGCATGCATTACTAAAAAAATTCAACAGCATTTTATATGAACACCTTAGGTGTTAAGTATAGTGTCCTCTTTGATTTAAGACATTGAACTGTAGCTGTTACATAACACCTAAGCTGACTCTGCCAGAAAGCACACTATTTCACCCACAGAACTAAAGTTTATTTAGGCTGTAAACCGGCACAATGAAGTGATATATGTAGCCACATCTAAGAACAATACAAGTACATGTACAATAGTACACAGAATGGCAAAAGGAATCCAAATTCCTTAAAATGTGTAAGTTAACAGTGTTAACTTCAAAAACTATTGGGATTATATGCTTTAAGTGGGATGCTGTTTTTTTCACAACTGCTTCATCACTTTTGAAATTCCAAGAACACTTGAAATATACAGAACACTTCCAGGCATCTTTGCCAAAACAAACTCAGGCAGGGTATTTTTCTTTCAGCACACAATAAAGTCAGGTTGGGCAGGCAGAGAAAAATTACTTACTGTGGTTGACAATTTGAGCCCTAATGAATGAGAAAGGAGTTAAAGTAGCAGGATAAAAATTAGCAGTAATATTATAAAGCCAGCATTTTGAGAATAAGTTAACTGGCTTTTATGATAGACCTAACAGAGTAAGATCTCCATCAACTCATTCTGCCAGAATTAGAACAAATGATGGAATAAAGAAAGAATAAGTTAAATTAGCATACCCCCATATAATTTACATTCATATGATGAAATAAAGGTGGTTTGTTTTTTTTTAATTAGGCCAAAGTTTAATTGTTTTTTTTTCTTTCCCATCATTTGACACAGCAATCACAGAATGGTTGAGGTTGGAAGGGAACTCTGGAGATCATCTGGGCCAAACCCCCTGGGCTCAAGCAGGGACACTCAGAGCCAGATGACCAGCACCTTGTCTAGACAGCTTCTGAATATCTGCAAGGATGAAGAATCCATAACCTCCCTAGACAGCAAGGGTTTAGAGCAGCCCTGACAAGGACGACTTCAGGGTGTTGGCACATGAGAAATTCAACATGAGCCAACAATGTGCGCTTGCATACCAGAAAGCCAATCGCATCCTGGGCTGCATCAAAAGAAGTGTGACCAGCAGGTCGAGGGAGGAGATTCTCCCCCTCTACTCAGTGAGGCATCACCTGCAGTACTGCATCCAGCTGTGGAATCCCCAGCATAAGAAGGACATGGAGCTGCTGCAGCAAGTCCAGACGAGGGCCACAAATTTGATCAAGGACTGGAGCACCTCTCCTATGAGGACAAGCTGAGAGAGTTGGGGGTGTTCAGCCTGTAGAATAGAAAGCTCTGGGGACACCTTATAGCAGCCTCCAAGTACCAAAACAGGGCCTACAGGAAAGCTAGAGAGGGACTTTTTCCAAGGACATGCAGTATTAGGACAAGGGGAATGGGTTTAAACTAAAGGAGGGTACATTTATATAGGATATTAGGAAGAAATTCTCCCCTGTAAGAGTGGTGAGGCACTGGAACAGGTTGCCCAGAGAAGCTGTGGATGCGCCTCCCTGGCAGTGTTCAAGGCCAGGTTGGATGGGGCTTCAGGCAATCTGGTCTAGTGGAGGGTGTCCCTGCCCATGGCAGGGGGGTTGGAACTAGACAACCTTTAAGGTCTCTTCCAAACCAAATCATTCTATGATTCTATGACAACCTGTGCCAGTGCTCAGTCACCCTCACAGTGAAAAAGTGTTTCCTGCTGTTCAGAGGGAACTTTCTGTGTTTCAGGTTGTGCCCACTGCCTCTGGTCCTGTCACCAGGCACCACTGGAAAGAGCCTGGCTCTGCCCTCTGTCCACCCTTCCTTCAAGCATTTGTACACACTGATAAGATTCCCCTGAGCGTTCTCTTCTCCAGGCTGAGCAGTCCCAGCTCTCTCAGCCTTTCCTCACAGGAGAGATGTTCCAGTCCTTTCACCATCTTTGTGGCCCTCCACTGAACTCTCTCCGGTATGTCCTTCTTGTACTAGGAGTCTAGAACTGGACCCAGCACTGCAGCTGTGGCCTCACCAGTGCCAAGCAGAGAGGCAGGATCACCTCCTGTTCTGGCAACACTCCTGCTAATGCAGCCCAGGACACCATTGGCCTTCTTTGCTGCAAGGGTACATTGCTGGTTCATGGTCAACTTAGTGTCCACTAGGACCCTCAGGGCCCTTTCTGCAAAGCTGCTTTCCAGCTGGTCAGACCCCAGTATGTACTGGTGCATGGCGTGGTTGTTCCTCCCCAGATGCAGAACTTTGCACTTATCCTTGCTGAATTTCACAAGGTTCCTGTCAGCCTGTTTCTCCATCTGCCAGCTCCCTCAGCACTTATGAGTGCATCACATCAGGGCCCACGTACTTAAGTATTCCCTGACCTGATCATCTTCCACCAAGAGTACTGAAGCAAAGATGTCTAAAAATGAAAGAGCAGTGTTCTGCAGCAAGTCAAAACTACCTTGACTGTCAGATAAGGAAACTAATCTTCTAATCTTAAAATATACACAAAGCACTTAATTACTCCAAATGGAATCTTATAGTACTTTATGAAAAAAGGACAGGTGACACACAGCTGACAAAAAAAAAAAAGAAAATTATAGGAATGCTGTTTATTTCCATAAATTATTTTTAAGAAACTAACTTTCAAACCTCTGTGAAAACAATCTGAAGAGAATCCATAATATGCACTGCCAATGAAGATAACTCCTTTCTCTTGAAATACCAAAACCATGACCATTCAAATACCTTCTTCAACTGGAAGGAACATTTGACTCTAATAAACCACCTATGTTAAAATTATTCACAGTCTATGAAGCATAACAGCTTAGGTTTCGTGCATTAACACTTCAATATTATAGGTCTGAATGATCAGGAATAATCAGCAGATGAAGGTGCAAGATTAATAATACCTACAAATAACCATGACTCTCAGGTAGATATCCATACACTAGAGCAATAATACAGAATCTTTCACTTCTTATTCTACCCTGGCACTTGAGAAATAGTTATTAGTTTTACCATCAACCTGCATGTAAACGTCAGAATGCAAAAAAGGCTTTTTAAGAAAGTTGACACGCCTCAATGTCCACAGTTCCTGAAGGCTGATTCTAGGCTAGCCCTGTTTATCATGAGTAACGCTAAATTTTACCTGAGCTCCTTACAATGACATGCTGTCAGCACCCATGCTGATGATCTATCTGTCAAAGACTCTTCCTTCTAAAAATTCTGAGACAATGCCCATTTTTTAATCCTTTAAGAGCTCATCTTCCTCTGGCAAAATGACAAGCAGAGCCTATATATAGCTATACAGCTTACTAGAGGTGCTTGTGCAGATCCTGGCGTGCATGGTTTACTGGGGACTGGTTAAGAGAAGTGGAAATTGAAACCTTTTGCCTGCCATTCTGACAGAGAAAAGACAGGAATACAAGACAGAGGCATCTCAAAGCAAACAAACAAACTTTTTTTCTGATATTTTCTTTCTGGATCAAAATTTTACTCACCCCAGCTTGTTACTGACATGTTATTAGTGGCCAAAAACCACAGTAAAAATGCAATAAGCATCTATCTCAAAACTAAAGCACAGCCACAAATCATTACTATGAATTCTGGTAAAGAGAACATTAAATGCAGGGTAGTCTCCTTTTAGTCTATATTTTATCTAATAGATAAAATAGCTAAATGGTAAATATGGACAACAGTTTCTTTAGCCTCAACAACAAAGATTATTAATAATAAGATGGTATAACATGGAATAACTTCATACAAAGATATTAATGCCTGTATTTAGCTTAAGCTTTATAAACTACTCGTCTGAGTCCAGTTCAGCCATATGTCTGTTCTTGATATCTTTCCTATTGAAAGAATGCCATTACTAAAGAACTGTCATGTTACTAACATCAAAGGCATGTTTGTTACTTAATCTCAACATTATTCTGAATTCCTTACTTGCAAGTTAGCTTTATTTGGTTACATTGTTATTCTTGCCAAATACACCCTAAGAGCATACTAAAATTGGTAGTTCCTAAATCCACCAGGATGAAGTCTTACAAATCTAATAATAAAGTATTATTTATCCCAAAGTGCTCCCACCATTGAAATAATAAGCGCAGCAGAAACGCTTTATTACTGCCAAACATTTAAACCAGGAAATTATGCCCAAAGTCTTAAAACAAATACGTAATATATACAAGCAATCTTTCAGTACAGATGCAATATTAACAATTTAATTCAGTAAGTGCTGTTATAAACCCTTCCTGCTGGAGCAACTATTCTCTTTACTTGCACGAAGTAGGATGAATAATGAATTTAGTAATTACCAAGGTTCTTACATTTCAAAGAATACTATCAGATCTGAACAACAGAATTAAATAAACAAGTAACATTTCTCTTTCCTTTTAAGCTTGCTTTGTACTGTAACCTGCTATAGCTTACAAAAGGTTTCAGTGATGCTGAAAAGCTCAGATCTGCTGTTTAAAATATTCAAATATTCAGCAGCTTAAAAATACGTATGCATCCTCAAATTTGTAATTTCCATTTGGATACACCTTCCTGATCTGCACTGCAATACGTCAAACTCTACAGCAGTCATCAGTATACTTATAATCATCTCAAATGGCAGCTGTAGTGACACTCAGAAAAATCAGTCTTTTCACAGAAGACCTGACCAAAAGCTGTCATCTAGCACTTTTCCCAGCGTGCTCCAAGAACTGGCTAAATGAGGCCAGGCTCAAACATTAAACAGAACACAAGAGCTCTTGTGTTCTTCATTGGTTTCCTTGCAAGTAGTATCCAAAAGTGTAACAGAGTAACTTTAAAAATAAATCTATTTCACACTCCTCCCAGTGTGGACAAAATTCCAGAAACTTTTTGTAAAAAACCCAAACAGTTTCAGGTGTTTGACTGTTACATGGTGTCCAACCTCAGCAACAACACAGAGCCCAGGACTATTTATCAGACATTAAAACTTCTGACAGACAGGTCTAACTAATACTGGACTACCTCCCAAACACATGAACTTCAGTTTCAGTGTGACCTTTCATTCTCTGGAAGGACAGACTACAGGTATCCATCTCCCAAATCTCTGAAAGCCAAGTACAACATAACTCACAGTCACTCGGGAAAACAAACACCTGCTTTAAATAAAAGTTGCTTTCAGTCAAAGTCTTGTCACTCAGGATCACAAACTCCATGCCTCCATTACCTTCACATCACAGTACTGAGCTAATGCAGACACGCTTTCCAGGACCGGTCAGCTCACTTCTACAGAAGCACCTAGAGTTCTAACTTGAGCTGTAACATGGAACATGACTAGTAGATATCTAGTAGACATCCAAATTAAAAAAAACAAACAATTTGATTTTCATTGCATTTATTAGATTTAGAGGCCATATTAACATCATAATGTTAACATATTAAACATGTGAAATTAACACCATACTCATACGAATTATAATTACTAAGTTTATTTCACAGATGTTAGTCCTCAGTATGATTTTGCAATCTATGAGCATCCCTTCTTACAAAGGAAAAAAAAATAATCAAACATTAAACATGTATCGCAGTCGAACAATTCTAACAACTTGGAATATAACACGGCATAATTGGCTTTTAGCTTAAGTACATAATGAGATTCCACCACTATCCCACCAAGCTTTCAGGAATATTGTAACCTCATGACCTGGAGAAGCCTTCTAAAGTCCACATGAAACAAACCACTTGCTAAGATGGCATCTGATTAATTTAAAACTATTTTTGCCCATGTAATTTTTAGAAGGTTAGTTCAGACTGACACAATTGAGATTTGAAATTCAAGTAGTTTCTAATGACCTACATTCACAGCCATTTTATGCCAATTCATTTTTGTATCAATCCTGCCCTTTAGCTTATGTAGCTTCCCCCCACCCAGGCTTACCTCTTCCAATATATTTATAGATAGCTATCAGACACCCTTTCAGTCCTCATTTTGCTAATAATAATAAACAAGCCAAGCTATTCTACTTCACTTATGTTAATAACTTGTCCTTTGCACCATTCCTGTTTGGGTTCATCTTCTCTGACCAGGTGTTGCCAGGGATGCATTCAGGTAAAGCTTCATCAATGCTATAAACCTTGACATTAATACTTCCCTCACTACTAAACTACAGTCTCATATTTACTCTGTTTCAGGACTTATCACACTCGCAATAAACCTGTGATGAAGTACTAGTCTCTAGTCTTACTGCTTCATCACATCCAACTGAGAAAACAGCAGTTCTATTATTAGTGCACATCAAATGCACGATTTTTGTGTTCATCACATCTCCTAACGTTGCATTACCAATGAGCTCTACATGAAGGTCACTAATGAAGATAATAAACCAAGTTCAAACACACCACCGTCCATCCTTTAACAATGTCCTTATTAAGCTTCCAACAGTCCAACAGCTATGCTGTAGTTTATTTAATAGCTTGTCCCTTCCCTACTTTACATTTTTCTACTAAGCATTTTCACCTGCAACTTAATTATTAGTTTTGCAGATAACCTCCGCATCATATAAACAATATTCAGGTCATGAAACAGACCCTCCTCCAAGATATGTCAAAACATATGGAAGACAGAGAGACAGTCCACACGGCTTCTCCAAGGGCAAATCATGACTGAGTAATCTAGTGGTCTTCTACAATGGACTGACTGCATCAGTGGACAAGAGCTATGGATGTCACCTACCTAGCCTTCTGTAAGGCCTTCAATACAGTCCTGCACAACAATCTTACCTCTAAATTGGAGAGATACGGGTTTGACGGATGCACCGTTAGATGGATAAGGAATTGGCTGGGTGGTCATGTCCAAGGAGTCATAGTCAGTGCCTCAATGTCCAAGCGGAAACCAGTAATGAGTGGTGTCCCTCAAGGGTCCCTACTGGCAATAACACTAATCAGTCTTCAGACATGGACAGTGGGACCAAGTGCACCCTCAGCCAGTTTGGCAATGACATCAAGCTGTGTGGCGATGTTGATTTGCTTGAGGGAAGCGATGGCATCCAGAGAGACCTGGGCAGGCTTGAGGAGTGGGCCCATGCAAAACTCATGAATTTCAACAAGGCTAAGTGCAGGGTCCTGCACATGGGTCAGGGCAATCCCCAGGTATCAGTACAGACGGGGGGATGCATGGTTTGAGAGCAGCCCTGTGCAGAAGTACTTGAGGATACTAGTGGATGAAAAATTGGACATGAGCTGGCAATGTGCGCTCACAGCCCAGAAAGGCAATAGTATCCTGGGCTGCATAAAAAGACATGTGGCCAGCAGGTCAGTGGAAGTGATTGTTCCCCCCTACTCCGCTCTCATGCAAGATCACACCTGGAGTACTGCATCCAGCTGTGGGACTTCCAGTGCAAAAAAAGACACGAACCTGTTGGAGCGGGGGTCCAGAGGAAGCCCACAAAAATGGTCAGGAGGCTAGAAGAGCTCTCCTGTGAAGAAAGGCTGTAAGAGTTGCAGTGGGTAAGCCTGGAGAAGAGAATGCTCCAAGTAGACCTTACTGCAGCCTTTCAATATATAAAGAGAGTTTATAAGGAAGGCAGAGAAAGACTCAGTTTTACCGAGGTCTGTAGTAACAGGACAAGGGGCAATGGAGTTAAAATGAAAGAGGGTAGGTTCAGATTGGACATAAGGAAGAAATATTTTGACGAGGATGGTGAGGCACTGGAACAAGTCTCCCAGAGAGGTTGTGGCTGCCCCCTCCCTGGCAGCATTCAAGGACAGGTTGGATGGGGCTTTGCGCAACTTGGTCTAGTGGAGGGTGTCCCTGCCCATGGCAGGTGGGTTGGAACTAGATGATCTTTATGGTCCCTACCAACCTAACGCATTCTATGAAATGAAGACATCCAGTAACTATAGTTGTAAGATCAGATTTTCTCGGGGGGGTGGGGGGGGGGGGGGAGGAGACTATACACAGAAGAGATCAAAAAGAGAGACACAGGTAGAGAGGAGGAGGTCTCAGATCAGAATGGCATATTCTACCCCAGACACTCATGCTGCATTTTATTCCATGTTCTATTTACCTCCATGTCTTTAATTATTCTTTACTCTAAGGCTTTGCATACTATCAAGGTCAGACCTATTCAAGCATTGAGGTGTCAAATTAAGAATTACTCCAAGTGAGACCACATTTTAAGAAACACAGGAGGGAAAAATTCTGATGTGACAATCTTCTTAAAATTTGGGCAAAACAATTATTTTTCTTTTTCTTTTCTTCCTTATTCATGTTATTAAAAACCAAGCACCTGAAGTCCTACACCAGGATAGTATTCAGCAAAGTATTTTAACTCTCAAGGCCTTGTTCATATAGAAATAAACTGAAAGTAATTATTTTAATTTACATAACCATGTATTTATAAATACTTTCAAAGCATAAAATGAAATTATTTCTACATTGCCAAATAATTTCAGTGCAATGTAATAACCGTATACAAGACAAAAAAAAAAAAAAAAAAACAAACACTAAAACGCAAGAGAAGCTAAACAGGCCAAGATCATTATGCACCAGATAAAGTCTTACTACCTTAAGGAAAACAAAGTACTAAAATTCTAACTTACGTTTCTGCATTTCAACAGTACCACACCAGAAATTACCTTATTAGAGTAATTTTGCTGTTTTGGGTTTTTTTAAAGGAATTAGCTTATACACACTTATCTGGCTCATCCAACAATAAAAGCCTTGTAATTTGACATTGTTCACACTGGAAAATGTAATACTTATCTAATTAGTCTGATTTTTTTTTCCCACATTACACACAGCAAGTTCTCTCCATGAGCCTCTTCCAACTTAAAACTATGGCTTGTAAACAGAGCATATAATAACCCTTCAATGATTGATATTCACAAAGATCTGGTAAACTAACATCTCCAAAAGACAAAGTTGATCAGAAAGTAAAACATAGTCACAAAACACACAGTCAAGCCAAAACAGGAACAATTTAAAATACCACAATGGACAGTTGGTGCAGTAAATATTCAGACCTATTAACTGATGCATAAAACAGCTCCTCTTGTTAATCTAAGTTTCTACTTTGCAACTTGGCCTTGAACAATGGCGCAGTGTTCATGTATAATACAGTATTTTTTACAATATTAATGACGTATTACAGCAATCTAGAACACTTGTTCAGGCTATGAACAAGCAGAATGAGTAGGCACTTTATACTAATTGCAATGTAAAAGTGAATCTTTTATATCAATGACTGCACTAGAAGTACAAGACAGTGAGGTTTGGATAGTGTTTCTCTGTTTAGTGAGGACACAGTTATTAAGTAAAACAGAGTCCTACAAATTGCAGGTAAAGGACAAAATTTCCAAATCTTTGCTGCTATATACCTCTATCATCACAGGAAAAATCTTCCATTATCGTATCTTAAAAGAAATGGCAAATTAGATCTGCCAAAATATAATCTAACACCTGTAATTCGCCTTACTTCACAGATCCATGCAACTCGTTTTTATTAGTGAGTTTTAAATGCAGTCTAACACCGTGGTAGAGACATATGTATTAATACAGTATAGTATCACCTTATAAGCAACACCTGGTTAAAAAAAAAAATTATCTTCCTTTCTCTTCCTCAACACATTCCAAATAATCATTTTGTGTCTTAATTTTCATTAATACCTATCATTAGGAAAAAAAAACGGAATACTAAAAAAATATTACATTTGAGCCAAGAAAATGGATAGAAGCACAGATTTATAGGAACAATAAACAACTCCAGGAATCCCTCTTGGATTTAAAAAACAAAAAGTAAATAAAAAACTACTTGTTGAATATTGAGTCATTCTATGGGATGTTCAATCTGCCATTACACAATACTCAGCCAGCAAAAATATTAAACTGAATTATTTCAAAGTATCAAAAAGCCACAACAGTGTTAGTAATCACAACCAGTTTCTCCCCTCTGCACTCCTACTGCTTAGTTTCAAAAGTGTTCTTGAATGAAGATACTGGAAAATCGACATCACAATTGCCTTTTTGTTAACTTATCCTAGAAAGCTGAAACACCAAAATTTGCTGGTACTTTGAATATAGTGAAAACAGATGTAAAAATCGACATAATCAAGACACACACAAATAAGGCAGCAAGATCACATTTGAGGACTTCAAACCCTGCCTACACTAAAAGATATCCTGGGCCAATTCTGGCAACAGACCTTGAGAGCAGGGGATAGATTTAACATTGAGCTATTTTTACCTTTAAATTCCACCTTCTCGATTTGCAGCAACACATAGCCTCTGGCTTTCAATGTTACCAATAGCAGTGTAACGATTACAAAATAATCTACAGTAATATTTTTCTATTATTTAAGAGATGGAACTATAACATGTGAGCTGCTCTCTCCTTTAACTGGAACATATACCACCTGATAGCTGATTTTATACACTAGCAATCCTAGATTATTAATCAGATTAACAATCAGAAATCAAACAGATGTTATGCTGATCTCTCCCAGTAACTCAAACAATTGAAGGGAAAATTTATTGCATGCAGACATGCTGAAAAGTTCATTTTAGTCTGCTTACTTGCCAACTTGTTTCTATCCTTAAGGTAATAAATAAATAAATAGAGTGCCTCATTATTTTGAGACCTTTACAAAGGCAACATAACTGGATTTCACACACGTGCAAGCAAGAACTTCAATAAAGGACATGAATTTAGAATATTCATTTTTATAAATTTTGACTACCGCTAGTCAGACACCTCTGAATCACATGAAATTCAAATTCTGAACACTGTCTACTAATCTTCCAAGGCTCATCAAATCCACTAGCGTTGATTTGCAATTAGGTGTTGCAGAAGCATGTCTTATGACCAATTTAAAGATTTGGCAAAGGTTTTTAAAACCTCTTCAAAGAGCCATCATCCAAGACCAACTTAAAGACACATTACTTACAGCTGCAAAACTGGCTTCTTGGATGTAAGGAAAACCTAGTTCCCATAACAATGTTATAAATCTTTGAATTGAAAACTTCAAGTGCTGCTATTTAACTAGACAACTGTTCAAAAAAATTATTTAAAAAATGTATTTACACACAAGGAACCAATTCCAGATTACCACCATCTTCATTAAACTAGAGCTACAGACAATGATTATACGCATGAGTCACATGAAAAGACACCAATAAGAAGCAGATGTTCCACCTTTCAAATTAGTTGCTTTTAAGTGTCTCAGGTTACAATTCTTCCAATCCAGTCCTAAACAAACCCAAACAACTTCAGATCGGAGAAGCTAAACAAAACACATTATACTAAAATACAGAAGAAAGCTAACCTACTGGAGTAATGCGGTCAACAACATGGATACAAGAACCATGAAGCAAATTCTCAGTGCTCCATATTAAGTCTCTGAAAGTGGTATTACGTAGTGCATGAACTGCCTCTTAGTTTCATCACTTTGAAGTACAATTTTTCCCCTTGTCACATTTGCACAACACTGAGATGTACTTATTTGGTTTTTGGTTTGCCTTAGGTACTCCTGATGGTTCCACAATCCAAAGAAAGACAGTTATCACAGAAGCAAAGGGAATCAACCATGACTGCAAAATGCTATTAATGACTGAAATTTCTAGGAATGTGAGGTACTATAAAAACAGGATTCTAATATTTCAGTCACACAGGGATAAACGTAATATGTTAACCACCACAGGATATGTTCTTTAGACCTCCCTCTGAACTATGTGAAATAGAAGTCAGAGTAACTGTAGTATAGACCTTATTTTTTGGAGAATAAAGTAGATTAGAAAAATAAAAAACCCGACCAAGGAGAATTTCATCAGACAATGATGAATTTAAAACCTTGCCAACAACTCCTTAAGATAAGTCCTATGTACTTTCAAATTGAAATCATTGTTTGCACAGGGGCATATTAACACATTTCACTGCTGGCCTAAAGGTCAGCAAATCTATTGCAAGTTCCTGAGGCAAGGAAACCAACAAAACCATTTGTTCAGTTCAGATGTTTAGACTTATCTCTGTTACATACACATCAACAGTCTTAGGTAAATAGTAATAATAGATAAGTTTCCTAATAAAATAACTTAGCATAGCCAGCCACACTAAAAAAAAAACCACACACACCAACAAACCCACCAAAACCAAAGCTGTATGGCTTTCCTACATTACATCACACTTATTCCGAGTCATACATTCTCTTACTGACCAAGTACCTTTTAAAAGATAATTCTCAGGATTCCCTTGTGCCAATATTGTACTCAATGCAATACTTTAGAACTGAATTACTGTCTATGGTCTGCAAACCTTTTTAAACACCTCAGACTAATAAGCAGCTAGAAAATACTTGAGAGTGTACTCAATGCTCTCTCAATAGATAGCTCTTTCTATAGTATATTACTGTAATAATATAGTAACAGAGAGTGCTTTCCATGGAGTATTAAGACTGCAGTCTCATTGTGCTTCAGATTTTGGGTTTGCTTAGTCTGTTCTACAGAAATTTTCTTAATACATGCATTAGCCTGAAAACAAAGTTTATGCCTAAAGAATACACATTTTGTGGTCTAAGTACATAAACACACACCACAACAAAAATCTCTGACTGACAATGGCTTCAAACAGACAGAATTTCTAATCTAGTATTTATTCTATATTCCCCATATCAACACTTTATTTGAAATCATATATATACAGCTTGTCTTCAGGCTGAAGTAACTCAACACCTGAAAGTTTCAAATTAGACACAGTAAATTTTTCTTTAAAAAATAAAATCATGTATTTTCCTCCAACTTGTTCTTGCAATAAGAGTACAGTGTACTGAAATCTGAGTGCAGACAGACCTGGCAGCATTTTAACAACACAAAACACAAATGAAAAAAGATTAAGTTCCTGCAATGGTTTTGACTCTATGAATGTGCAATTTAAAAATTTTAAAATTAAAGCTATTAAGAAATTAATACGTATGATCAGACATATTTTGGGGTTTTAATTGATTTGATAGATCAATAAAACAAGCATAGTTTGTTAAAAATCTCTTTGATAAACCAGACTTAAGTTTTATTTCTAAAAGCCAGGACAGCCAAAAGTATTTTGGGGGAATACAGTGTTCTTCTCTAACATAAACATTAATTTGTTCCAGTTGGCCACTAAAAGATTTTTACAACATCATAAATTGCACTCTGTCCATCTAAAACAATGAAAAATGAGTCTACTAAAAATGGAAAATAAAATAGGAGCATTCATAGGATTAGGCAAGTGCGTATGCTGACACTAGTCACCAAATTTCAAATGTAAGTTGAGATAACATTAACAGCTTTAAAAAAGAAAAATCTAGTATTGTTGATTCTAATCCTGAAACATTCCGACGTTTTTCTCAATGCCCCTTATGGGCATAAAATAAAATCAGAGGATACTACTGAAAAAACTACTTATCCTATCACGCTTTTGTTTGTGCTCCTACCTCCCAGGGATCACCCATCTTTGGAAGAGCCCTCACTTTTCACAACTGATTTATTACGACAGGAAAGAACCCCGCACGGTAACAGCGCTGAGACCTGTTTTGACAGACGCGTATCGTGCCGGCCACAGTCACGCGGTCGGCACGCAGAAACTTCCGAAACGCACACGTTCCTTTCCTTCATTCCCCAGGAAGGAGCTGCCCGCTGAAGCGCCGAGAACCCGCCTGAAACAGGACAACTTGGGGGGAAAGGGCGGGGAGTCGTTTTCGCCGGGCCAGCGGGTCAAGCTGCACCGGGGAGAGGGTGCGAGTACCTGCACACCGCCCGGCCCCACAGCCCCGGAGTGATGGTGCAAAACCGCACCGGGCCCCGCGGGGAGAGCGGCGGGGGCCGGGGGCTGGACTCTGACAAGCGCCCGCAGCCGCCCCTCCGGGGCGCGGGAAGGGGAGGCGGCCAGGCACGAGAGCAGCCTCTCGAGGTGAGCTTTCCTCCCCTGCTCCGTCGCACGGCGGCGAGGCTTCAATCGCCCACTTCGGGGCCTCTCCTTGCCGCTACAGGCAGAGGGAGACCTCACGGAGGAGAGCCGGCGGCGAGCAGATCCCTGTGGCCACAGAAATGACAGGAGAGGGACTCCCCCCTCCCCGGGCCGGGCCCCGCTACCTCAGGGCCGGGCCTCCCGAGCGGAGCGGTGACACGGCAGCGGCCGCGTCGGCATGCGGGGGGACACGCGGAGGCAGGGGGCGGACTGGCGCACCGGCGGAGGCCTGAGGGGGCGGCCGCCCCCCGCCC
>VWZZ01004199.1:224535-238606 GCA_013399095.1 Psophia crepitans
CTCCGCGGGCACGAGGACGGCGGAGGCGGCGGGGCGCCCTACGCGCATGCGCTCGCGGGCAGCTCGCGCCTAGCGGCTACCCCCCGCCCTCTCCCGTGCCGCCGTTCGGAGCGAAGGCCCCCAGGCCCGGCCCCGCAGGCCCCCTCAGTCCCCCTCGCTGCGCCGCAGGAGCGGAGCGGGAGAAGCGNAACACACACACACAGTGGGGCAGAGGCGGCGGGAGCCGCACGCCTGCGCCGCGAATCGCCGGAAGAGGAAGGGCGCCGCTGGCTCCCTGCTTCGGGCGGCCGCAGCGCCGCGGGGGAAACTACCGCTCCCGGCGTGCCGCGACGGGGGGGCCTGGGGCCTGCCGGGAGCTGTAGTCGTGGCGGGGCGTTGAGGCGGGCTCCGTGTACGTGGGGCGGTGGGGAAGGGCGGCCCTCCCGGCTCGGGAGTGGTGTGGCCGGCCCTTCCCCTGGAGCCAGAGGAGGGAGGGCGAGGCTGGACGCCGGGTGCGGACACCGTGGGGGCAGTTGGGAAGGGGGCGAATAGGGACAGATGGGGGAAATAGTGGCCCCACGGCCACTGAGGGCTCTGGCTCGGGCTGTGCCTGCTCACGGGTGAGGCTTGAGGCGGTGGAGCCGGCTCCGGGCTGCCAGCAGGTACCGGTGCCAGGACAGCTGCCCGAAGGCAGCCCGGCCGCCCCGCCAGCAGCACCCCGGCGCCGAGCTGGATGGGCCCAGCTCTCGGTCGGGCCTGGAAAACAGCCAAAACTCTGCTCAGGTAGGAAGGCTGTTGTTAGGTGAAGGCTTAGGAGTGTCAGCAGGGAGTCGATGTTGAGAAAGATTGAGCTCTTGCAAAAGCTGAATGAGGAACATGAGCCATTACTAGTAGGCAGGAACATGGGGTATTTGCTGTCCTCCTTGTTTGTACTTTTTGCCAGACGCGGTGTTTTCATGGTAGGCCTTTTCATTAATACCATACCATTAATATCATTTCAAGCAAATGGTGCATCTTTGGTGAATACCTCTATGTCAGCCAAAACCACAAAGAAAGGGCTGTGAGGCCATTCAGCAGGGGAGACCCTCTGAGTAATTTAGGTTCAGGCTCTGCCTTGGTTCCAGCAGAGCCTTCACCCTCCGTTTCGTCTGCCTGCCTCTGCTCCAGGCCGGCCACCATCACACCTGCCTACTTAAACGCTTTTCTCCATGCCTCTCTTGCCAACAGCAGATACCTGTGTGACTTTTAATATCATCAATGACTGAAGAAGAAATAAGTGAGAATTGCTGTAGAAAAGTCCTTCAGAGCAGGATTGGAATTGACTTCGATAGGTGGAATTACGTGGCATATATGTGAAAATGTTGCTGAAGGTCTGTATTCTGGCTGGAGTTTTCCTGCTACAGACTTTATGATGCACATAAAACAGCATCTTAATTTACATCCTTTATTTACAGCGCAATATTTAAAGTTATTGTCTGGTGGTCTGCTGGGCTTTGTTATCAAAACCAACATTCCACTTTGTTTATGCATTCTTACTCTTGGGATCTGGAAGATAAACTGGAAGACAGATTTTTTCTGTCCTAGTACATTTTTTTCCTTCTTCTGTTAACATGGACACTTAGTCTGTTAACGCCGCTCTTTCTCTGTGTCTGTTCATGAATCCACCAAAGATTAAGCCACAGTCTACGCTTCCCAGAAACAATAATTCAGCTCCAGAAATACCTGGTGATTATGTACCAGAAGAACTTCTGGGTCTCGCCTTGCAAAGAATCAAGACATGGGGAACTGCTGCAAAAGGTTCTGTCTCTTCTCCTTTTTAATGGGGCTAAAAAATGACAAGGAGAGTGACAAATTCAAAATCGGCTTCCTCTGTGCAGATTTAGAAGACAGAAATCCCAGTGTTTTCTTTTATACATCTCTTGCATAAGAAAATCTGAGGCAAATCAGAAGTTAAGATCCTTCCTTAACATGACAACAGGTCTTACAGGTTTTTCTATGCATGGTTTTCAGTCCAAGCACCTCATTAGACGTGGTTGTGCGATAGGTATACCTGATATCAGGGCATGTACATGGGTTGGGGGGGACTGGATTAATCCTTATCACCAGCATATTGAGAGGCAGTGGATGAACAGCAGAGCACGCCTCAAGCTGTGGCTCACAGAGGGAGTATCACAGCATCGCTGAGGCTGGAGGGGACCCCTGGAAGGGCTGTAATTTATTTCCAACTCAAAGCAGGGTCAAAGCTGATTTCAGGCCAGGGCACTCAGGGCTTTGTCCTGCGGGGTCATTAAAATCTCCGAGGACAGCTCGGCTCAGCGCTTACGTGTGCAGCTTCAATCTGCTCCTTTTGTGCTATAGTAATGGCAAAGTTAGTACGTAATATCGAGTGGGTGGATTGATGGGAGTTATGTATGAACATGGCTTTTTTAATGTAGTCTTTGTTATTGTTTGAACACATTGAGAACCTCAATAATGCGTTCATCTGTTTTGTTGCGTTTAGTATCATTTCTGATCTAATGCTTTTATTTCATCCAGGCTGATGTAATTTTTTCTATTAAACAACACCTGTGCTGTTGATCAGCAATATCTGGCAACCTGCTCCACCATCTGATTCATTTTAACACCTTACAGCACAGTTCAGGAATCAAATCTTGAATCTGTTGCAGTCAGTTGAACTCCTCTCACTGATTTTGGTGAGATTATGATGTCATTCCAGAGGTGTCTTTAGTATATTCATCACTGGTTGCAAAAGAATAACATTTGCTTAACCCGAAGTCAACATTTGTCCTGTGTCTTTGTACAACTTAATGTTTTTCACCTTGCGCATTCGGTATGGTCGTTGTATCTCAGTTTGGAGATGATTTGACATTTTTCAAAACTGTTTGCAATTAAATATTAAATATTAAATAAGCTCTCTCTGTACCTGAGAAGTAGCAGAGTAGATTCAGTTTCGCGATAGTGTTTTCCACTGTTTATTATGCAGGTAGTTTATTCAGTCCCACCAATTCTGAACTTGAAAATGTCTTGCAATAAAACAGTATCATGACTTTCTTTGCAATTTCTTGGTGTTATTAAGACTGTCAGAAAAAGCAACCAAGTGCCACATTACTTGCCCTGTTAATGAGAAAATTCTAGATTTGACTCAGTGGAGCATCTCATGCATCCTGCACTGCTCAGTCAGTGAATATTGCAAAATGCAAAGGTATAAAGGTGAGAGTATGTTTTAATTTCTCCGTAAGGAAACACCTGCCCTTTTGGTGCTGCTATTTATCTTCTGAAATACAAAACTGTTCATAGAGCAGGCTCTAGTCATAATTTACTTGACTGCTAATGAGTTCCGTACATAATTTTAGGCCCACTTGTTGTATAGTAAATCAAAGGTAAAATTGAGTCCACGCTATTATTGAAGATTTATGGCATCATTCAAATGTTGCCACAGACTGGAAAAGTAGATCTGAGTTGAATATCTTTGAGTTTGTTCAACTGCTGTGTATTTCTTTACTTGGTGACATTATTATAAAAACATAGAACACATGTTGAATATTCAAGTAGAGAAAAGCCAACAGCACATAATGGCTAGCTCATAACTAGCTACAGTGTAAAATTTTATGTACTTTTCATATTTTGGACCCGAGTCTGTTTTGCTGAACACAAAAATGCTCTAGGCCGTGAACTTCGGTAGGAACAAGACAAAAATTGTATCTTGGTTTTGTGGTTGAAAGTAGCATTGAAAGGACCGGGTGCTTCCTGCCAATTTCAAATGTGCTAAAGGCCGTTAGACCTTTGATAAAGGACAAAGTTATTAAGGAGATGGATTTTTGCGTACTGTTTTTAAGAATTGGTTCTTACAGCTCATGTACATTCATGAGGGATGTAGTGAGACAATTCAATGTACAAGACAGGGAAATGTGTATGTGTGTTAGTGGTTGTTTCCTGGTATTGCATTTCTAAAAATGCACACTTTGCTAAAAAGTAGCCCAAAATCAAATTTGCATAGGTAAGGATACAAACAGAAGTACGCAGTTGAAACTCACCTTCAGAAGAGAAAAACTGTCTTAAGTATCAGTCTTAACCTGAGAAGTGATCCTGCAGAAAGAGCAGGATGGTGCCCTGTGGTCGTCGTCACATCTCTTTCCCCAGCTGGCATTCTTGCAAACGTCATGGGCTTTCTCAGTCTCAGTTTGGAGAACTCACCTGGCAACTGGGATTCAAATTTCAGCTTTTGTTTGCTCTGTTAACACACACAGCAGCTTTGCAATGCTAATTCTGCCCTCGGCGTCTCCAGAGCAATCCCAGGAAGCCCTCAAATTATATTTTCACATCGTGCCTCAGTCCAGTTCTAATGGGTCACAAAGTAAATAGGAGCAAATAATGTCATATCGATGTGTGGAAGACAAGCATTGTACCGAGACTGTGCATGGCACGTGAAGCGCTTTCCCTCTACTAAGTGCTGATAAGATGTTCACTGCAGTGCTGTGTCTAGTTTTGGGCACTGTCCTTCAGGAAGGATGTGGGATGATTGAAGGGAGTCCAGAAGAGAGGTCCTGTAATGGCTAAGGTCCGGAAAACAGATTGAAACATGAGAACAGATTGAAAAGCTGAGGTTGTTTCGCCTGAGGAAGACAAGATTGACTCACGTGTTCGGTAATAGCCTTCAAATACATTAAAAGCTATTGGAAAGAGAAAGAAAATCATTTGCTCTCGCTATTTGGACAGGAAGTAAAGGGTGTAGATCAGCGCAAGAACTGATTTAGAGCAGATATGAAGAACTTTTAAGAGTAAGGATGGTTAAGGAAAAAGATTGCCTGGAAGTGTAGTCCATGGAGTCCCAGTCACTGACCTTTAAGAACAGGTTAGACATCTGTTGGGAGATATAAATTTAGCTGATCCTGCCTTGAGATGTGACCTCTGAAGTCCTTTTGGGCCCTGCGAGTCTATCATTGTGTAAATTCCAGCATGCCCAAAGATTAAACTGATCATCCGCAGTGAAAATGTCCATTCCCTAAGGTCAGAGCTACAGTCCATTAAAATCAGGGGGAATTTTTCCAGCGACTTTAATAAGCGTTGGATCAGACCCTAACTGAGTGTGTAATTTGGAGCTGCATATGGAATTTGGTCCACAATTCTATTAATGGTGTTTGCAAATGAGCAGATTCCAGCCCATTTTCCCAGGGCACATTAGTTTGCAATGGTTACAAAAGAAAGTAAACACATGCAGAAGAAGCAGTGCTAGATTTTTCTTAGAAAATTGAGTAGAATTGACTGAACCAGACACAAGGAGAAGATCTCTGGGGAAAAATTAGCAACTTTTCTCATGGAAGAACATTTTAGACAGCTATTTTTTACATCAATTAAGCAGGGTGAGACAGAAAGAGACAGCAAAAACAATGTTAAAAACACTTTTAAAAATAAATAGGTTTCATGAACTTGAGAACAAATTATTTGTCTCTCAGCTAGTTTGATCTCTCAGCAGAGCCTGAAAATGAGCAGAGCAAAAGAAGGGGAGACATGGGGGAATACAAACTGTCAGTGGATGCAGTCGGTTGCATAGTGACTGATGAGGAAAGATCCATCCCCCTGTAGTCTGTTACCAAATAACATAAAGATTTTCCTCCACTTCGAATGATCAATTAAATCATGAGCACTTATATCAGCTAAAGCTCTGCCTCTGCAATCGCACGTGTTTATGCGATCCGGAGGAATACTAATATGCGTGAAGTGAAGAGTTTGCAGGTTTGCAAAATCCCAGCTCCTGTGGGCATCCGCAGCCGCCCTGCATTCGCGGGTTGTGCGCATCCCCTGGAAATTCTTTCTCCGTTACCCTCGTCTTGTGGCGGGAAGCAGGGAAGTGCTCAAAATGCTCTAACATGCGGGAAGCTAAGGTTGCTAATACACACATGAAAGCTCTTGATTAATTCATTATCTCTAGGAGTAAAGACACAAGGTTTCTAGAATCATCTCCCCACTCCAGCTGGTTTGTTACAGACATGTTCTGTCTCTGCGCATGGGCTTGAACCACTCTACCTGAGAGATCCTTTATGAAATATTTATTTGCTTTGCATTCAGGGAAGAAAAAAAGAAAAAAGTCTGCATAATATCATTGATGGAGTCTTTGACTTGCAAATGCTGAATTATTTATAGCTTAATTGTACAAATGATACCCATGAGGATCTGTTAGATTGGAATATGCAATTGATACGCTACGCAAAACCAGGGATGTGTCTTTCAGACTTGACTCTAGTACCTTGGTGGGTCACCTTAAAACAGGTATGAACACTTTGCAGAGGCAAAACTGGCATGCTCGACAGCATTTTTGAAGTTGCAAGGGATAAAAAGGCCAGCAGAAAGCCCCATGTAGCAAAAGATGCTCTGATCTTTCCACTCCCAACCCGTGTGCCCCCGTGGCCAGCAATATGTCATGCTGTGTGCATGCTCCCCTTCTCTGTGGGCAACCTTCTGCCCTTCAGTAGGTCCCACCTACGCTACGGGCACCGCAGCCCTGTGTGTGGCTCTCCACCTGCAACCCTGCATTTTCACCGTTTTCCTCCGCCAACAGCAAGCAGTAACGGGAAAGGTTAGGAGAGTGCAACCACTCACCCGTTACTTGGGTCCTGTACCTACAAACCTGTTGCAGAGAAATACATACATAGATATTTTACTGTTAAATTCATAAAGTTAAATGCTTGTAAATACTTTGTGAGCGTGCCTTTTAATACAGGCTTTAACTGTGCAATCACTATTTTAATTCCATAGGTTTCCTGGCTTCAATTCTGCTTTTCTAAGACAAACACACGGTAGTGCATTGAGACCGTTCTGCTCCCACTCCATTACCCCAAAACTACTTCTGTCCTGTTTTGCTGGGTTTTTTTCCCTTCCCTCTCTCCTAATGCATATTGCTCCTGCCCCTCTTTTCCCGACGGCTAGCAGGCAGACAGGAGAGCAAGCTTCCCCTCCTTTCACCTTCAAATGAGGCAGGTGTTTTTTCTCCTTCTTTGTCCTTAGTATGAGAAAAAGCAGCTTAATAGAAATTAATAGAAAATAAATAGAAAACCAGAGTCAGCCACTGTAAATCTGGAATGTGATTTTTGTTTTTCTGTGTCTGGCCGTTCCTTGCATTTTTTCCTTCCCCAAGTAAGGCAAACAATAGGAATTAGGAGAATGGGAATCTGTAGTTGTCCTGGTTTCAGCTGAGAGAGAGTTAATTTTCAACAGCAGCCAGTGTGGGGCTGTGTTTGGGTTTGTGCTGGAAGCAGCGCTGATAGTGCAGAGATGTTTTTGCTGTTGCTGAGCGATGCTCACACAGAGCCAAGGCCTTTGCTGCTTCTCGCACCGCCCTGCCGGCGGGATGGCTGGGGGTGTGCGGGGAGTTGGGAGGGGACAGACAGGACAGCTGACCCCAACTGACCAAAGGGACATTCCATACCATATGGCATCATGCTCGGTTTGTAAGGGGCTTGGGCAAGAGGAAGATGGGGGGTGGCCAGAGGCATTCAGAGTGATAGCGTTTGTCTTCCCAAGTCACCATTACGCGTGACGGAGCCCTGCTGTCCTGGGGATGGCTGAACCCCTGCCTGCCGTGGGGGGTGGGGAATGAATTCCTTGTCTTGCTTTGCTTGTGCACGCGGCTTTTGCTTCACTTATTAAACTGTCTGTATCTGAACCCACGAGTTTTTCTCACTTTCACTCTTCTGATTCTCTCCCCCTTTCCGATGGGGGGAACTAAGCAAGCGGCTGCGTGGTGCTCAGCTGCCAGCTGGGGTAAAACCATGACAATAGTGGATCAGAGAGTAGTTTCTATTTATCCACCACCCTCCCTCTCTGGGCCAGAACCAGAGTCTTCAGAGTCCCACCACAGACAGATAGAGGATAGTATCTCATCCACATTGGGTCTCATCCTGTTTTTAAATATTTGCTTAAGGCTTACGATTTGAAGCACCATGTTAAATACTTTTCTGTCGTTTTATTCTCTTCCTCCTTTCATTTCCAGCAATTTTGGTGTCATTTGCAAAGTAATCAGCAAAGAGTTTATGTTTTCTTCCAGATCACTGATAAAGACATTGAACTGCTTCTGCTCCTTTGAAGCCATTAAATAACCCATTAGAAGAGAGTAGAAACATGCTGATGGAGCTGCTAATTGGTTCCCAGAGCATTTGATACAGGTAAATTGATTTTGTATAGTACTGGGCTTTTTACAAGATTGTCATGCAGGACTACATCAAATGACTAAAAGTAATCCATGTGCGTTAAGTCAATATATCTATGTTAAGCAACTTACCTTTTAGTCTCATCTTGTTGCTTGAATGCACCTATTTTCTATTAAAAATATATTGACTAACATTACATAAGCTACTACCTATGAGTTAATTTCAATTTATTTCCCACATCTGCCTGTATTAGTATTTTGCCCAGGGTCTATGTAATGTTTGTAATGATCCAAACCTATCATATAAATAGAATAATCTTTACAGTGTACAACATTCACTTTTTACCAGTCATCTGAAATTTCCCCTGTGCACCAATATTTGTTCAGAGTGAATATGAATGGCTCCAAGAGTATCTCCACCAATTTTTGTCATACTCTTGGGAGCATTCAACCCTGAAGATTTAAATGTGTTTTGCTTTCACTGATGAACGTTCTCTCACACATACAGTGAAAGGGAAAGAATTTCATATCACTTCATTATTATAACACAAAAAATTCGGCTTTTCAAAGTAGCTTAGTGAAAACTATGCTTTCTTATCCAGAAACTAGACCCCAAGTGAATTCAGTTTCACTCACATCAAAGGCAAAGAAGAAATTGTTGCATTTTGCTCTTGTTAGCTATTCAGAGACGATAACAGTTATGACAGAAACAGCTGAGCTGGATTTTGGCTTATGCATCAGTAAAAAAAACAAGTTAAAATTTTGGATGTTCAATCTTAGGGATGGCTAAGCCAAAAAGATCACTCTTTAGGCAATTTTCGCATTCTAAGTTGAGTTTCCAAGTCTAGCATGTAATCTTCAGCAAATCTTGGGAGGCTTGATCTGGGTAACTTTGATGGACAGCAAAGCAAGAAACTGCATGATTATATTTTTACTAAGTCACATTTAAAATCTAAGAATTAGGCTCTTCCTTAAAAACCATCTCTCATTTGGGAAAGCTTCTGTATTCCAGTGACATCATGCATGATATTTCTTCACAACTTTTTCCTTTGTTGAAAAGCGAAATGAGGATTTTAATTGTATGTCTGTCTCTCAGAGGATGAACTGGATAGAGGTTTCTGAACGACTCCCTGGGGCCTCTGACTCAATTCAAACGAATTTCAGTAACAAGCCATTATAAAAGACTGGACAAGATGGGAGAGATGGCCACATTATGTCTGACCCAACTTCCAATTGTTTCAGCCTGGATAACATAGATGGATTCATTCTTAAATGCAAGCAGAAGTCATTCGCTTGATGGGACGACCATAGCAACACCTATCAATTGTCTGACTACTTTTCTAGAAAATACAACAGCAGAGTTTACCCAAGATGAGCTTAAACAGACTTTCATACATTTTCAGTTGGCACTGTCTTTTGTTGCCTTTGTGTAGCTCAGGGTAGCTAATAAAACTCAACACTTGTGATGACACTCATTCATTGTGTCCCCAGCAGATACCAGATGACATCATAAGGAAAGGAAATATTTGCACTTGCCTCACAGGAAAACTTAGAAATGCACAAAAGCACCCATGGAGCCTACTCTTGTGTGAGGAAATACAGGGGCCAGTTCTGATGAAGGTGATGGAGTTACCATGGAGGCCTGACAGTGTGGTAATTCAATGTATACCGAGGCAACCTCAAGCTTCAAGGCCTCAAAGCCCTGACCTAAAATTGCTCTTATTCAATGGCCTCAGAGAAGGACGGCAGATGAAGAGAGGACGGACACCTAAATTGGAGGCATTTACCCTGGTGGGAGAAGGAAGACAATTTATACTCTGTCATAATTAGTCAAAATCTCACTTTCCGTAGACCCGCTCTGAGTACGAAAGACGTAGGTAAACGACAACTGTGACATTAGAGTAGCAGTTCTGTTTAAAATTGCAGATGACTCTGAAATTTGACAGAGAATCTTTGTATCACCTCATCACACACTTTCTATGTTGTGTATGAAATCAGATAGGCCACCTAGCTTGAAACACAGCTTGCTTGCATTTCCAGCATGACCTGAAGATACCAAAAGAAAATCACTACTTCCTGAACTCTTAATTTCTTGCCTGTGGCTGGCTGGTTTAAAATACGTTAGAATTATCTAACATCCAGGATATAGTTATGTCTTAGAGCTCATGCTAACTGGAAGGAAAATTTCGAATGCCGGTTGAAAATGGCGGGGAACACAACATCTCCGGAAATGGGGACCTCTCATGGGAATTCTGGCACTGTTTCACCAAAAAAAGCTAGCTTGCTTCAAAAGTAGACCTGTCAGAAGGCAGCCTCTGTAACTTCAGGCTCTCCTGCACTACCAGTGACATGGGCTGAGTCACCTTGGCAAATAGTGAAGTAACCACTTTCCCAGAGCTTTGAAACCCATAGCTTCCAGACATCCTCACTTCACTGTCACCAATGTGATGCGGAACAGGCTTCTCAGATGGAGGCTCTCCTTCTAATCTGGTAGTTGCTTCAGGCCCTGTAATTTTTTTAGCTGTGTCTATCACATAAGGAAGGGTGCAATTTTCTGCCGTGGTATGTATCTTCCGCTGGTGTGTGATTCGCAGTAAGATGAGGTGAGGTGTCTGAAAGACATGCCCGCTGACAGTGATGACTTGATGACTCAAGTCTTGTGGATTTTCTAAGGCATCAGTTTCCTCCTGGGAAAAATAAAATTTAAATCTCTCCATTTTATCTTTCAGTGATGGATGTTGTGTTATTGTAAAGCCTTTATGCTCCTGGCAGCAAGTACTTAAGTACATACTACGTGCTGCAGTTAAATCAGTCAATGCAAATCTACTTGGATATGTTTATCACCACCTCATCCTTTCTTCCTTAGTCTTCTCTGGAACAATTTGCCCTTTTTGTGCATCATTCCAAGACATCATTCAGCCAGAATCAACCTTCACAAAAAGCTAAACCGGGTAGGCAGGGTGGCTACGTAAGTGTGCTGGAACGTGTGAGCCAAAGCCCTTTGTCCAGGGCTCCCAGTCAGTAACTGGTGTGTCACGGACCACATGAATGAGTATCATCTTTTACTCAGTGGACTTTACGCTATGTAAATTCAGGCGTACCCACAGGTAAAGATACGGTATCATTTTTTACGGGTGGAGCCTAGCCACCTGATGCACTCTTAATCTTGTATTTGTTTATGATCATTTATTAGCCAGGGTTTTCAAGTAACAATGGTGTCAATGTGGCTGTACCATGAAATGCATATATATGCACTGTTTGGCCATTTACAATGTGATATCCTTTTTACCCCAAACCCGGATTTTCTATTTCAGACATCACTTTTGTTCCTTCTCTGTCACTTGGATGGGCTTGTGACCCACCAAGAAGGTTATCTTCCATGGTAGGACATCATCATGTTGTTTTCAGTTCTAAACATTCTTTTCCCTCTTCAGAATTTTGTAATCAATGTGACATTCTGGCCTTGTTCTCAATTCGAGAAACCTATTTCTCCACCAGAAATTTTACCTCCTAAAACCATAAAAAACCCAAACCTGGTGAAAACCTTATTAAAAAAAAAAAATCTTTTTTTTTTTATACCTCTGTCACAAGGAAATGAGTTTATCTGTCGAGAGCCCTTTCCTAGGTCATTGTGAGTTCATATATCCAGCATATCTCAAAAGCCTCCTTTGTATTCAAAACTGCCAAGAAACCGAGTCACCTCCATTAGAAATGTCAGCCGCTAATGAGACTTCTGTCCCTCCTTACTGTGAGTCTGGCGAGAACCATTCCGATGGTGAAGGCTGTGCTGTAGGAGGAGAGCTGGTTAGGTGCCAACAGGCGGTTCAGGTTGCCACCTTGAAAGCAAATTTTCCCTGAGAACCAGGAACGACCTACAGAGTATGGTGAAACTCAGAGGGCAAGTGGTATCTCTGAAAGGAATGGTGCCAGGAAAGCTATTTCATTGTCATTTGGGTTCCTGACTGTCTCAAGAAACAGTACAGAAAATACGCGTCGTTATTTTGAACGTACTTCTTTCTCTTATTAGTATTTGCTAATACCCGACTGGACGTGTTCCTGAGTGATGTGCTCTAGGTGGCCCTGCCTTGGCAGGGGGGGTTGGACTAGATGATCTTTCAACGTCCCTTCCAACCCCTACGATTCTGTGATTCTGTGAAATACAGTGCAAAATTGCCCCACGTGATGAGTGATGAACACGGACAGGAACTTGGTTATTTGATAGCGATCCTAGGTTTGCTGATGACTTGATATTTTGCAGAGCTAGAATATTGGAAAGGAATTTCAAAATGCGCTGTGTCATCCAGGTTGCATCCATTGCTCTTTCTTGCTAAACCCCTGTGAAAATTCCTGACGTGTATTTGTCAGCAAAGCAGCCAGACTTTTTGAAGATGACAGGGAGCAGGGCTTTCTTTTATAAGGTGCTTAACCTACATTTCAACCCCATTAAACAAGCAAAGAGAAACTGTTACTATCCTCTTACTCATTTTTTATTCATTTTAAGTCAGGAACAGCAATGCTATCAGTTGCCCCCCAAGTCACGTTATACTGACACAGAGGAAGGAACGTGATGTTCACTTCCTCAAGGGCATCTCTTCGACATGTAAGCTGACTTCCTTATTGACTGGCACTTGTCGATAAGTAATCAGAAGCCCAGGGACTGTCTCTCTCTTAGGCCGTAACAGATCATTTCCCCAGAGCACTCTGCTTGCTGGAAGGGAACAGGGATTTTAGTTGTCAGGTATTTATCTTCTTATTTAAACACGTATTTTACTGTCGTGGAGGGAGCGGGAATGGGGGTGACTGGGTAAAATACACGTGGATTAAATGGACTTCAGGGGAAATGCTGTTTTGTTTTCTAAAATTCCCAGTGTGTGGCAATCAGAAAGGGAGAGTGTTTCATCATAAACAAGGTGTGTCTCAAAGAACTTTTGACAGTTGATGGGAAAGATAAAGCTCGGGTTCTCAGGGAGGTTTTGAGAAAACAAGGTCAGTGCTTTTCAAAGAAAGCGTTTGTTTTTGTTTTTTTAAATACTTCAGTGAGTCTCAGCGATAAAAATTATTTCTGGCTGAGGTAATTTAACAGCCAGAAAACAGAAATCCGTCCCAAGCTGATAAACGTTTAATACCTAACCAGAAGCCTCAAAATTATTTTCCACCCTAGTGCTAGACTTTTCTGCACTGAATAATGACATCTTATTAAAAACTTGTTAATTGGTGTGACACTAAATGCAAGTTAGTACAGGTCTCCTACACTTCAAGTTCTGCCAGTGTACTATCTTCAAGTTTTCACAACAACTGTATTAGAAAACAATTTCACTAGCACTTCTGCACAGTATCTATTGAAATCACGGTGATTATGAATGCTAATATCGTGAGCCCGTCCTCATATTCCTACAAAATACACAGCAGTGGTAAGTGATAATGCAAACTAATCTGCATCAAGACCCACTTGGTAGCATCAGAAGTGTAAAAATACTGATATTTTAGCAATAAAGACTCTTCTTGCAGAGCTTAATCAAGAGAGCAGAAACTCGTCTGAAATAGATTATTCAGACACAAAAAAGGCCGTATTATGCTACATTATGCTGTTACTTATTGCTTCTCATCTTGACCTGCAAAATGCCGTCAACCACTGATTTTAGAGTTTCTAGCAAAAAGCCTCACTTTTGGGCAGTGAAAGAGCATTTTTTTATCAGACAATGGGGTTAGCACTGGGCCGGATGGTGAAAAATACATGTCATCAAAAGCGGATCTTAATGGTCAAAAACTCCACTCCATGTGAACGCATCCTATCACTGATGCCGAGTCCTCAGGGAGTAACCGGCACCAATTAACAGAGACATTTGTACAAATCGTTCTAGCCAGTCTGTCCTCCCATGAGTCTTTTAACGCTTTTAAGAAAATTACTCTGTACCCTTGTGTAAAACAGCATTGGGGGAGGGGGCGGTC
>VWZZ01004199.1:238624-252692 GCA_013399095.1 Psophia crepitans
CTGCAGCTTACTGTTTTCCTTTCAGGGAAGGAGGCATTTCACAAACCTGGTGGTAGCCTGAACACTTACCGATTAGGCGAGGGGGTGGAGGTATGAAGTAGGTACACAGACTATTTCATCAGCCTTGCTGTCCTGATTTCAGAACAGCGCTCAGGAATCACAGCAGGGTGGGTGTCCTACGATGCTCTTTGCAGAAAAGCCTGAAGCCGCAGTTGTGAAGATTTTGAAGGCCAAAATGTCAAAAAAAAAGCAGAGGAGGTTTATTTTCCAGCCAATTTTGCAGCTCCCCCCTCATTGCTAAATACAACTCTAAACTAACCTAAAGCACTACGAGAAAAAGCTTCCAAGCCACGTAAAACATCCCACTGACAATGCAAGGGCTGGTACATGGGGGGGCACAACTCTCTCTCCACACTGAAAGGAAAAACAACGTTCACTTCTGATTTTTCCAGCACGCTGGTAATAGTTAAGAGGGGCTTACTTCAGCTTTCCTTGAATTAAGTCTGTCACCTTCTACACTTTACAGTTATGCAGCTAGGTCCATTTTTATTTACGTATATCTGTAGATAAGATACGTAATTTTTTCAATGTGACCATAAATGCTTTAAAGCAGGGGACAGATCCTGCCACGTATCTTCAAGCAGTAACTAAACTCACAGCCTGTGTAATCCCCTTTGAAATACTGGTTTCTCCTTCCATAGAGCAATGGTGTTCCGTGCTGTGATCTGAGTTACTGCGCTTCTCCTCTACTGGCGTGCATTGGATTCGTCACGGTAGTTAGAAAAGCCTTACTCCAAAAACCTGCTTTTCCTTAATTAAAACCCCCCAACCCTTTATTCATAGCCCTCATAGTTGTGGTAACAACTTTGAAAATGTGAACCAGACAGCGCAAAAATACTTTGGTGAGTTTAAAGACCTCTTGAAACAACAGGACTAAGAAGTATGAAATGCTGCATACTTCTTAAGGGAGTGCTAATTCCTAAAGACAAGCTCAAGAGACATAAAACTGGGGAAAAACAATTACATGTCCCACCAGAAATAGAAACGTACAAAAAAGAAAGTGTCACGTGAGCCGTACTAGTCATAGCTGCTATTCAAAGCAAGTGGTAACTGTCAGCTCACTTTTTACTGACAGATACTATTCTCAATTTCCAAGCTGATACTGGTCACTCAGGGACCTCTCTTCTAACGGACAAATCACTCAGCAAAGGGATTTTCAGATGATCATCTTCTGGTTTTTGAAAGCTCGCCTGCACTGCAGGATCCCCCAGGAATGCACTCGGTTTCTGCTAAAAGGCCAGCCACACGCGTTTCAAGCAGCACCCAAACCCCAGGCAGGCAATCCAGAGGCTGCAGACGGCCCTTTTTCAAGGGCAAATGGTGGGAAAAAATGGGACCTGTTTTGTTCTGCTCTATTGAAACAAGAGACATCCCCAAATCAGAGGTATTTAAAACATTTATTAGCGTTAATCATTGTAGGTTAAATAAAACACACAAACTATGTTTTAGGGCAAAAAAAAATATTATTAGGTATGATACAATTAATACGTAAAACGGAAGGTAAAGTATTAACAGATTGCAGCATCCCATACATGAAGCGAGTGGGTCCAGCCCAGTCAAAGCCTCTATATAAACAAAACAGAGGAAAACTTAGCAGGTGATTTTAAACCGACAATTTATCACTGACTCTGGTTTAAATAATTGAGGGTAGGATAGTAAAATGTATTATCATCGTACTGAAAAGGTCTGATTATAGTCAGAGTGCTCACATGTATATCTATCTAGTCATGCTTATTACCACGTGCCACGAGGGATTAGTGAAGACAAGGGATGACAGGTAACTTCAAGATATTGATACAGATCCATGTTACGCTGTAGCACTTTAGATAAACCTGCTGTACCATGAACAAAAAAAAAAGTTAATTTCTTATCTTTTTAGTGTAACTTTATTAATTGAGTCCCAATTCTTGGATAATAATGGTCTTTTTTAGATTTCTCAGTCTGCAAGACAAACCTTTTCAATAATATGCCATTTTCATGCATAAGAATGGCAAGTCAGCAATTGTACCTATGCGTATCTCCATGTTCTTCTACCTTTGATCCGTAACTTGTTCATAAAGGTGAAATGACCGTTAACAAAAAATGTACTTACAGAATACAACGTGCAGTATATGAGAACCAGACATAGTGAAAAAACACTACGTGTCAGCATAACAATATAAAACTGTACTTATATACACACATATGCAAAGCATATATGAAAACTAGTTCCTTCATAATCTCGTTTTTAAACTGGTTCACGACAAGCCAGAAAAGCAAGTCACCCACAACTGGAGTGTCACGGTCTTGAGTCACGGTGCAAACAAGCTCCACCAAACATCCTCGGCACTGCAGCCTGCGCTTCAGTCCTGCCGCCAGCGCTCTGGAGAAAACCAACCGTGGATGAATCCAGCACCGGCTGCGCCAACCTAGGACCGCCGCGCTGTTATTGTTGTTATTAGAGAAGATCAGCTACAGAGTCAGGTGCTCCTGTACAGTAATTTAGCTTTTCACCAGCCGTTAACTCCTAAGAGGCATTCTGGTTGCTGCTGAAACTTTTGACTCCAAGTTTGGGCTTTTTTTTGCGTGTCATTCTTCCAGCTGTTTATGAAGGGTGGGGGTACATTCCAAGCAACACAGGCAACAAAAGGAGGCAGAAATACCGAATGTTACATTTGAAAATCATAATTTTAAAAACAAACTGTTCCCCTGTGTGAAGAGACAGGTTAAAGCTGCGCTACAGGTTTGACGAACAGCAGAGAGGGAACATCACCACCGAAGGCGAGCCCTGCCTTCAAAGAGAATACAAGCTGCTCTGCACAGCACAGTGGCCGGTTATTTTTCCACCTGTGACCTCAGAGTTCTCTGCTGAAGCTCACCGTATCCCAAATCTCAAGAACTTATACAGTCAGAATCCTTAATCATTTAAAACTTTTTCTTGACTAAAAGCACAATAAGGTGATTTAGATTTGGCCCACTGAATGCAAAAATATCTTTGAGCCTACTTTGCCTGCATTTGAATTTTAAAACCTGCCAGAGATCCATTGTAACAACTTCCAATTTGAAACTATTTTAACAGAGAACTCGTAAATCTGTTCTGATTCACATACAGCTCAATGGCAGCTGTGAGAGCTGGTTGTTCGAGGCAGTATCTATGCCATACCGCTCAGCATCAATTGCCAGTTCCAGCATAAATTAGAGTATACAAGGTCTTACAAAGCTTTCAGACATCTCAAGCAGGGTTTGATGAGTTTTGACATGTCACATTAAAAAAAAAAAAGGAAATATGCCACAAAGATTTATGAAAGCTTAAAAATCAGTTATGCGTAGCTACTATACGTTGAACTAAAATTTACTGCACTTTTTAAAAAGTGGGTTCGATCTCACTTTGTTTTCTTAGTAAAATGTCTAGCCTTTTGCTGGGTTTTATTTAGGAAGAACCAGATCTCTCGCAGCATTGAGTCATAGATCCCACAAATTATGTGAATCTGTGATGTTGCTAAGTTTGATATTTCTTTAGCACCGAAGGGCAGGTTAACCTCTCCCCCCACAGCCAGGTGAAAGAGCCAGGCACCCTGGCAGCCTCACTTGTGCTAGGATGGGGTTCCCTAAAGGAGCTCGTCTCCCTCCCCAGCTATTAACAACGATTGCTGAATTCTCACTTAAATAACCCTGGATTATCTGTAAAATAGTTGCTGCAGTGAAGGAGCAATGTGGATCATGTATCAGCACAGGTGACAACTGAAAGTTTACCTGAAATATCCTTTCTCATGATAGCTGTCTGAGTCTGTGTATTATCCAGGGGCAGATATTCAAGTGTGAGTGCTTTCAAAGGAGTCCAAAATATCTGAGAAACGGATTATATGTGAATTATTTTTTTAAAAAAGGGAAAAAAAGAAGACCTGGGGAACTACAGGCCAGTCAGTCTCACCTCTGTGACCAGCAAGATCACGGAGCAGATCCTCCTGGAAACTGCTCAGGCACATGGAAAATAAGGAGTTATTGGTGACAGCCAATGTGGCTTCACAAAGGGCAAATCATGCCTGACAAACTTGGTGGACTTCTATGACAGGGTTACAGCGTTGATGGATGAAGGGCAAAGCAACTAGCATCTACCCGGATTTGTGCAAAACATTTGACGCTGTTCTGTATTGCATCCTTGCCTCTAAATTGGAGAGACATGGATTTAATGGATGGACCACTCGATGGATGAGGAATTGGCTGGATGGCCACGCTCAAGGAGTTGCAGTCAACAGCTCAATTTGTCCAAGTGGAGACCAGCGTTCTTCAGGGGTCGGTACTGGGACCAGCAGTTTAACATCTTTGTCGATGACATGGACAGCAGGATTGAGTGCACCCTTGGCACGTTTGCCAACGACACCAAACTGTGTGGTGCAGCCGACACGCTGGAGGGAAGGGATGCCATCCAGAGGGACCGTGACAAGCTTGAGAGATGGGCCCATGTGAACCTCATGAAGTGCAACAAGGCCAAGTGCAAGGTGCTGCACGTGGGTCAGCGCAATCCCAAGCACAACTACAGGCTGGGCGGAGAATAGATCAAGAGCCGCCCTGAGGAGAAGGACTTGGGGGTGTTGGTCGATGAGAAGTTCAATATGAGCTGGCAATGTGCACTTGCAGCCCAGAAAGTCAACAGTGTCCTGGGCTGCATCAAAAGCAGCATGACCAGCAGGTTGAGGGAGTCTCCAGTACAGGAAAGACATGGAGCTGTTGGAGCAAGTCCAGAGAAGGGCACCCCTCCAAGCTGAGAAACTTGGGGTTGTTCAGCCTGGAGAAGAGAAGGCTCTGGGGACACCTTATTGCGGCCTTCCAGTACCTAAAGGGGCCTACAGGAAAGCTGGAGAGGGGCTGTTTACAAGGGCAGGGAACGATAGGACAAGGGGGAATGGGTTTAAACTGGAAGAAGGGAGATTTAGATTAGATGTTAGGAAGAAATTCTTCACTGTGAGGGTGGTGAGGCACTGGAACAGGCTGCCCAGAGAAGCTGTGGAGGCCCCCTCCCTGGCAGTGTTCAAGGCCAGGTTGGATGGGGCTTTGGGCACCCTGGTCTAGTGGAGGGTGTCCCTGCCCATGGCAGGGGGGTTGGAACTAGATGATCTTTGAGGTCCCTTCCAATCCAAACCATTCTATGATTCTATGAAACAAAGCAGTTTAGATTCTTTGATAAAATCCAGCAGGACATTTCCCACCTATAACTACTTCAAGCCCTCTGAAGACAAAGAAACGTTCCTGTTGATTTCATCTGGCTCTGTTTCAAGCCCTAATAATTAGTGACTCTTTATCAAAGCAATCTCACAACCAAGCAAATAAGGTTTGTTTTTTATGCGTAAACACGGAAACCCAGCTCTAGCCTGACTGCTCATGATTTACTGTGGAAAGTTGTTTTTCCCTTTTGTTTGCTTTTTGTAAGTCTCCCACCAAATATGCAGTGAGATTAATTTTCCTCATAAGAGAAGAAATTAATGTTGTGGAATGCAGGCTGGGCCTTGCTCTTGAAGTCTGCATTCTTACCCTAGTTCAAATTTTCAATGAGATTGATGAAGAGGAAAAAAATCCGTATTTTATCATCTCAGTCACACACATTCATGAAAGATGGAAGTGGGGAACACACATAGTTCGACATTTTTTCCAGATCCTAACCACCTATTACACATTTTTTTCTACATTGCATTTTAAGTGCACCAAGCTTCAAAGGTATCCCGCAGTGGATCTTCTATACTGCATCCCCATGTGGGTAAGGAGACTGCTCCACAAATTCACAGAATTGCATTTGTAAAGAAACGCTCTGATTTGTTTTATTAGATTCCGGCCTTTAACTCCCAATTATATTGTGCTCTCGTAAGCTGTTTCTGTACAGAAATAGCGTTCTTCTGACTTGAAGATTTCTTGGAGCGCTGCAACGAGACCAGGAAGGAGTGGGGCAGTGTGGCACTCTCTTTAGGAAACCAGGGAAGTTGCATCTTTGAGCAGAGACAACTATGGTCTGAGGCACACAAGAGGAGGAAACTCGGTAAATAGCGGAGATTAAGCTGGCATTTACGTTCTTTTTACAATTTCAGTAATTAACGAAGCCTACACCGCAGAAAGGGAATCAATCCAGGCAAAGCAGAGTGGCTGCCTCTTCACTTCTTCCCGGAGCAGACCGGGAACTGTGTAGGGCCCAAGCAGTCTCCTTCATGACGACTCCTTCTTTCACGTACACAGCACCTCCTGACACAGAATTTGACTTCTAGCCTGTAAAAAACTGCCCTTGCTTGTCCTTTGGATCCTTTTTTTTTATTTTATTTAGCAAATTCAGTCCATTTCTTGCTGATGTTTACTGAAGTATGAGATGAAGCTACAGATTTAGAAAAATACAGAAGCAGAGTCCAGCTAGAAAGATGGCAGAGAAACTGTAAGCCAAAATTCAGGTTTCATGGGGTTTTTTCACCCTATTATTACAGAGGAAACTCTAAAAACATGCCAAGTCCACTCTGCAATGTAAGAAGAGAAGTTTTTGCAGCAAATCTAAAATTTATATATAAAAGGATCTTTTTATTTAAAAAAAAAAGTCACTGGCTTAAACAGAGAATCGAAGTACTTTGACACTGTAATCTTGACAGGATATTAGAGAGGATTTTCCAACTCAGTTTTGCAAAACCCCTTTGAAGTAAAGCTTTCTGCTTCTGGTCCTTGCCTTATTGCTCATGGGACGTACTGAAATTACTGCTTTCAAGATAAGGAGCCACGTCACTGAGATCACGAAGTCCTTCCTCAGTGAAAAAGCAAATGGTGCTGCTTTTCAAGTAAACCTAAAAAGATCAAGTTGGGTCAGCAGCACCGCCTACCCGTCTGTGAAGTCTGCTTTCCAAGTTTGATTGCTCCATTGTTACTGTTTTCATGAGGATCTAAGGGTGGAATTTGCCGACCTGAAACACATAAGGAGACAGGGAATTCAATTTTTCTGATGTAGTAACAACGTGTGCAGATAACAGTTAGAACAATTTAACTTGCATAAGCATTACATGTGAATTTCTGTCAAACTTCACCAGAAACAACCATCTCCTGTGTACCTTGAATCTTTCTCCTTATGTCCTGCTTATGGAAAAAGATGTTCACCTTTAAAAAAATATACGAAATATGGCTATTGAGAATGCAGGAAGTACACTGAAATGATATTATCCATGTATTTTAAAAAAATAGTTACCTTACCAAGCACCTTACAAGTAAGAAAAATTCTTAGCTTTCTCCTACTTCTGTTTAAATATGAACGGTGCTAGTTTAATGAGATCTCGCCTGTCCTAAATCCGCGTGGCCTTTAGTCCTCGTACACTAGAGTTTTACAAAGCACTGTAACTAAACACACGCTGCCTGTGCTTGAAAAAGAAAAAAAAAAAAATCTGTTCTTGTCACTGAATCCCTCCCTCCTTTGAGGGGTACCCATCTCTTTCCAGCTGACAGCTTCAATTAACACACCCCCCTCCTCGCCCCAAACTCTCCTGACTTTTTAATCACCTTATGGAGTGATTATTTTAAGCATTTGAAAGAATTTCAGCCATCACAGGAGAGCTAGAGATGTCTTCCAGGGGCAGCAGAACTGCTCCAACTCCCTCCCCCGTGTGCCCTTTTAGTACTGTTGCTTGTCTAACTGGATGTCATGGACAACATACAATGTGCTTAATAATTAGAATTAGAAATGGAAAAACAAGATCCTCCCAGGTCAAATCTATCCTCTGTCTTGGGTGTGGGCCTGGCTTGACATTCAACCCACTGTGCAATCTCTCCATCAGTTTCTCGGAGAGCTCTCCGTCACAGTAACATACTTTCTCATTACCTTGTGGATTTGCTGGAAATTTTTTCTGAAGTTGAATCTACTTTCTGTGAATTACTCGTCATTTTACTATTAGCCATGTTAAATAACAAGAGTTAAAATATTTAACATTTGTTTGCTATATGCCACTTTCGGAGAACGTACAGTTCCTGTGAACAGCTTATCATAATCCAGGTAATTTTGCAGTTTAGATTTCCCCATCCTTTGCTGCATTTATTCACAGCTTTCTCTTGCCAAATGTTCTATAAATTATGTACGTATGTTGGAGTCTGAGTCCTACAAATTACTTGGAGGGTAGTTGTGGGAGGGCAAGTTAAAAGCATTCAGGTAAAATCCAATCCCAGTGAAATCAAAGAGCAAAATTCCATCTGTAAAACTTGTCCCTAAATTACCTGTTATCAAACCCATCAAAATTCCACCTATCTTATCCAGTCAGCTCTGAACAGTAATGTTATACGACAGAAGTGTGACTTCTAAAGCAGATAATATTGGGTGCTTGTACAACTGGATGAGAGGGGAAAAATTCCTCACATTACTGAGCTAAAGATACTGTATTTGGTCCATCAGCGTGAGAAACAGCTTCCTTGAGGAAGCACTGACATTACACTGCTGCACTCTATTTAGGTCACCAAAATATCAGCTTCACACCCTGCTTACACTGTGTTTGAACATCATGTTTGTAAGTGCCCTTTCAAAGTGAAATAAAGAGCAGAATGGCTGGTTATGGACACAGCTGTTAATTGCATCAGTTCTGTTGGCTTTGGAGATGAAGAGAATCCTCTAATTCTTAAAACTCTAGAGAATATGAAGAGCGTTGTATCTGAGAGAGGCTTTCCAAGAAGGTAACGCTGTTATTGTAGAGACCCAGAGAGAACTTCTGCATTAGGTACCTACTATTTCCAAAGTGCTTTCAACTCAGTCCCAGTTAAAATAAAACCCTGTCCATCTGACTCAGAGGACAATGTAGCTAAAAAGATTGGAATCTACACACACAGTTTCCATTACATACCATCGAGCAAAACATTTGGTTCTATTAACAGCAAATTTGGAAGAGGAGAGCTTGTAAACTAGCTTAATGTTCATTTTTAGAAGTCCATGTTGAACAACTGTGTTACCTCTATCCGTTTTTTCACTGTATTTCACATTTCTTGTGAGTTTCAGGTCTTTGCATACACCTCAAGACTACAGCAGAGAAGCAGCAGACAAGCTTATCTTTGGAGCAGAAACACAGCAGGCTTCAAGGTCAGCGAGCACTTTGGTAAGTTCAGATGAGGACACACAATATATGTCATTAAGAATCACCTTGATTTATTTCTTTTCTCAAAATGATAAAAACCACAAAGATAACAACTACAAATAATAAAGAGAAAAAAATCCCTGGACATACTATTTGCTGATTAGCTTTTCTGGCCTTTGAACTTAAGTACTGTTTGCCATTAACTAGCCATGTTTTCTGCTGTTTAATTACCCCCCTCCCAAATTCAAAACAAGGAAATGAAGTTTTAAACAGTCTAAAAGTTTTTCAAGGTAGAAAATATTTTCTTTAGTAGGTGGGTTTCCTCTCACTTATTATTTGTCTTATTGCCACATTTACTAAACCATCAAGATACATCATTTTAGTGTCAGTAACAAGCCTTATCCCTGCCAAAGCAGCTTTTACCATCTGACGCACAGTTGACAGGAGTGACCCTCTTGGAGCATAAAACTCAGTCTAACACCTGAGATCCAACTCCATAGCAAATGATACGGTGATTTTTCATCACCAAGGGTCTGGGGAGGTGGATAAAAATAATCAGTCAGAATCTGTTTGACCGACTGTCTCTCCCCGGGCCTCCTTGACAGCTGGGCTCGCAGCAGACGCAGTAACAGAGAAAGGTTTAAGCGGCAGCAGAATACTAAGGATGAGCAGTGAAATGCTGAGCCGGCACCTACGCTTCCTGCCTCTAAACCAGCTCAATCACTTCTGCTACCTAAAAGCACCCGCATCGTGTCATTCAGCTCTTGATAAATACGGCATCAATATTGCTGACACCAACTCAAATATAGCTGGCACTGCGTCAGGAGCAACTGAATTAATTTTAGAAAGTATGTACTCATTTAAAATGTATATCTCGCTGGCAGACACAGTCTCTGAACCAGAGCAATAAAAATGCCCCTGTATTAGATAGCATAAATCAACAATGCTGTAGGTCATTTCTCTCGTGTAGCTCATGTCAGAAAGGAGCAGTACTGCCCTGACATCCAGCCCAGCCATTCTCCTGCTGAAGAAGTAAACACATTAAGACAATTCCTCTTCAACCCAATGGCTGCTTCTGTTAAGATAAAGTCAGCTCAAAAGGTTCATGAGAGATTGAAATCTTCTGTAGCTTAACTTAAAGACAACAAACTGGGCCACAAATAGAATCTTTTCTCCATTTTGCAGAGCAGGACACAAGTAGCCAGCTTGCCAAAGACCACCAACACAGCACATCTTAGGATTCCAGATGAAACGCGCAATCGCCCATTTATCTAAGAACTCTGCAGCTGAACTGGTGAAATGAGGAACTTCAGGATATACTATTACTGAGACAGTATGTAAGTTCCATATGGTTCCCATTGCTGATACTTCTATCGAGTGAGGTCCCCTGACTGCAATTTAATAATTAGATTTTGACTTGTATTAATTAAATATCTAATTATATATTTTGGGCTCATTTCCCTCATGTTTAGACCATGTTTCACAGATTTTGCGCAACAAAACTGCTTGTAAACGTGCACCTCTACACATTCGCGCAGAGGTCTTGGTGTCCTCTACCATCTCAATCCAGTAAACACACCACGGTGTGTAAAATAATAAGCATCACAAGAGACTGCTCAAATGTAGGGTTGCAGAAATTGTCGTGGTTCTGAAGTGAACCATCCAGGTTAACAGGTGGGAAGCACTAAATCAATTGCCTCTCCTCCTTCCTGGCATGTTTGAGTTGGGCTGAGGCAGCCCAGGGTGAAGGTCAGAGTCATCTCCAATGCCTGGTAGAGTTCCAACTCCTGCTACTGAATATGAGACTTGACGTAAAGAGATCAATCAGCACTCTGGGAATTGCAGATCTGAGTGTGCCAGAGGGATTGGGAAATGGGAGGGTGGGACAAGAGGTAAACAGAATGGGAAGGGAGAAAAAAAGAAAACTGGAGCAGGGAAGCAAGAGAGACAAGAGGAACTGGGCGACAGCTCCGTGAGCAGAACCTGAAGACAGGCAGAAGGAGATTGCTCTGCTGCAGCTGGAAGCAGGAGGCATCATCGCTGTAACAAAAGCTGCTCTCTCTGTTCCTCGTTAAGTGTGATGCTCCAGTTGTAAGCTATGACATCCATTAGCTCAGAAAAATCAGGCTTGGAGTCAGGCTTTCTGGGTTTGTTTGGGTTTTTTCAACGTTAAACTAGTTTCATTATTGACCTGTACAAGACTGCATGAAAAGTTGGAAAGAGCCTTGAAGATGAGTGTAAGGAAAAAACCCCAGCTGGTTACCATGCTGACAAAGGGACAAACACAACAGTGCACTGAACAGATACTCATTCAGTGTGTAGTGGAAAGGAAAACAGATGTGATAATGTGATGTGACCAGCCTGAGCTGGCACATCCAGATGATGAAGTCCAAGTCCAAAATATCTAACACAACTACAACAGTTCTCCTAAGGGTAAGAGGCAAGACATCACGGTGCTGCACAGCGGCTTTCTGCGCACTTGTCCCAGCTGTTCTCTGCCTGAAAATCGTGTAAAACTTAATTTTTTTAGGGGAACAAAGAAAGGGGAGATTTTTGTCAGTGTAGGATGTGAAATTCATTTCACTTGGCTCCAGCGCAGCAGCCTGACAGTGGCTGCAGCATCCTGAGGGTGTGACTGCTGTGGCTCACCTCAGTAAAGGCAGACTTCTTCAAGTAGTGGGACAACAGCTATACAATGGCCAGAACCTCCTCTTAAAATCACTGGCTGTATCACAGCGAGGTGAACCCCAGGCAAAGCATTGCTCTCTGTAAACCTCATTAGTAAAGCACAGCGAAGGCACGGCAGAATCAAGCAGGCACATCTTATCCAGCAGCGTGCATTGCATACAAGACTCTTTCTCTGCACCTGTAGGACTTACGACAGTCATACTTATCTCCCCAAATCCTTCCATCCATTGACACCACTTTCACTGGTGTTTTCGAAGTTTCCCAAATCTCTCACATGGTTTATAAAGTGTGGCCCACGAGTTAGTCTCTTTTTCTCTCCCATACTTGCACTGAAGCAGGATTTCCCTAACTGGCAGAGATGATTGCTGTTTACTTCATCTTGTAAGTTTTCATGCAAGGTAGCACATACTCGCAGTAAAGGATATTGTATAACTAAATATAGTTAAGTTGCAATTATTTTAATACTTCTAACAGCATCTCCATGCAAGAAAAAAAAGCAGCTCTTTTTACATTTTTTTACAGCAAAAGCATAGATTGCTGATGCTGAAGTTCTTGCTAGGGGAAGCAGCAGTTCAACTATATTTTGCCCATTTAATTAAAATCTGCAGGAAAAAAAACCACATCAAGATTTAAATCTTACATTCATCAAAGTAAACAACAGAATTCCTAATGACTTTAATTACTAAGAGATCCAACCTTGATTTAAGGTCCTGCTGTAATTAACTTGGGGCTGGTTTGATTTATTTACTAGTTTACATTGAAGAGCTCTCCTATGGCTGGAAGGAAATCCAGGACCTCACAAGTTTAAATTAAAGAATAGTCCAAAGGCCAGTAAGTTTAGGTGCATTGTTAAAATTTGAAAGCAAGAGGAGAACTAATCTGAGAAACACAGGGAGCATAAACTGTAGAGAATATAATCTCAAATGTTTCTAATTTAGGGCAATGTTTTTCCATCCTTCCAGAATAGGTGAAGACCCCCTACAAAGACTCAGTTGTGAGCTTGGGCTGCCTTAAAAATGGCATGTGTGAATTGCTTTGCAACATAAATGTAGTTGCATTTCTTAAAATGCCTTTCAGAGACCTCTTCACCGTAGTTCACAGATATCCCCACATCAGCAGGTAACAGGATGAAAGACACCAAAACTGTCTTCTACAAAGCTCAAAAATTATCCATCTAAAGTTCCACCCATCCAAGTCCACTTGAGTGAGTGCAAACATCAAATGCTCGCTGGCAAGGATCCCTTGTCCTTCCAGAGACAGACATTTCACACACTCCTCTCTGGTTTGTCCAGTACACAACTGGTTAAACTGTAAACTCTAAAGGTTGGCTTTGGGTTTTTTTTTGTTTTAATCTCCCAGTATTTCTAGGAAACAAGTATTTGGGTTACATTAAATATTCAATATACAGGCTGCTGGCAAGACATCAGAAAATCAATAGTTTCATACATTTATAACTGAGCATTTACCACATGAAAGGTTGTATACTGAGACAGAAGCTCTCTGCTTTAATCAGGAAGCCTTGTCTAGGAAGAACATCCGTATCTGGATTGTTAAATATCAGCCTGTCTCTCCTCATAGTACTAGCATTAATAAGACCAAGCACGCTAACAGCTCTTTACACACTTTCCATAGAGCGATTCTGATAATCTTATTCCTCACTGCCCTCTCACCCTCAACAGAAGATGCTGAAATGCTTCAATTTTACCCCTTTTGGTAGCACACCAACCTCCAGCATTTGCCAGGCTTCGAAAAAAAAAAAGATGCAGGCCTATTTTTTAATTTTTTAATTTTTTTTTTTATTTTGCTTAACACAAGTTTATTTCCTATTTCACTCGGCTAGGTATTCTTCAGCGGCTTATTCATCCCACCACCTGTTTACCTTTGGACCTACTGATGCAGACTGGTATTAACCTGGGAGGGACAGTCTCAGCTCTATCATTTACAGAGGATGGCTTTCATGTACTCTTATCTGGGGCAACTTCAGGCTAAGGTACCAGGCAAGACACACAGGCTGAAGAGAAACAGCTGGGTGTGCACTCGTTCAAATAAGTCAACCAAGGCTTATTTGAGCTCTTAAATGAACGGATGTCCAAACGTTGCAAGGGTGTGATTGCTACCCCATGACAGTACACTTGTGGCAGCTTGTTTAGTCACTGAAAACCAGCCAGTTTTAATGGGTAAGGTGCCTTCCCAGGCACAAGCAGTCGTTGGTGGACTAAAGCCCCACAACCAAGAAGGGGCAATACAGAACTGATATGACACACACCAACCCCCCC
>VWZZ01004199.1:252717-266979 GCA_013399095.1 Psophia crepitans
CCCCGAACAACTTTACACTGTATTAAACTGCTATTGTGTAATACATTCCCAGCATTTTTGCTGCTGCTGAAGTATAAACCAGTGAGAAGCAGCCGCTGTGCCTATGATTCTTCTAAGGCTGGGAATAAAAAATTAATAACACTTGATCCTATAGACACTCAGCTATTAAAAAAGAACTGCTGGAACACGTGAAAAAACACTATAATCTTAAGCCCTTTTTATGTCAAAAACCTTTCAAGAAAGACACTGGGAAAAATTTAGCCCAAGTGGGGAATATACAACTGTACTAAAAATATTCTTTTGTTGTTTACAGAGAAATAGCACAGCCACGTGATGTTGCACAATCAGAGCAAGCCTTCAGTCAGGCGCTGCTAAACCTAACCAGGGTAAGGGCAGCGGCTCGCCATCTGAAATCACAGGGGTACAGCAGACAGCCAGGAGCTGCATCCCATTACGCAGCCCAGGGAAATCTCTCCAGCGTGGAGAACTCCGACTCTGCAGCTCGGTCTGCCTCCTCAGCCTTATTCGCCTCAGTACACCGACTGCAGAGTCCCTCTCCTGCCAGATTTGCCTCATCTTCAAAAGATCAGAAACTTCTATTGATTCTAGCCTTTCACATCTTGTATTTTCTTGAGGAGAATCGAGGACAACGGATTTGTGTTGAGACTGGGTTATTAAGACATCCCTCAAAGCAGTCAAATCCTCAAATTCTGAGAGAAACTTAAACAAATCTTTTAAAAATAGTGTAAAATAATAACCTTCAAAATGAAGTGATCTGTCTACAATCTCTACAATTTTTCCAAGATTTATCTGGTTGTCACCAAAAGATCCTAGTTCCCCTTTTATTTTCCGCCTTCTTTATACCATTATATTGAGTAATTTTTTTCCATTATACTATTTCACTCTGTTCACAACATTTTCCCTGGAAAAGAGACAGTTCTTAGACACCTCAGGAATGAAAAATGATTATGTTAAAATACCCCTGAGAAATGAAAAGCATAAGCAAGCAGGAGGTAATTTTTTTAGCTAAATTAAAATGCAGTCTACCCTTTCTGTTTGGGGGATCAATTTCAAGAAGGTTTTTAATGGACAAATTCTCTACGCATGTTGGAACATCCTTCCAAATCCAGGCTGTAAAACAGGCAATGCATACATAGCTACAAGATCCAAGGTACAGAGAAGTTGCTGTCTCCCTGCTCAGAGGCTGGGGAGCTGCACCATGCCCTTCTACAGCAACACAAAGAGAAGGGCATGAACTCTCAGGCAGCGCGAAAGCAAAATGAAAAGCTGCAGCATGACGTCTACAGCACCATACAAATAAAATTAGTCAACAGGGTAGGAGACACGGCCACAGAGGGACTTCATACACTGAAGAGGCAGACGTCAGGCTGAGAGAGGTGGGCTTGTTCAGCCTGGAGAAGAGCAGGCTCCGGGGAGACCGTATTGCAGCCTTTCAGTATCTAAAGGGGCCTACAGGAAAGCTGGAGAGGGGCTGTTTACAAGGGCAGGGAGTAACAGGACAAGGGGTAATGGGTTTAAACTAGAAGAACAGAGATTTAGATTAGATGTTAGGAAGAAATTCTTCCCTGTGAGGGTGGTGAGGCACTGGAACAGGTTTCCCAGAGAAGCTGTGGAGGCCCCATCCCTGGCAGTGTTCAAGGCCAGGTTGGATGGGGCTTTGGGCAGCCTGGTCTAGTGGAGGGTGTCCCTGCCCATGGCAGAGGGGTTGGAACTACATGATCTTTGAGGTCCCTTCCAACCCAAACACTTCTGTGATACTATGAAATGCTATCATGCAACTTGGGCATAGACAGACTATTTTTATTTGAAATTGCACAAAGACTGACGTGGTGTAAACCATCAGAAAGTTATCCAGTACCCTCTGCCCAGTCACAATCATACTAATTCATTCTCCGGCTAATTAAGCATTTTTCACTTGGTTTCCACTATATTTCTATAAACACACACTACCAACTCTCTCCTTTCTCTCTGCTGAGTACTTGATAAGGTCACAAGTACATCCACTGAGACCAAATATTTCTATATATAGAAATAATTGCCTGTGGAATTAAGTGCACTTGCTTGGGTATCTAGTTCATACTAAACTTAATTTAGCTGATTTTCCTCATCTATTATATCCATTATTAGGGACTGTGTACGCTTCCAGCTGCAGCACTGCCTATCAAAGACGGAAGCTAATTATCTAATTATGGGGCAAGGATGAGTTCTTCTGTGAGAACATTCACAACCATCAGATGCAGACAATCAAGTAAACTGTCACAAGGAAGAACCGGTTCTTCCAGACAGCCAAGTTACACACTTCTTTTTTAAAGGAGGCAAAAGAAAGGTAGCGTATTCTAGGAATATCAGTTCTCATTAACCATTTCAAATGCATCCCATGTGAGGAAAGCAAACACTTGAACAGGCCCCATCTCAGGCAAAGTGTGGTAGATATTTATGAGCTGATCATAAATACGTGAAATAAAAAAATAAAGACTTTAGGGAAACAAAGTTGAGTTTCTGGACATGCTGTCTCCTAGGCCTCTGCACCCCAAATCAGGACTCGGGGAGAAGAGGAACCACCAGTAGTGGAAGAGGATCAAGTCATGGAGCTCTTAAGAAATCTCAATACATACAAGCCTGAAGATGCAAAAGGAGCAAGCCAATGTCACTGCAAGGCCGTTTATTATCATCCCTATTGCTTTGTAAAGGTTGTGGAGAAAGAGGGAGGTCCCCTATGACTGAAGAAAGGTGAATGTTGTATCTGTCTTCAAAAGGGCAATAACAAGCCAAGGATCTCTAGGCTGATTAACCTCACTCGGCTTCCTGGGAACGCCATGGAACAAATCCTCCCAGAAGCTGCTTCTTGAGCACGTGAAGGTGAAGAAGTCTACCAGTCAGCATGGACTTGTCAAAAGTAGACCATGTCCAACCAATCTGGTTGCCCTAAATGATAGTATGACTGGATCTGTGATTGAGGGAGAGCATTGGATGTTGTCTACCTTGATTTCAGCAAGGCTTCTGAAACTTTCTCCTACAGCATCCTGGTATATCTAAGTTGGGATGTTCTAGCCTAGATAGGCAGATAGTTGGCTGTGTGAAAAATTAGCTGGATCATCAGACCTAAAGGCCAGTAGTTAACAATATGTATCTACCTGTAGGCCAGTTACAAGTGAAGTACCTTGCTTAATACCTTTTATCAGTGGCATGAAGGAGGAAAATACATGCACCCATTGCAAACCTCAGACGATACCCAACTCAGAGGTGCATTCAATACCCTTGAGAGCAGGACTGCTGTTCAGAGGGCCTTAGGGTGCAGGGTGGAATGGGCCAAGAGGAGCACTATGTGGTTCAGAAAGGGCAAATGCCAAGCCCTGCTTGTGGGAAGGAAAAGCCCCTGGCTATGAGACAGGCTGAAGGCTGGCTGCCCAGGAAGCAGCTCTTCCAAAAAAGACTGAGGGTAGCAAGCTGAGTACAAGCCAGCAGCACGCCCTGGCAGCAATGACAGCCAACAGCATCTAAATCATACCAATAAGAGCCAAGCCAGTAGAAGTGGTGATCCCCTTCTAGATATGGTCTAACACAAGCTGGGTAATGCATCTGGTTTTGGGCCCCACAATACAAGAAAAATGTCAAATTGGCGCGAGTTCAGAGGAGGGCCACCACGGCAGTTGGGGGCTGCAGCACTTGTCCTGTCAGGAGAGGCTGAGGAAATGGGGCTTGTTCAGCCTGGAGATGAGATGGTTTTGGGGGACCACAAAGCTGTCAGTCAGAACCTATGGGGAGGGCTGCTAAGACAGAGCCAGGCTCGCTACTGAGATGCATCCAGGATAATGAGTAATGATGGCTATTAATTGAATCCAGAGAGGTTCTGGCTCGATACATCAGGGGGATGCCACTGTGAGGACTGTTTAAACATTGGACTCAGCTGCCCAGAGAGGTTGTGGAACCTCTGCTCTCAGGCCCAGACAGACAATGGCCCAAGCAATTCACCATCAATTCACCATCAAGTCTGCTTAGAGTGGTAAGTTAGACTGAAGGTCTCCTGAGGTCCCTTCCAGCCTGCAAGGTCCTTCCCACTTGCAGCCAGAGACCAAAACTGAAACCCCTAGAAGGCAAACTGAACAAGATGTTTTTTTCTTCTCCTTATGAGGAATGTCAGTCTCGTCTTGTTTAAAAGACATGGAGAGAATATTTTTTTTAAACGGATTCCACTGCAATGACTATTTTTCACTTATTTTCACTTATCGTAGCCTTCCAGGCACATTTCTCAACATTTAAGTTGTTATCAACATGATGATAAGATCAACAGTACCGCCTCTGTAGCAGGCTTGGTCTGAAACAGAAGATGTGACCCAGGTCAGGATTTATACACAGATGTAGAAAGAATAGGCTTACACTGTCCTGTATCAACTATGTTCTGCACTGGTGTATTCAAAGTCATTCTTAGTTTACATCTGCATAAACAGCAGCCATATTACTGGCACAGTGGATTTCACAATGTCCTTGGGAAAGAAGTTTTTAGACCCAAACCAGAAAGCTATTTTCAGAAGACCTCCAAATAATTACAATTAAATAAATAAAGGGAGCATTTACTTACTTATTCCTTGAAAAAGTTCTTCAATGTTAACAGCATTCTTTGCACTGGTTTCAACAACAATTGCACCTATAGATTCTGCATATTCTTTGGCATCCTTCATAGGAACCTCCCTACAAAAAAAAAAAATTACAAGAAAACATTTAAAAAAATAATTCCACTTTGGAAAAATCCCACAAAACCTCAAAACACAGTCTAATCTGAAAAGCATTAGTATGCAAAAATAGCACTATCTTACTACTTCTTATGGTATTTAGGTCATCATATAAAAAAAATCTAAAAAAAATCAAAATTTCACCAAAGATCGATCGATCTTGGCCTTGCTGCTGAATCCATGCCGTGAAAAAAGGAAGATAATTTAAATGACAACTCCATTTGTTTGTTGTTTTTTTTTAAACTTGACCCCAATATAAAAAAAACCCCGACATTAAAATGCTAGAGAAAAGACATACAGCTCTGCTGATCCAGGCAGCAATCAGCACTGTCCACACCAAGTGTTCAAACAAGATAGGGTACGACTGTTGTGCAAGAAAACGATAAGAGCACTGTGCCTCTCTGTGTTTGCAAGCAGCAAGAAAACAAGAGATTCTGAAAGAAATATGAAACCCACTGACCCTGAGCACATTGGCAAGAGCAATCTGGGAGTGCCAGATTCACTGGGGGAAGACCACCATTCTGTGCCCTGTCACCAAAGGGACACCATCTTAAAATCACTGGTAGAACATCCTCTTTTGTTCTCCATCCGTATGAAGAACATACTTCACATGCCAAAAGCTGGTGAACGCCGTTTACAACAAGCAAAAGACCTCTGCTTCAGACCCAAAGCAAGCTCCACGCTGACCTCGTACCTGCCTGAGCCAGGTGGCAAAGCTGAATCTGCCCGTGCCCGCTGCTGCGTGTAACCACCACTGTTCCTGATTTTTGAGCCACAGAGACTGAACACGCTAACAGGCACTCAGGGAACACCCGATCAGTGGAGCACATGTTGGAACACCAGGCTGCCAGCACTGTTTTTCTTCCAGTCGTTCAATATGTCGACTGGTGTGTTTTCTGCGGCTTATAGCTATCTGTTGGACAGGCAGAATTTGCACCAACTCCTTCACCCCACAGCTCCTATGTACCAATCCAGAGACTCCCAGTACAATCTCCTCCTAGTACGAGTGCATTGGACTTGAGCAGAAGGTTCCTAGGTGGGAGCACAGCAATGCAATTTCACAGTGAGTTTATGGAGGTTTATATTTTAAATAACCAGATCTGCTGCTCACGGGAAACATGCAGAGGGGCAGAATAATTGCCTGATTTATTACAAATGATTTTCAAAAAATTAGCCTGCAATTCCTGCATCTGGATTCAGAGCTTGTTTCCATGATTTCCTTCTCTGTACTACACACCTACTGCAGAAAACACAGGGAAAGCAGCATTCCCCTTACTATTTCTGAAACGGCAACTTGGCCATTATTATGAGGGCATCACCATCTGCAGATGGCCCTGGAGATAAGGTGGGGAAAAAAAAGGAACTTAACTATGTGACATAACATTTAAACAACAGTAATGTAAGAAATTCGAGAGTGTAAACAACAGTAATGTAAGAAATTTGAGAGTGTATGGTTATGTAATAAAGAATTCCAGCTTGTTGTAATTTACATGAGAAAGCAAACTTGAAGATTCGAGGAAAAGGTAAAATAGTAGCAAATGACAATATTCCAAGGAAGCATCTGAAAACTTCTTAGCCTCCTCTGATGACGTTTCCAAAGGAAGTCTATAGATGTCCGTAGCATGTGGGCAATAAGCGTCATGGCATCCAGTGTTGCCGGCGCCAAGAAGGCTGCACACGTCAAGTGGCGTTGTCATAATCTGGGTGGCAGCAATGCTACGATGCTACCTTGTCAAAAAGGAAAAGCACAAATGCTTGACCTCTAAGCTGAAAGATGAATACACGCAAGATGGGGTGGAGAGGGAAGAAGGCAAGAACCATCAGCGGAGTGCTGAGAAAGCGTTATTCCAGGGCTACGGGGAAAGTTAGAGGAATACCTAATCTGAAGGATGTCAATTATTTCATTTTATCCTTTCCAAATCTTTGTATTGATTCAATTTTGAGTTTTTCTGAATAATTACTGACTGAAGAAATATTCTGGATGCATAGAGGGAAGATCTGAGCATGAAATTATGCTGAATTCTCTTAACCAAGCATCTGGCAATATCCAGTGACCACAACTCGTTCAGAAGGTGCACCATATTTTTAGGTAAGTAAACACTTCTTAATTGCTGTTACGACTATTGACCTCCATAATGCTCAAAAAATATTTTGGACACTTACATCATTTTAACGTTGAAATCTCAGCTCCTGTCACTGAAACTATTTTTTAATGACCTGTCAGAAGGACAGGACACATGTCAGAAGGAAAAATTCATTACTGTTACTTAAAAGTATGGCAAACACTCAACAATACTAGAGTTGACAGTACTGTAACAGAGATGAGGATTTAGACTAAACAACATTGCCTGTCTACCTGCAGAAATTCCTTCAAAGCGGAGTGCCAAAAACTGCTGATAGCCTACTAACACCGCTGAGAATAGCAGCACGACCCTGAGTGTCCCAAATCCATCTTGGCAGCTCAAAACCAAATTTCAGATCCTAAATGAGGATGGTAACATAGTCAATGATTATAAGAAATAGTGCCAGTCCCTTCCCAAAGGGAAAGAATCAGTTCGTATTGCTTCCATTCATTCCTCTCTACATTATTTCCTACAGTCACAGAGATGGCAGAATCAACTCAACTTGAACCAGGTCGGCTTGTCCTCTTTTGCATCTATTCACATTGGTCTTAAAAGTGGCTGTCTCTCTGATATCCAGCAAAACACCTGCCAAAAGTTCTAGAAAACCAAAGAGAGATGCCAGAAATGCATACAAACAGCAGCTTGCTCCTGTGTGTTCCCATCAGCTTACTGCTAAATTCTCTGTGCCCAAAGGCATGTGTATTTTCTACTCATTGGAAACAATCTGATAAATTGGTGACACATTTCATCTAAAATCATTTTTACTGAGGTAAATTTGAAGACAAAGCAGCCAGAGAATGCATACAGCTGCATGCATTGCATAAACAATCAGATTTCTGGAAGAACTGTGAAAACATATCACGTACGAGCTAGTCTGCTCTCTATTTTTCCAGCAAATCTCTTTAGCTGGACATCACTACATGACTTTACAAAGAATGGGGGATGCAGAAAGAATAACTGCATAAAAAATAGTCTCACAACTATTCATAATTGTGGGGAGAAAAAAGCCACCTCCCTAGGAAAAAAAAAAAGAAAAAAGAAAAACAAAGAGAAAAAAAAAAAGAGAAGAATAAGAGACATTAGCTCATGGAGGACAGTGAGGACTGTGCAAACACCAGAATATTTTGTGCATGGAAAAGCTATACTGGCTGAACAGGAGCAAGAAACAGATGATCAGCAATTAGTAAACAACAGGTAGTGTTTGAGAATAACAGGGTGGGAAGATCACAGTCGCTCTGTCAGGAACCCCAGCATGATCACAGCACTTCTGGGGTGCAGGTTAGTCCTTCACGTCCAAGTTAAGCTGCCTCTGGTGGAACAGCATTTAGAAGCTTGTTGCCATGGCAAGTACTACCAAAAGCAGGGGGAGGGCTGGTTGTGGATTCATTTGCAATTGGTGCCATTTGTCACAATCTCCAAACTTATTACCCTTGGTTTAATCAGGCAACTGTATTGCTGGGAACACTTAAGCAATAAATTTAAAGTGACTCTTGGAGCAACTGAAAACTCTGACTGCAGTTAAATGGTTTTGGGGTTTATTTTTATAGTCATCCTTCCCTATTTATTTTTTTTTTAACATTTTTAAAGGTTTTGTTGGAAACCTTTAGTTTTGTCTTATAGGACTCAGTTACACCATGTTGACTGGCATATCACATCAACATGTAGGAGATGCCAATATACTATCTGTGTCCCCAGTTCTTAGCCTGACAGAAACCAGGAGTCCTACAGTACCAGGGCTTGTTCAGGTCTTACAGAAAGCAGTGACTCACAGTTTTGTGTTGGTTCATGGCTGACAGTGGTGGGGGCAGAAAACAAAAAAAAGAAAAAGAAAAAAACAAAACCACCAAAAAACCCCAAAAACTCACACACGTGTCCAATCCTTGTATATGCCTTGATTCAGTAAAGCACTGCATCACTTACTTGAAGTGCTTCAAGGCTCTGGTAAGCCTGGGCCAAAGCAATGATTATAAAACAACAGGGGGATATATTTGAACAACCATGAGAGCCTATGAGGTCCTAAGAGGAATGGCCAAACACGGCCATTGAGTCTGTACTCATAGTTGAAGCAAGAAATAACAAAGTCATGGACTGACACAAAGGATCGCTACTGTACAGCAGAACGTGCTTCCATTTTCAGAAAGGAAAAAAGCAAATCCGAAACAGAGCTAGCAAGCAGAAGAGTGACTCTAGCTTCACTCTCATCCCAAACAGCATCATCTCGGCTCTTCTGCAGGAAGGCAGATTCAAACCTCCCCTCTTTCACCCAGGAGGTTCTTTGCTTCTCACAGGTGACGTAAGTTTTACTTGAGGTTACATGCCTAAAAAAACAAAAATACACTTTCTACATCCAGTACTATGGGATAGTTTCAGTTGTTGCAAAGCACAAATTCTCAAACTTCTCTGTGAATAACATTATTCTACCTCAGGCCCATCCTCCTGGCTTTACATTGCTCGTTTTGCTCACCGCTTAATACATTCTGCACCTTGTAACATGAGGGAAAACCAAAAAGAGAATACTTTTCCATTCCCAGCGATTCAGCAGCTAAAGGGTGTAGATTGTACAAATAACAGGAAGGGCAGTAAAAGAGCGGTTAAAAGAAAAGTACTTAATTCAAGTTGTGCTGCCGCTGGTGAGACTCTGCATTGGTAGAACCACTGATGTTAGGAAAGACACAATATAGCTGACCAACAAAACACATTGGTTACCTGAAGGAAGTAAACAATAGAGTTACCGCAATCAAAGCGACAAGAAAAATGGATGTATTACCTGATATCAGAAAGATCACACTTGTTCCCAGCAATGGCCATTACAATGTTTTCAGGACCATGTTCTTTTAATTCCTTCACCCATTTCTTCAAAGTATGAAATGAATCCTAAGTCAGAGAAATAACAAATAAGCTAACAGCCTGGTCTCTGTTGCTGTATTTGCTTGGTTTTTGAAGTTAGAGGAACACAGCTTTGACAGCATTAATGCAAGAATAATTTTATAGATCACAAGACCAGAAGAAGATCGCTGCATCTATGTAATCTGCTTTTCAAACTTTAGGTCATAAGATTTCCTCAAATTAATTCTTCGACACTTCCGCCTTTGCTCCCCACCAAAGCAGCACTGAATGCTTTTTCTTAAATTTTCAGTGATGAAGGAACTACCACAGCTCTTTTACGTTTGGCTAGTAGCTAATTTCCTTCACTTTTAACGTGAGCTTCATTTCTCTAATTTCAGCTTCTGTGCAGTGGATTACCATCTCAACCACTGTCATATTTTCCATAACATCCAGGAGAGCTTTCACAGTGACACCTTCCCCACCTTCCCCAGCCCATTTCCAAATATGTGACCTGGTAAACCTCAATTTACTCATTATGAAACCAAAGAGAAAGGTGACAATTCACTTGGCTTTTTACCTCCAAGTACAAAATTCAAACCTACTTTTTAATAGCAGATTTTCTATTTCTTTACACTAATTAACTAACAGCATTTAAATCGCTTTTGTTCCTAGAGATTCCAATTATAATGCATGGCTGAAATTATTACTGAAATTCAAAGTGAGCTCCCAAATATATTATAAATCATTTTTCCCCCTTCAGAAATGCACATAAGAGTTGTGTCTAAATCAGGAGTGGCTGTGTCAGTATCACAGAGGGGAGAGCACTACCAGTCATTTGGGAAAAACACGTCCATTCTGCTTTAATGATCAATGCTGAATATTAAGCAGCAGAAAGTGAAATACACATTGACCCTCCTCTCCTATTTTCCCCTCTCTATTTCGAGAGCTGCTCCACATAAGCTTGGAGGAAGGCTAGCAAAACAAAATTATATTCTTACAATGTATTACAAGATCAACTGTAAGATATTTGAATTTAAAATACGCATCAATCCAGCACGATTCACTCTTCCTCATCCTCTCTCGACAAATTAGCTGTGCAACAGTGGCCACCGTCATCAGCCACAGATCATTACACTAATGCACTGGAGAACCAACGCAGCCCTCTCAACCTAGTAGTAAATAATTCAATTGGCAGGAAAGGAATAAAATGCTAGTGAACTGTCATGACCATCCATCCATTAAGGCCTCCTCTAACTCAGCTTTTTCAGCAGGGGTTTCTTTCAAAAGCAGCGGAAGAGGCATTTAGCTAGAACCTCCCAGCCTCCACTGCCTCAGAAATGAGCAAGTGCAGTTTAGCTTCTAAAAATACAACTTTTATTTCACATCAATAACGTTGAGACAAAAGTCAGAGACTGGTTTCAAAGCTGAGACGAGTCCCGCAATGCAAACATGAGATGATAAGCTTAGTTAAAAATAATGAGTTTTAAAATCAGTAATATACAAACAACTGAAGTTCTGTTCAGTTGATAAAGCGGCCAGATGCTTTTTGTAGTAAAAATTAAATTTCATACAGAGAACATAGGTGATGGTAGGAGGTATTGCAGGGTATTATCCTGTCTACTTAGCCAGAGGAAATCCAAAGAAGTTGCCAAAATGCAGTCTCCAACCTTTTGTGTAGATGGAGTTTAAACAACATGTAAGTAGGACTTCATATTTAATTTTTTAAGGCAGTTGGACACCTCCATTCACATCTACACAAACTACTGAAGCATATAAACCCCAGTGGCATGAACAGGGATTAACATACAGATAATTCCACAGCTGTGGGTTTTAACTCTAACTCTGGCCAGAGGAGTTAACATGGGCGAAAATAATCTTACCTGTTTAGTGATATCATAAACTATCACGGCTGCTGCTGAACCTCGGTAGTACATTGGAGCCAAGGAATGAAACTGTTAAAAGATAACACACACACAAACCCCCAACAAAAAATATCATTAATAAATCAGAATTATCACATACTTTGTCAGGTCACAAAGCCTTGCCATGGCAGGACCACTGATTGACTTTCATCCCACAGAGAATAGACCTCTTCAGTGGTTGCCCATCTCTAATTTTCGTTAAATTCCAAGGAAGCAGAGCTGCCTTATTTCTCGCTGCTCTTCATCCCACTGGATTTACGCAATCAGCACTTACTGGTTCAATGCATCTTTTCCATTACAGGGCATGGACTCTGAAGACAAGTTTTTGACTTGAAGATCACCTATGCTTGGAGGCCAAACCTGACAGCATACTGACCCCTTCCCCTGGCAAACCGCAACATTTTGCTTTGTAGTTGTAACGGATTGAAGGTGGCTTGGGTTGAGTTTTATAAAACACTGCAAATTACTTGGATAAAATTAGCTTGTCAGAAAACTCCGAACACCTATCATGTTTACTTACTCTATACTATGACAGATATTCTGAAAAACATGGGTTCTTGCAGTTTAAGTTACTCTTCAGCTTTTTGTTTCAAGGGAAAAATCCCTTAAGAAAAAAAAAAACAAACCAAGTAATAAATAGGTTTATTATAATAGCTTGCCAACAAAGAGCATAATTTTCATAATTTACCATGACTAAGCAGCTGATTTGGAATTTCAGCTTATAATTACACAGAGAAAGGAAGTCAAAGAGCTTTTCTGCTGATTCAACTAAACTTAGTCTTAAGCAAACCAAAAATAATCTTTCTTGGAAAATACACTCAGTCTCACTGTACTCACATGGCCATTTCACTATTTTTTATTTGCAAAGTGATCTGCCAACGCTCCATATAAAGCTGCAGCTAATAACTGAGGTCAACCCCTAAACCAAATGCATTATTAGGGCAGGGTACGAATCTCCCTGCCCAGGGAACGTGCACAGATCCACGTGTTACGTTGCAAACCTCTACAGATTTAGTGGACACCTCTTTTTCTCTGAACTGCACTTACAGACTGAGCAGTCAGACCCAGCAGCCTCCACATTTCTAGCTGTTTCACGTGCGATGTGTAAAGCGAGTTATTTGTAATACTAGTTTCGTTGCCAGTTTGTAAGCTATTTATCACAGATCACACGCTCCAGCTCAAGGTCAGTACTTTCTCTTACAACAGTCAGGATGCACAGCAGCAGTGACAGATGGTCAAGTGCTGAGGTGTTTTGGGGAGCGAGGCAGGTGGGAGAGCTCATTAATAGGAGAAAACAGCAGGAAGGAAGATGAGAAAACAAAGAAGAATCAGTCAAGAAGCGTGGTCTGAAGAAAAGGGATCAGCCAAGATCCTGAGGGAGTTGGGTAGACGCATGCCTTCTGGGCTTTTAGTATGTGGTTTTATTACTTGTATGTTTAATGCGGTAAATGCTTCCAGAATTTTTAAGCTTCCAGATTACGACAGAAATTTCCAGTGTGTTAGAATAGAATAGACTAGACTTAAACTAAACAAACCCCAAATCCTCAGCCGCTCCTCACAGGACATGCCTTCCAGCCCTTTCACTAGCTTTGTTGCCCTCCTCTGGATGCATTCAAGGACCTTCTTAAACTGTGGGGCCCAGAAGCGCACACAGTACTCGAGGTGAGGCCACACCAACGCTGCATACAGTGGGACAATCACTTCTCTTGACCAGCTGGTCACGCTGTGTTTGACGCACCCCAGATGTGGTTTGCCCTCTTGGCTGCCATGGCACATCGCTGGCTCATACTGAGCTGCTGCTGACCAGCACCCCCAGATCCCTTTCTGCAGGGCTGCTCTCCAGCCACTCGTCTCCCAGTTTATACTTGCACCCAGCGTTGCTCCATCCTAGGTGCAGAATCTAGCATTTGGACTTGTTAAATTTCCTCCCATTAATCATGGCCCAATTCCCCAATCTATCTACATCCCTCTGCAAGGCCTCTTGTCCGTCAAGAGAGTCAACAGCACCTCCCAGTTTGGTATCATCAGCAAACTTGCTGATGGTGCATTCAACTCCTGCATCCAGATTTTTGGTAAATATATTGAACAGAACTGGCCTTAGAATTGAGCCCTGAGGAACTGGTCACCAGTGAGATGTAGCCCCATTCACTACAACCCTTTGAGCTCTGCCACTCCTCCAGTTCTTCACCCAGCGCACTGTGAACCTGCTCATCCCACAGTTGGCAACTTGTCCGGAGGATGCTGTGAGGGACAATATTAAAAGCCCTACTAAAACCCAGAAACACTACATCCACCTCCTTCCCTTCATCCATTGGGTGAGTGACCTTATCATAGAAGAATATCAAATTCGATAAACAGGACTTTCCCTTTGTGAACCCATGTTGACAGTGCATGATGACTGCGTTACTCTTTGAATGCTTTTCAATCGCACCCAGTGTAATCTTGCCCATAATTTTTCCAGGAACTGGAAGTTATACCAATGTCCCGGTTTCAGCGGAGAGAGAGTTAATTTTCTTCACAGCAGCCAGCATGGGGCTGTGTTTGGGTTTGTGCTGGAAGCAGCGCTGACAGTGCAGAGACGTTTTTGCTGTTGCTGAGCGATGCTCACACAGAGCCAAGGCCTTTGCTGCTTCTCGCACC
>VWZZ01004199.1:267057-310053 GCA_013399095.1 Psophia crepitans
TGGGCAGTGGGGAATGAATTCCTTGTCTTGCTTTGCTTGTGCACACGGCTTTTGCTTCACTGATTAAACTCTTGTACCTGAACCCACGACTTTTCTCACTTTCACTCTTCTGATTCTCTCCCCCTTTCTGATGGGGGGGGGCTGAGCGAGCGGCTCCGTGGTGCCCAGCTGCCGGCTGGAGTAAAACCACGACAACCAACAGGTCTGTAGTTCCCTGGGTCTTCCCTCATAGCTTAAAGTTTGCTCTCCCAAAGTCCAGGGTAGCGACTCTGCTGTCCTTTTTTCTCATTACACTCAACCATTTCGTGATCGGTGTGGCCAAGGCAGCCACCTACCATCACATCTCCCGCGAGTCCTTCTCTATTTACAAATAGCAAGTCTAGGAGGGCATCTTTCCTAGTTGGCTCACTGAGTACCTGTGACAAGAAGTTCTCCTACAGACTTCAAGAGTTTCCAAGACCTGCTTGTCAACACATGCATTCCATTAAAGTAGCCTGAAAATGAGGGACCTTAACTGTGAAGGGTAGATTTGACCTTTCGTGGTATATACACACTCCTCCCAGTCTGTAAACTCCTGGAAAAAAACCTACACATGCTGATTTCGTTTTAATCTAGATTACACTGTATTCATGAATTTACAAAGAGCTCTCAGATAACAGTAATCACACTTCACAGGACCCATGCAGTTAAACTCACATGCTTCAAATTCCTTCAATACTGCTCCAGAAAGCCCACTGAGAACCTGTACAACATCTTGGAAATTTCTCTCCCTTTTCTTTTGACCAGGTGACAAGAACACTTTTAGTAATATCTGTTTCTCTGAAGAATATAGCCAGTGTTGGGGCCAGAAAGTAGTAATAATAATAATAATAATAATTATAATTATAATTATAACAACAACCTAAAAAAAAAACCCAAACCAAAACAGAAAAGCAGACCTTTTTCACTGGATCCTGGTCAAGTAGAACTGGAAGCAAACTGGAACCAGAATGCAAACCTGAATTGACCTGCTCCTTGTGTCAAGAAATATAGAAAGCGGTGACCAGAGGCGCTGCACACGGGAGGAATGTAGTTCCTCTGGTATTTAAGACAAAATAACCTACTTCAGTATTCCAGTTCCTCACGAGCTTGGAAAGAAGGAGGGCAAGACCACAGCAAGCTCGGCTCGGAAAGGTAACTGCCTCTGAAAAGCACTCAGGTACAGCAGCTGTTGTTAACAGAGAAGTAGGACCTCCCTGCTCTACTGAAAGTCTATTTACTTGCTCAGCTGACAGGACAGTTAATGTCCTCTTTCATGATTCTATAAGCGATATTTCAGCTCTAAGTCCTTTTAAAAGGAGAAAATATTTCACCCATATTTTGGGCATGTAGCATCAGGATTTGGGGTTTTTTTTATATCAAGTGATAGATTTAATCTGGCATCTAAGTTTATATTCCTGTTTGGATAAACCTGACACTCAAGATTTTGTATTTTACATTGGACAAAGTGACCAAAGTGGGATTACAAGGCATCTTAATGCAATTTCCTGAGGTCTGGGGTGGGGGACAGGAGGTACTTTGAAACTGTTTAATAACAACTGAAAGTACACTAGTAACAACCATTATCAGTTATAACAATACAGAATATCAAGTAAAACCAAAATTAAATCCTCTTTGTCATTCTTTTGTAGTCTAATAAGCAAACACGATGATACACTAGGTCCCAGCCATAACAAATCACTGTTGTCCACAAGAAAACAGGAAAGTAACCCCCCAAGAAGGGTTGAAAAATTGTAACTCTAGGTAAGTTTCATGATCTAATAATAAACTTAGCAAACATGTTTTATGAGCATGGACTTTCCATTATTACAAACATGCTAGTAAAAATATTATGCAAGTAATTATGTTTATTTGGTGATTTTTTTTTCTTTTAAATCAGTGTCCAAAAGCAAAGCCATCCTAAATCTTTTTCTGGCCTAATTAACTAGAAAAAGAGAGTCACACAAAATTAATTAAAGGGATACAAAATACTAATGTGCACATTTTTCACCTGTCAAGAACCAAATGTGGGACAGATGCCCAAAACAATCGACACACAAAAAAAATCAGCTCATAAAATTAAATCTCACAGGACTACCTTCTGTATCGTAAATTATAACATCTATAACCTTGATTTTATAGCTCAGTATTTCTGTATCCAGTAATTCCCAAGAAAATTAGGAGAAAGAGGAGTGGTTCAAGATTTGGCATGAGAACAGCTCTGCTTCTTGAGAAGAGCCACCTGAAACACTCAGGCAGACACCCCCAGCTCTGCCACATGGACGCCAGGTCACAACCCCAACTTGCCGAGGAGTCAGCCCCTCCGTACCCCGCAGCCGAGAGCGGCACTCTGGCAGATGTCACCCCTACCTGCAGCCAGCAGCAGCTCACATCACGTTGGGCTAACAGGGAAACACAGACCCAAAACAGTCATCTACCAGCTCCCACCATCACAAGTAACCACACTCCTAACCCATTTTACAAGTTGATCAAGGTCCAGCCTGACACAATTCAGGTTGTTGGTTTGGGTTTTTTCCATGATACTTCTACGGGGATCATTTCATGATCAAAAAAATCTCTGAATTTCTAATTACTAAATTACAAATAATTTACTTGCACCTTGACTTACTAAAATTCAAGCATCAATGCTTGCTTTTAGCTGAAATATGAATATAGCACAGTCTTAGCTTTGCTACCCTGCTAAACCAGGCTCTTTCACAGTGTGAAGCTAAGGCAATGGGGAGAAAGCAGGGTCTAATCGCCTTTCTCTGCGCCTGGCCCAGCTTCAGTTCATCTTTCCTGACTGCTGGTGACCAGGTTTGTATGCACCACTCCAGACATAAAACAGCCTTAACCGCGGTTCCCCTAACACGTAACATATTTCTCATGGCTGCATCATACACACATGACCATCCTTCAACCAGTGAAGACATTCACAAGTGGCTTTCCTCCTCTGTTTCCAAAAAATCATCTACAGCTTTACAGCACACATTTTTGTTGAGAGTCAAAAGGTACAGGGACTTGCTATTTAGACTACTGAATTTCACTCCCACCATTTCCTACCATGTCCTTCTAGGCACTAGGAATACCTCCCATCTTTGTATAACGAGTAAACTATCATTAGCAGCTCACCTACTGTGGACACTTAGATGACTTGTGCCTCTCATCCAGTATCAACAAAAAAGGTTGCCCGTTTGCAAATACTGCCCCACTTCACCACTCATCAGGCATCTTCTGCTTTTGTGGGCCTTGATAACAACTTGTGAGGCTGAGGTCACTAAACCATAGTTAAGTCATAGAAGTACATTTTCCAATTCAACACCTACAGCCAGGCCGAAAGGGCCACGCAAAATACAAATAAGAAACTTATTTTACCAAAGACGTGCAGTTCATCACCTCTGCCACTAAGGAAGAAGCAGTAAGACCACATGTGCGTTATGAAATTTCCTCTGAACGCAGGTTCCCTTTTTGTCTCAGAACCCGACTGGAAGCTGCCCAACCTTTACGGCTGTACAGCCCTGCAGCACAGAGGACATGTTCAGTCTTAGGTGGTGCAAATGCAAGTTCAGCATAACCAGAGTTGCTCTAGTTGGTTCCAGGAGTAATTCTGGATTCTGCAGCCCCTCATCAGGCCATCTCACTGAAGTCAACAGAACCTTTGCCATTGCAAAGGGCAGAAAAATTGAACCAACCAGCCATTAAGGAATTTACCACCTCTTCAAAAGCTCTGTAGCATTTTGCTTTCTGTTTCCTGCACATCTCATCACGGAGGGGTGTATTTGGCCTTAGGTAATGCTTTTCACATTTCCTCTGTGCTAACAGTACAGAATGGGGAAGAAGAAAAATCCACAGAGTAGCCATATCGCAATACTTTGAAGAACCACGCAAATTCAAGGGAACACAATGTAAATCACACCCAAGCTGTGGTAGTGAAAGTCTCTTAACCATGTCTTATGTAATGCTGGTTTGGAAAGCAAAACAGAGGCCATACAAATACAGAAATCAAAAACTACCACTCCTGCCTGTTTATATAGAGGCTGACAAATGCTGCTGAAGACAGTCTGGATTCGTCCAATCTGCCAGGCACACCAGGGAACACTAATTCATGTCAGCAGCTCTTTGCAACCATCCTGCTACACCCCGGCGCTGGCTTACTGCCACAGCAGGACTGTCTCCTCCAAACTCCATAGCCACGAGGGGAAAAAAAACCAAACCAAAACCACCAACAACACCCCCTGCCCAGCTCCTCAACTGGTTGCTTTTACCATCCTAGACTGTAACAAAATCACTTGTTCTTGCTGCAAAAGGTTTATAATTCTGCCTACAAGCATGGCTGCAAAGGGTAAGGATGCACAGAGTCAGCAGAATCAGACCGGTGCTCAGCGAGCGTTATGCACCTTCTCACGTCAAGGACCGAATTCAGCTAAGATTTTGCCACGTGATGCCTTTTCAAGCATCTGCAGGTGCATAGCAGCACAAGATTTGCTTCCTGACAGCTGTAATCATTTGACTGGATTTCATTCCCATTCTTGAGAAGCTGCTCTCTGACTACGTATGTTGCATCTGAGTGCCCAACACCAAACCACTTGGCTCTTCTCAAGGTTAGAGATCCTCATCCTCTCTTTATCTCAGTGCCATTAATGGTAAGGACAGCCACAGCTTCTCTCTCTCTACTAGCCGCTTACATTTGCAGGCAGTGACATAGCTCTGCAACTTGCTTCCCCTTCTGATCTAGAAAGGTGAGTGTGTCTAATAGGATCTTCACGCAACTCGGTCCCCTTGCTCACCAGTCTATTCCCAGCCCGTCTGCAGGTGATTTTGGGTGTCCTGTTTCTCCTGTCCTTGGCCCTTCCCTGCCATGCCACTCCCCCAAACCCCTTCAAGTCCTGACCCCAAACCCACCTGAAGCACATTCCTTCTCACACTTTGGCCCCCAGTCCTACCACCAGAATTGCTGAGGTTCTGGTGATTAAGCGCATGGTAGACCAGTGCCAGAAACACGTTGCTACCAGCCTGTTTAGGACAGCTGCCATTGCATCTGCGTTGCACGAGCTCATTGAAGTGGTCCGTACACCATGAACAGAACCTATTCCACAGTTTGGGAGCCTCTACTTGCCCAAGTAGGGGCATTTACATGCCCTGTTCCTGTCACCTTCGAGGCAGCAGCTGCCCACAAACAGAAAACTGGGGTGTGGAAAAAAGCAAAGGCAAAAACCAGGAGCATCAAACAGATAATCCTGACACATAAGCTTCTCGCACGAGCAGCGGCACAGGGAGGGATACAAAATTCCTGACATTCTCAGCTGGCAAAGTGCAAATGGAAAAATGTTATGCATGAAAGCCACTGTCAGCTACCGTTTAGCATTTCATAACCTTGAGTAGTTTTCCCTACATGATTGAAGGCTGAGCTTCTAGTTCTCAGGATCTGCAAGCTGAATAAATCAGGAAAGATCTGTCTGTCTCTGACTTACAAGTATTTTTTGCTCGTTAAATTGAAGATGATAGATAGGAGAATGAGCATTTTTCTCAAATGTGTAGGAATTCTTCAAGTGAAGAGGGAAACATTCCAACATTTTAGGATAATCTTTGGAAGATATTTTAAATATGCAGAAAACAAACTTTTGCAACATCACAGATGTGACCTGTGCTTGGCCCTTCTGAAGCTGACGGTCTTTAAACAAAGGGTGCAAAAGACATTACACCTAAACTCACTGTCAAGCTATACATGCTACAGGTTTGTTGAAGCTTAAGAACCACATCCACATGCACCTCAAATGATTTACCATGCCTTATGCTCGCTCTAAAAATAGTAACAATAAAGTATTCACTGACTAGCGATAATGGTGCTCTCACACACACACCACCAAATCACCGGTTGACCCTTGCAGCATGCAAGCAGTGGCTCACTGTAGGGAGGTCCTTACACCGTGTATAAGCAACCACCTCCACGCTGACTGAGCTGTGGGCTGCCATCAGAGGCACCTATATAAAACTGCAGAGCAAAACTCAGGCTGCATCTTGACTGCAGAACTAATTCAAGCCATTGGTAGCAGGTGTTAAGTCCTATCAGGATAGTCTGGTTTCAGAGGAAGCATCCATAAGCTCATTGATTAGGTTGCTCAGCTTAGGGGAAATGTCCCACTCAGGATTGTGGCAAGGACAAGTCCTCCTCTGAAGGAGCATTTCCACCCCCTACTTTGAGATACTGTCCGGAATCACCAGGACAACTATTGTCACTCAAAAAACAGGGGGCTATCAAGCCTTGTAGATATCTCATCAGTCAGCCTTTTCCTGGAAATAGAGCAGTTTAAAAAAAAAAAAAAAAAGCCCACAACTCAGGGTAACTCCTATCAAGGTTTAAATGGGGCTCAAGTAATTGAGGCTCCTTCTATTAAACAAAATTAAACACCCAAGAGCTCAACACAGTAAATTTAAAAAGGACAGAGATAAATTTTCCTGCCCTAGAAACGCAGCCCTCGGGCTCCCTCACTGTTTGCTGCAATATCCCTCAGCTGGCAGAACGGAAAGCTGGCAGCCACCCAAGGCGTTCAGACAAGGCATTGTAATTAGAAGCTACTTAGGGCACCATGAACCAAAATATATGCTAATAAAAACATCATTAACTAACTGGTGAAGAGATTCTTCTTAGGGAATGGAATCTTTGCTAACAATAACATAATTGTCCTGCGTTTAAGTCCTGAAGTCCACAGCAACAATTTAAAGCTGATGGGGGGAAAAAAATGAGATGGGGGCGGGGAAAGAAGTGGCATTTGGAACATAGTGGGGTGGAGAGAAAGTGACTCTGAGAAATAGAATAAAGCAGCTTGTCTGATAGCATGCCGACACTGCAGAGACCAGTACTTAGGCACAGGAAAAAAAAAAAAGAAGATTTTGTTAAGTGCGCTGCCAGGTTAACGTTCTCCCTACCCAATAAAGGGAAAAGAACAAAAAAAACCCAACAAAAAACAAAAAGAAAAAACCACCCAAGATAAAAGGATTAAGCAGCTCTCTCCTTTTGTAATCAAGTACAATGTGAATTCTCCCAGCGAGAGCTGCTGGAGAGCCACGTACCCCTCTACAAGGTCTCTTCCAGGAAGCACAGTCAGCGTTTGCTCCCACCGAGGGTTGTTTATGAAAACTTTTGATCTCCATTTTCTGCTGCATTATTGTCATTCTGCAGATTTGGTGTGGGATCGTTATTTCCCATGAAACGCCAATTCTGATTCCTCCTCTACTCTGCCTACAATTCCGAGTTTCCTGACACAAAAGAAATAAAATATTCTATCTATTATCCATATGAATCAGAACTGTTCCCCATCACCAACCTCTGACTGTCTGGCCTGTCTATTAAGGTTCTTGAACCAACTCAAGTGTTCCTACAAGCTTTTAAACCCATCAACGACCAGCATTCCCGAAGGCTTGTGAGGTTACAAGTGGCTATTCTATAGCTATACAAGTTGACTTAACGCCTCAAGGGGGTGCTGAGGGCTTCCAGCTAGCTCCTCCAAGCACCCAGGACACGGCTTCTTTTCAAAAGCAGCCACGTGAATTGCCAGTTTCTCCCAGCTGACTGAAGGCAGCACTCTGGTTCCAACAGAGCATTGCTTAAATAAGGGCTTGCAACCAAGATATTTAAGAGTCATTTCTCTACACTCTCCAAGCTGGCAGTTTCCCAGTTTGTTGCCCAGAGAAACACAGGAAAAAGAAGAACAACTCATGGAAAAGGAGAAACGCGTGAATGAGGAGCACAGAATTGCTGCTGCTGCTGTTGCTGTTCCTGCCTGTCCGCTCTACTGTGGTAAAGATTTGAGCTTAAGTCTCATGGCGTAAGTAAGGCTTCAGTTAAAACTCACCTGGGGCTCTTCTACTGTGAAAGCTCCACATCAGCACATAGACACAGCAACAGCTGGCACAGCTGGGGAAGCCCAGAGTGCCCCAACTCCAGAATAAGCACATGCAAGTCCTACAGTTGGCCTTGCGTTTAGGAGAACAAAGCCAAATGAAGGCAACGGTGAAAGAGCAGGAAGTCCTAAACACTGCTATCAGCAGTACAGACAACAGGGGCATTGACGGAAACTTGCAGACCTTAGGAGCGGAACATAAAGCCTCAACAATAACTCGTGAAGAACACGGGAAGGACATCAGCTCTCAAAGCAGAAACACCACTCAGAAGTCATTTATTAGTATACTACAAAAAACAGCAATAGGTCCAGATGTTGGGGTAGGCTGAAAGCTTTGGGTCATCACTTGTTCAGAGGATAACGAGAAAGAAATGAACAGGGGAAGACATCTATTCTTAAATAGCAGATCAGAAGGAGCAACACTACACAAAGCAACCAAAGTCCCAAATACAAATTAAAGTGAATAGGCGTCATGTGTTTAGCTGTAAAATGGGGATGTTTTAGAATCATAAAATATCCCGAGTTGAAAGGGACTCTTAAGGATCATCAAGTTCAAATCCTGGCTCCACACAGGACCAGCCCAATCAGAGCAGATGACTGAGAGCGTTGGTCAGACACTTCTTGAACTCAGCCAAGCTCGGTGCTGTGACCATTTCCCCGGGGAGTCTGTTCCAGTGCCCCACCACCCTCTCAGTGAAGAACCTTTTCCTGATCTCCAGCCTAACCCTCCCCTGTTGCAGCTTCATGCCCTTCCTTCAGGTTCTATCACTGGTCACCAGAGGGAGGAGATCAACGCCTGCCCCTTTGCTCCCCCTTGTGAGGAAGCTGTAAGCCGCCATGAGGTCTCCCCACAGTCTCCTCTTCTCTAGGCTGAACAAGCCAGAGACTTCCGCCTCTCCTGATACGTCTTCCCCTCTAGACCCTTCACCACCTTTGTTGCTCTCCCTTGGACACTCTCCAATAGTTTTATGTCCTCTTTGTACTGTGGTGCCCAAAACTGCACACAGTACTCGAGGGAAGGCCACACCAGCGCAGCGTAGAGTGGGACAATCACGTGCCTAGAGCAGCTGGCAATGCTGTGTTTGATGCACCCCAGGACACGGTTGGCCTTCCTGGCAGCCTGGGCACACTGTTGGCTCATGTTCAACTTGCTGTCAACCAAGGCCCGCAGGTCCCTCTCAGCCTGGCTGGTCTCCAGCGTCTCATCCCCCAGTCTGTAGGTACAGCCAGGGCTGCCCCTTCCCAGGTGCAGAATCCAGCACTTTGTCTTGTTAAACTTCATGTGGTTGGTGATTGACCAGTTCTCTTGTTTATCCAGATCTCTCTGCAAGGCCTCTCCACCCTTGACAGAACCAACAGCTCCTCCCAATTTAGTACTGTCCTCAAACTTGCTCAGGACACCTTTTAGTCCTACATCCAAGTTGTTTATGAAAACATTAAAAAGAACTGGCCCTACAATGGAGCCCTGGGGAACCCCATTAGTCACTGGCCGCCAGCGCGATGTGACCCCGTTTACCATAACTCTTTGGGCCTGACCCCTCAGCCAGTTGCTCACCCATCACATTATGTGTTTGTCAAACTGCATGCTGGACGTTTTGTTCAGAAGGGTACTGTGAGAGAGCATCAAAAGCTCTATTGAAATCTAAAAAAATGACATCATTAGGATGGAGAACGACCTGGAACAGTATGGACCTCACCTTGGGAAACCTGTCTGCCTCGGCAGCTAGTGCTACACAACCATCAGCTTTGGTTTACTGTATCACCCCAATTTCCTAGAGTCCTAGAGAAGGAATTGGAATATACTGTGCAAAGACAGAAGAAAAAGATGGTCCCTGGCCTACAGAGGTTATAATTCACAATTACACATGAAAACCTGTAATATAACATATCTGTAACAGATTCTGAGCAATTTAACAAGGTTTGTGGTGGTCACTGCTCAGCATTGTTGGACACAAAACAAAAAAAAAAAAAAGGAAAGCAGATGTTTGAAAAATGACAAGCTTAAAAATTGACAGGAAACATAAGGGACTAGAGGGGAAGGATGGATTTTGTGTGCAAAAGTCAAAGCTCAGTCACAGATTTCCTGCCTCAAATGAGGCATCATGTAGTTCAGTAAATACAACTTTATTAATATTCACCTACTTTAAAAAAAACAACCCAAACTTTGAGAGTCTTAGGACTATGTGGGAAAAAAGATTAATGCTTATATCTAAATGTCAAGAGCTGTGTTTTGTGTACTAAAGAGCTAAAAGGAAAAAAAAAAAAAAAGAGAGCGAGTGAATAAGGAAACTCAGACCATGGGAAAGAAAACTGAACCTTTGCTACCTCTTGCAATAATTAGTCAGTTATCAGCTCCAGACCATGCAGAAATGGAACAAACAAGATTCAAGGGAAGGAATTATGCTATACTTCAAATACGTTTTTCAAGATCCGTTTTCCCATCATAAATAACACACTGAATTGCTAAGAGCCAACAGATTTCATCAGGGCCACTTTACATCATGCTGTGCACTGTAAATAAAAGCACAAGCATTTCCTGCGCTTAACCAGCAAAAATCTTCTTTGCCCGCAATTCACATGCAAGGTATGGAGAACACAGTGGGATCTATCAGGACTCACATTACAGCCTGCGTAAGCATCTCGTTTTACCCCAAGCTAACATGAGCACAGCTATGATTCTTCTATGAAGAGGAACAGTATTTTTTCACGAGAAAGTCTGAAGCTATTTTAAAACGTGTGCGTGATTTTTTCCATTTCTTTCAAACTTCTCAAGATAAATGTGGGCATGTGTTAAGAGAACTCTAGAGTTCTACAGCCTGTTACTGCATACTACTGCCGCTGAGGCTATTAAAAGAAACAAATGACCGACCAGGCTTACATACGGTCAATATGAACTAATGCCCATGAACTCCATCAGGGCTTTTTTGAAAAGCCAGAGGAAAAGCTACTTTGAGCAATTCACTTCACACACTTGAAAAATCAAGACAAAAACCCTTGGTGGTTCAGCTTGCCGGTGCTAATTTCCAAAATAACAACAGCAGACACAACCTGTGCATATATTCAACGTCCCAACTCAGGACAACCCTGGAGTCACCACCTAAGCTCAGGCCACCCACCAGCCCACGTGCTGGAAGTCAAGTGCCTTCCAACGCCAACGAAAGCTGCTGCATGTAAACCTGATGAAACCACACGGGAGCTGGAGACCACTCGGGCACTGCTCGAGCTGTCTCTTGAGAAGAGGAAAGTAGCTGACAATTCACACCAGGCTTTTTTTTTTTCTTTTCCTTGTTTTTTCTTTTCTTTTTTTTTTTTTTTTTTTTTTTTTTTTAAGGTAAGAGGTATGGTCAGCCTGCCCCTGCATTTTCCCCACCTGTGAAATGGGAACCTATACATTTGGTGACTACTGACCAGCCGCTTCGCAGAGCCTTACAAAGATTCAGTAGGTTTATACTTAGACAAAGTCTTCTGAAGATGAAAGGTTTAGAAAAAGTACGCCAGCACATTAAAAGAGACTGGGATAACACAGACATACTGCAAAGTAATACTCACCCGTTCCTGACCAGCTGTGTCCCAGATTAGAAATTTATGAAGCTCATTCCCACAGGGCACAGTTTTAGTCATGAAGGATGCTCTGAAAAGAAGGAAGCAGCAGAAATTTTTTACATGACCAACACTCTGAATACACAACCCATAGCCAGTTCTGCTGCGTTCGACTGCGTGGGGGAAACTCCAAAACCTAGATAAAATGCCTAGAGAAGTGCAAATCTCCCACTTCTCAGCTAAAATATGACACCTATATATGTATTTTATAAGGGGAAAAGTCTCTGAGGTTCAGAGGGCATTTGTGCATGGGCCTAGGAACATAAATGCTCCTGCCGCTCTCACATGGCTTCTGCTGCTAGCGAGCTCCACCTTCTTGGACCTGAGAAAAAGGGATCATCCAGCATGATACCAGGCAACAGATCTGCAACTTTTCAGTTAAACCTAGGAGACTGGATCACCAGGGAACAGAAAAGTCACCTGCTGGAAAGCACGTGGTGAACAAATGGAAAAAAGTTCTTCCTCTCCTCAACTCAGATGAAGAAATCTTCATGGCTTCTTGTATGTTTTTGTAGGAAATGTGATTTGTCTACATTTTCTTAGTGTGTTTTTTTTCTTCTTTACAAGAGAGGGTTACAAATTGATAGGCTTTTTCTATATTACAGCATTTCAAATGAAAGCTGGCTAGTAGAGACTGCCAAACTCATAGTAGATTTTTTTTTTTTCCCCTCCCATCCTATCTGGACACTGCTGAACAATTTCTGTTGCGGTAACTCTTTTCCTGGCTCATAAAGTTCCACTTGATACTATGTAGTCATTACAAAAGCACTGAATCAAATGACATATGACTGATCAAAACATTTCCTGAGAAAGATATATCAGAGTTCTCCTCTGCAGTCATCCGCAAATTGCTCTAATTTAACAATGCCGCATTGCTTATAAAAATATTAGGTAAAGCAAAAAAAAAAGCAGCATTTTCTTCGGTTATTTTCAGGGTATGTGCGTTCAGTTGTCACTCTCCTTCTCAAAGCATTGAGCAATGCTTTACAGCTTCAAAAAAAAGGAACTTAGGAGCCACAGCAGCTACTCTAGACTGCAAGGACTGTATATTCAAAACATTTGATTAATTTGGAAGGAAAAAAAACAACACTTCTCTATTTAGATGAGTAATATCACCTGTGTACAAGCTAGTCTTTGCATTTTAATCCTCAAACAGAAAAATATTTTCCCTCTGTTATGATAATTATGCAAATTAGAGGGATTTTTTTTCCCATTTGAGCAGAAGACATTTACTTAGCAACAACAACTACTTGGGGAAAAAGGCTACTGATGAATTAGAAGTAAAGAATCACCCAAGTTCCCATCAATTCCTTCACTGCAAACAAGTGTCCTTCAGTCAGTAACGCTATTCATTACGTGCTTCCTTTCTCTCTGTCCATTTTTCTACATTCATTACATTCAGAAGTCCAAAATTGTTCTGGAACTTCAACATGCAGTTTCCAGCTGAGACTTCTTCATGCGTCGAAAGGCAGAGCTTTGGAAGATGCCATCAAAGTCTCTGAACAACACATTGCAATCAACACCAGTCCCTCACAGATGATTTAAAACAGCTCTAAGACACAACCCAGAGCAGCCCTTCCCACCCAAAGTACTCCTCTGTGAACATTATGTATTAGCTTCTTTTCCCATATGAGGTCAGCTGAATAGACCGAGAACAGCCCCAAGGAGAAGGACTTGGGGGTACTGGTGGATGAGAAGCTCAACGTGAGTCGATAGTGTGTAGCCCAGAAAGCCAACTGTGCCCTGGGCTGCATCAAAAGAAGCATGGCCAGCAGGTCAAGGGAGGGTATTCTCCCCCTCTGCTCCACTCTTGTGAGACCCCACCTGGGGTGTTGTCCAGCTCTGGGGCCCCCAGTACAGGAAAGACATGGGAGCTTCTGGAGCAAGTCCAGAGGAGGGCCACAAAGTTGATCAGAAGGCTGGAGCATGTCTCCGATGAAGACAGGCTGAGAGAGCTGATGTTGCTCAGGCTGGAGAAAAGAAGGCTCCAGGGAGACCTACTTGTGGCTTTCCAGCACCAAAAGGGGCCTACAGGAAAGCTGGAGAGGGGCTGCTTACAAGGGCAGGGAGTTATAGGACAAGAGGAGAGTTAGATTGGACATTAGGAAGAAATTCTTTATTGTGAGGGTGGTGAGGCACTGGAACAGGTTGCCCAGAGAAGCTGTTGCCTGTCCCCTTCTTGGAAGTGTTCAAGGCCAGGTTGGATGGAGCTTTGGGCAACCTGGTCTAGTGGAGGGTGTCCCTGCCCACAGCAGGGCAGTTGGAACTAGATGGTCTTTGAGGTCCCTTCCAACCCAAACCATTCTATGACTATGATCAACAATTTTCTAAATTTTCCAGGTAACATTGGACTTGGTAGATTTGTCCCAAGATGGTAAAACAAAAAATTTCGAAATCAGAATCAGCTACAGGACAAATACGGTTCTGATGATCTGACACATGGAAGCTTGGCACTTTTTAAAGAAGAGGAGGTGTGAATTAATTATACTTAGTTTAAACTGCATTGTCCGTATTTTGAGAAAGACAGGATAATGTAATGTGTCCTAAATCTAGAAGAAAGGATGTCCACATCTGATAACAGACATTGTCCGTGTTCCAGCACAGCCTGGCAGGACACACAATGTAGGTATGTTAAAGGGTTCCCCACGATTCTCCCGCTATTACTCAGCTATGGGATGTCCTGGTCATTGTGGAGATCACAGCCTCTTTGTGTTGTGGGGGTTTGGTTCTTTAAGATCCAAGGATCAGATCTGATACCTCACTGACCTGCGGGAACCGAAGTGATTCTAATCCTCATGTCCCATGACCAAAACACAATGTAAAGTGGGAAGCTCTTGATAAGACAAAAAGAAAAGAACACCAGCTGAGTAAGACATCTAAGATCTCTTGTTGTAAGATGGGCAAAGAAAAAGAAAACAGAACAGCTGAAAGTCACAGTTATGCCCAACACAATTCAATAACAGGGTGGTTCTGGACAGCCCCCAAGATGAGGCAATTTCAAGAGAGACCATTCACAGGAGGAGAATGGCAGAGCTCTGTCAGCCTCTCCATAACAGATTATGCTGCAGTATAGTTAAGCTGAGGCTCTCTCTGTATTCCCAGAACAGGGAGAGTAGAGCAGACCTGGTCTGGGGCAGCCCCAGGCTCTCTAATCAGGTAGCATGAACTGAAAGCCATTAAAGGAGACTAAGGGGTTCAGTGAGATGGATAAACTGTAGAGAAAAAAAAAAAAAGATATATAGTATTCAGAGCCTCAAAAGCAAGGAAAAGAAAGGAGCTCAGCAGAGGGTAGCGAGTTAAAAAACATGTAGAAGAAAAGAGATACTATATGTGGTACTTACCCAATAGTAGGACTAATGTTGTGGTCAAAGTGGTCCTGGACAAATCGACAAACGATGCTAGATTTCCCAACCCCAGTATCCTGAAATTAAAGGAAAGCACAACAGTGAGTTCAGGAGACCCTAGATATCAATACTTCCCCTTAAGAAACAGTCAAATATTAACTTGTGAAATAAAATCCTCTCCACTGGCAAGTGAGGTAGCTTAAACATTTCAAAAGAAAAGCGAGCACATGGATTATTCTTCTCAAATATCAGCACTGTGAATGAAGCACCCTGGTCCCCTTCCCAACGCTCTCTTCTCTCCAAGCCTGGGATTTTTTTGGGGTGGATTTTATATTCCTGTTTTAAGGACTGCAGTACTTCAAGCATAACCATTTACTTGTAGAAGAAAATCCTGTGCTTTCAAACACACGGTGCACTAACAAGCAAAACGAGAGAAACAATTTCATCCAGATCTGTTGCAAGGGCAGCCCAAGCATCCTTCCAAAACAGATTACTAACACCAACCTTTTAGAGTCGGATCCCCAGAGATGTGCAACTATTCCTGTGCAAGTTGTGTTAGTGGACTGAGGCAAAACAGCATTACTCTAAATGCAACATGGCATGCTCTCTGCACTGCAATGTGGCAAGCTGCTTCCATTCGCAGGAACAAGCTTTTTTTACCTCCTCTCCCCAAATCAGTAGGGAAAAATAACAGCAGTACAGTACTAGAATAAAATTCAAAATAAACTCGGGGGGGGGCGGTGGGAAGAAGAAAAGTTTGACATTACTCAAATATTATTTTAGGCATTCAAGATATGAACAACTTCCCCAAAAAGCTACATTTTTCAGTTTGTCTCTGCTATTCCACAAAGCCTTGGATGGTAGGTAGAAGAACATAAATTATACAGAGCACTATCAAGGAAGAGGACTAGAACTATCACTATGTCTCCCATGGAATTGCAAAGAGCCTCCTTAGAGACAAAAAGGATGCCAGGAAATCGATCCTGACCTTTCAGAGACATTAACAATGGCAGCCCAGGGTCCAATCTAACTCATTAAAAAGTCAATGGAAAGTTTTCTATTAATTTCATTGGGGGTGATTGCAGAACTACCAGATTGCACCTGGTAGTTCCATTTGTATCCACATTTTAAGACACTTGACTAATTTACATAAACTTCTCGGAAAGTGCCAAGAGAAGAGAATATAGTTTGTTGAAAGCATTACACACATAACTACATATTTCAAATAAAAATCCATTACCTTTCCTGTAATCAATTTTGCAGTATTTTATCTTCTTTTTGAACATTAAAGCAAAAGAATGCCTGTAGTTAAGATCTCCCTGTACCATGTTTAAATGAAACTGTATTGCCACTGCAAACAAAGTCTTTATAGACAGTATTTATTAGAAAACCATCATTTAAACTCTCACATTTAATTCAAAGCTGTCCTTCGTCAGCTTAAAAGCCATAATAAATGCTCATGCTACGCAGACGATTGTTTATCCACTGTGTTCAATCAATAGGAAAAAAAGATCAAAGTGAGGAGCAGTGTTTAAAACCAGCCCCGTAGCCTTTGATCGATAGCAGCCACACATCCTGTTGCTATTACCAAATTTTGCCTTCATTATCCATTCCAGCTGACATCTCTGTGTAATTACCAGACCAGGATGGCAGAACACATTAAAAAAAAAAAAATGAAAAAATTTCTCTGTGCTTTACTTGAGGAGCTAATTACTACTCCAGATTTTGAACGTTGTAGAGAAAGCAGAACCACCAGCTGCTAGGTGCAAGGAATTACATGTCCCTCTTGCAGAGACAGAGTTTCTGCCACCGTGTTTGAAGCTTGACGTTGACTCCCATGACCCGATGATGCTTTAGTTTCATGTACTTCCTCCAGGTCACTCAGAAGGGCAACTGCAATTACAGCTCCCGAGCAAGAGAAGCCCAGTCTCTGGCTGGGACATGACATCCACAAACACGGATTAAAGCTTAGCTCATTTTCTTGGAAGCTTCCACTTCTTCATCTTGCAGTTTGTGGATCTTAGTAACATTTCATGGTAACGTTAAATAAACTTTAAAAGTTTCTGTTGCCATTGCATCCCTCACAACGAGCGCGGCTAAATTTAGGCAGGTGCCACGCACGCTGAGGGCCCTCAAATAGCTTAAAGGCACTCTTACACTTTGCTCCTGGGGTTGCTTGGACTACTGAGAGGGCCAAATTCACCCCTGATGTAACTCCAGCGAAACCAATGGACTTGGACCACAAACAAAGCGGTCTTTAGGATGACCACTGTTGCAGCCAGTGGCCGGTGCTTTCCAGGAGCCAGGTAATTTATTGCATCAAGGGGTTCAGTTGAAACAGGCACTCCCAGCTGCTGTTTTGTTGCCTGGAGGATACAGGCGTCCGGCTACCTGAATGTAATTAGAGCACAGAGGGGAAGGCAGTAAAAAAGAAAAAGCTTTCTACTTAAAGCAGTGATTATCATTCCATTGTGGGATTTAAAACGACTCAGACAATTTTCATTCCATGTTACCGTACCCTCGCCCATCAAATTAGACACTCACCTGCCTGAAAGCAAAGCAAATCATGGTATATGAACATTATACAATCTGAAAACTTAGTAGAAACCTTTTACCACTAATCAGCCTTGATCTTTACTGACAACAGGGGACTATCTTTCAGGTCAATCTCACAGAAGTCAAGGAAAGCATGGCCAAAGAAGTAGAAAAGGCATTCACTCCTCAGCAATAGATTTAATTAAACCTCCTTGCTAAGGCTGTACAAAGCTTTTCTGTTGCCATCTGCTTTGTCCTTTGCTATATGGTTTTCCTCTACACATATCCATTTTTCTAACAACTGATGGGGATGATCAATGTTGTTTTGTTCCTTTTCCTTCAAAGGATTCTAAGAGATTTGTCAAGCCACATGCGTGGGTAACATTCATGCATGGAGAGGACTTCTTTTTTCAGAAGTTCTGCTTTTCACCAGCTTTTTACACTCTCTAATCCATTTTGTTTGTTTGTTTGTTTTACTCCATGTCGGTATACATATAACACAAACCAAGGAAAAAAAATTCAGGTTATGTAAAAGGTCACAGCAGTATTGAGCTGAGTGAATTGGCCAAGTTTCAGAAACTCAGAACATGTGTCCTCAGGAATTAAGTTGCACTTTAAGGAACAGATCCTGTAATTCTTCAGAAAAAGCCTTATCCATGGAAAATTCAAGCGTTTCAGCACTATACTAATTGACTCATCACGATCAAGAGTATACCACTCCATGAAAAAAGTGCCAAGAAAGGAAAAAATATAAAATAATTATTCTGAATCAAGATGTTCATGGTGCATTCGATGAGTCACTCATGAGACCAAGTGCACATTTCGCTTTTCTCCTTTCTTCTTCATAAGCCTTTGAGCACATTTACAAAACAGCAGTTATAAACTGCATTGTACCAAGATAAGCAAAGGAGGTAGGGAGGAAGGAAAGGAGCAGAAATGTAACCCATGGTGAGTGAACCACTGTCAGTTCACCAAAAGGAGCTACAACTTCAGAATCTCCTGCTGGTCAGCAAAATGGATATGGAAATCTGAAGCTGTATCAGATGTTTCTGATAAATACAAGGAACCAATGCAAGCATAACCAGTTGCTGATTTTTACCCTTTAACCCTGAAAAGACATTCTCTATTCCTCCAAAATCCCTTACCCACAGATTTAGGCAGGAGGATTTTCAGAGCACTGGAATGAAGAGCAGTGCGCCACAAAAAACGGTGCTTCCACCCACACTCCTGCTTGTGGAGAACCACCCCGCTTGGCTCTTCTCGACTCACACTACTGTAAAGGAGATGAGGCTGTATTTCAAGCCAGCAGAATTACAGGATGCTGGCAACTAATTTGCAGGCAAACAACACTGAGCTGCTGATTTCTTCTGGCTGATTTGCAACAGCATAGAGGAAGATTTTTTTTTATTTAAAAAAAAAAGCAGAAGTTCACTATGAGTAATATATTGAAAAAGAAAACCATTTTCCCATTACAAATAGGCAGCACATCCACTGTTCCAGATGTGTGCAACCTAGCAGAAAAACCTGATGCAGAAAAATTTAGATCTTAAATTTAAACCTGGATGTCTCATTTATACCGTTGCCACAATCACAGGGCTCAGTCCTCCAAGCATTCTGCCAAATTGCATGGTACTATACTACAGCGTAAACACGTCCCTGATTAGGATGTTAGTCTTTAGTCTTGATATTATAACAGCTTTTAATAGATTCAGATGGGTCAAGCCCTATTGTGCTGGGCAAACTAAAGCCTTCATGCAAATTCTTTTTACATCTGAAACGGAATAAATGTTGAATTCACAAAAAAATCCATGCGGATCGTGACTGATGACTAAACAGCAGCCCTATAATTATGCACACTGCTGCAACAGCTATTTTATTCTTGACTACACAGAATCTTTCTGTGCTATGTTATCACAGAAGGCTTTTTAAATATATGTCAAATTAGACAAACCATGCAAAAATCCTTTTATTTCTCTAGAATTTTGAAAATGCAAATAAAACAAGAATACTAGATGGCATTCCACATGAGAAAATGGCACACTAAGAACATACTGAAGAATCTGCCTTCCGTCCTCCCACTTGCAAAGTAAGAAAGAAAAAAAAAAGAAAAAAAAAAGAACATCTGGTGGAAAATCCACCACAGATCTCATGACTAACTTCCCATTTCAGCTTTAGAAGAGGGTTGAGATACCCTGGAGACTGGTGCCAAAAAAATCTGCACTGAAGAGTAAAGGAGAACTGATCTCTATAAAATAGGGATCCAACACTCGGCTCCTTTGGAAGGATGAAAGTTTTCTCATCGACTTAGACAAAGCCAGGACTCAATCCATGGTATTTCAATTTGTACAAATTTTTACAAATTAAAAATGTCTGCCTGTTCAAAACATAGCCAAGAGTCACTGAGACATGATGTGCAGGCAGAGGTCTCATTAAAACTGACTGGGTTTAACATGCATTAGTCTGACACATCGGAAGAATGATCACGGTCTAGCAACCTGGAGGGTATTAATCCCAAGTGCTCAAAAAAAAGCAGGTAAAGTGGATGTTATTTCAACAATAATATGAGAAAAATTTGGAAGTGACAACCCTGAGTCCTTTCCCATACGCAAGAAACCGATCCCATGGCTCACATCTTCCAAACTCAGCAGGACTCCCCTGCACCTCACAGCGGGCACATATCTGCCCCTCAGAGCCACTTTGGGCTGGGGGACCCCAAAAGCTTCCCTGCTAACCACCCTAACTGCAAAGGCACCACAAGCATTTGGCAGCCCAGCCCCTCCTCTGAGGATTCCTGATCAAGAGAAAAAAAGAGCACAACCAGCGCAGTCAGGGTTGATTTAGTGCAACCCCCTGGTAGCTTCTCCTGGTGTAGCTTCTTCACCAGGCATACAGCTGGAACTGAAAAGCTGCTCACACCCGGATTCCAGGCAGAAGGCGATGCTAGAGCTTACCAGCAAGCTGTTTTGCAGTTTTCTCAAGACAGTCTAGCATCAAGAGGTGCAGTAAATGCACGCACCAGAAACAACTGTGGTCAAATTTGGCTCACTGATGATCTCAGTGCCCCTTCCAGTGAGATCGTGCTGCCTTGTGTCATCTTTCACACGCAGATAGGGGGAGGAAAAAATAAAATAAAATAAAGGTTCAATCAAACATACAGAACAAGGGTACAGTCAAAAAGCTTTCCCGCTCTCCTGGAAGAAAATCTGCTCAGAGAGGAAAGTGGCTGTTCCCGATTATTGAGAGAAGCAAATTCCTGGCTCCCTGTCACACACTCATGCCACTGGACAAACTTCTTGGCTGGCTCATTACTAACTGAAAAATAACAGAGGAGCCGGTTTATGTTCAAGATTTCCCAAGCTAAATTCTCCTCTTTGTTACACCAATTTGACTCCTGCCAGTGCTACAGCAGATAGGAAGGAGAGGTCCTTGCCTTGCCCAGGGCAGAACTTTCATTGTTGGAGTAATTAAGATGTACAGATGAAAACATCTGAATTGATATGAAGCTGCCAAAAAGGAGAAGACTGCCTTTTATCATCGATGCCTTTGATATTTTGATTTAAAAAAAAAACAAAACAGCGATCAAAATCTCTGCAACTGGCCAGGCAAATCTGAGGTAGAAAGACACAGTTTGAACTTCAGAGAGACCTTTCATTCTAGTAGGTCTGTAAAGCGCAGCTGGTTGGGACTTGGCAGTTCAGCTTCTGCACATTAAAATAGTCGTTCTTTCCACTGTTAGAATTGGCCACGCTTTAGTTTTTGATTTACAGTTGAATCCCCCTGGCCCATTCCCATTATCCTCAGCAGGACTTTGATGGAATTTGAAAATTCACAGCAGCGTAATCACACCGCAGCGCTGCTAGATGGTTAGCATTTTATTAGCTATCATCAAACAAATGGCTAGGCCTGAACCGTAAAGTATGGCTGGGCTTTTGCAAAAATGTATGCTCAGCTCTGGTTAAGCCTGGTATCTCGGAGGAATGTCACTCCTTAGGCAAGGTCTGGCATGCAGCACTCGGATATCCAAGCTGCATCTCTGACTGGTTTCAGAGGTGCCAGTCCTTAACGCAAAGGTACGAGATGTGGTAAGGCTGAGTAGGGGATTAGGGCTGTCTTTTAAATTCCAATAGGAGACAAAAAAGCAACGAGCTGAACAACAAAATAAAGCTCTGCAGTTTGCAGCCTGCTTTAGTTCTCTATGCCTACCATTAACATTTTAATCATTACTCATACGATCAGATGCAGGCAGCATTGCAATACTTTCCATGTCTTACTAATCCAGTTACAGCTGCTCTGGAAGGCTGTGGCAGGCGGCTTGAAGAGCATCTGAAACTGGCTTTGGATTTTTATCAACTGTATGAGCATACAAGGAAGAGTTATGCACAACAGACTCCTGATCACAGTTTCCAAGGGCAGTATTTTAATCCAAGAATCACTCTGCCCAATAAACTTTTGCTAACCTTCAACACATCCTTCAGTCTTCCCTGCATTTGGGTATCACTTACTTGCCTGAAGACACTGCTGTAAGGAGAAATACCTTTCAGGAGACCTGGTTTCAGAGACACCCCTGGGACTGAACCGAATCCGCCAAGTGCCAGGCTTTTCCCAGCAAAAAAGCAGGCACGCGCTGCAGAGCGGTGTCTAGGAAGAAGTGCAAATAGCTTCTCGCTGTATTCAGCTTTTCCATCTGCAAGACGCATCAAGTGAGCAAATCCCACCACCGCACCAGCGCACAGATGAAAATACAAGAGCAGCCCTGAGACAGACACATCGGCTCTCAGCCACTTCGCCAACACAAAACTGCCCGAGGCTTCAGCCTGACCAGCGGGATGCAGGCCGGGGTGCTCCGAAGCCTCGCTTCTGCGGTCAAAAGAATGTGTGCCTCATTCAGGACAGAAATAATTTTTGTAAATTCACATTTTTGCTACAGCCCTGTACAATGAGAAATAGATCATTTCCCCCAGGAGCAACATGATTCTTGGAGAAGATCCTTTTCCTGTTGATTTGCTGGGATCCCCCTTCCAGGGCCACAGAACTGACCCAGGGACACACCTGCTGTCCAAGGTGCCAGCACAATTTTTCAACTCCCTCTACCAAACAAGAGGTCTGCACTGTTTTTCATCACCACGCATCACCACCACCTTTAATAGAACGTAGCATCATAGAATCACTAAGGTTGGAAAGGACCTCCAAGATCATCAAGTCCAACCATCAACCTAACACCACCGTGCCTACTAGATCATGTCCTGGAGTGCCACGTCTACATGTTTTCTGAATGTCTCCAGGGACGGTGACTCAAATCGTTTGACTTTCTTCATGACCAAGCCTGGCAATGTACTTCTGCCACAAGAGCTCCAAATGAGATCAGACACGGCATTATGCCACCAGCGATGTACAAGGAATTTTTGCAAAGGCCCCAGGGATAGGCAGTTGCAGACCAAAATTCTGAAAGGGAAGAAATGGAACCAGAGTTGGCCTCCAGGAGTGTCAGTGTGCTATCACACAGTTTCCTAAGTGAAGGTACTTGCCAAATGGATGCAACGCTCCCACTGAATACTGGAACTGAGTTCCCCAAGATCCCAGCACAAACACATGGACCTTGATGCAGCTGTGTTTTTAGGGGGAGGATTATTCTGTGAGGTCTCGTTTCTGCGGTAGGAACCATGCATGCCCTTGTTTAAACTCTTAGTATGTGGTAATATTGGCGTCCTTTAAGTCACTCCATATATTACTTCCATAACGTTAGGATGGTCTGTGTCAATTCTCCCACAGTAAAAAACCCTACACATGATTTCTAATTGCTTGTGTAATTTCAGGCCAAGGTTGGTTTATGGAGCATGAATTAGCCATAGAATAGGACTTTTTCCTATGGTGCACATTAGAATTCGATTAACTCTAATTCTCTTTACATGCAGGGAATGCACTGCTTGTTCTCAGAGACTGACCCCAACCAGGTCAGCCCTGTTATTTCAGAATATAATCCTTCCTCCTAGGGTTGCAAGGACTGCATTTGGCACAGGAATTCTTGTCTGTATCATTTTCAGCTTTCTAGCTGTTAAATAAAAATAATAATTATTTGTTTTACTTTGTAACAGCATTATAAGGATTTGAATCAGTGATAGCTGTAAAGTGTTCAGACAGTATGGTGACAAAGAACCATCTAAGTGCCTTGAGAGACAGTCAAGTGCCAATTTAATTTGTTTGGTATTTATATACATCTTCAATACCACCTGTATATTCCTAATGGCTATTTTTTCCACTCTCATAGACAAAAAAGAATATTTCCAGCCCTTCCCCACCCCAGATTGCAGTATTAGTTACAATCTCTCCATCTATCTACTTTTGCCAGATATCCCAGAGATCCAAATCAGCACTGTGGCCTCACCAAATATAAAGTACCAAAGCAAGCACAGATGGTCAAAAGCACTTTATCATCCTAGCAAAGCAACATGCCTGGCCAGAGATGAGCGAGACTGAAGAGCAGCTAATGTCTGTATAGTAGCTAATGTTAACAATAAATTAACTTTCCTGGAGTGATACACATATCTTTGTATATGTAATATTATATGAAACAAAAGTCTCTCCTAGAGCGCTTCCAAGATACTTGGCATTATCCTGCTATCATAACTAGGGCTCCAATCTCAAGCTCTTCATGCTGAGTTGAAGGCATGGAGAGCCATAGCCTGAAGAACTTCAAGATAAGTGGACCAGCCTTATCTTCCCTCCTCTTTCTTTACCAAACATCTGGTTTTCGAAAGGATTCACCCAAAGTGCACTCTCATCTAGCAGCTAGGAGACACTCCACTCACTTCAGCTGAAGACTTGACTCCAAGTGTGGAAAGGTTTCTCCAAATGTGGAGGCTCAAGAGAACGAACATTATCACCTTGAAAGAAGGCAAGATGGTGCTGGAAAGATGACCTCATCAGGAAGGGAGTTATCTTTCCTTTTGTACAGAGTCCAGTGACTGCCACAGTATTAAATCAGTGGTAAGGAACAAATCCTCGGTTTACATTGCACGAGCAATGGGCGGCAGGATTAGTGGTCAGTTAAACTACGTACTATCCAAGAAATCACAAAGTGGCCCACGTGGCTGGTTCACATTTACTCACCCAGAGCTTACAAACCGCGCTGCTCTTCCGTGACCTGCCAACTCTTTTTTGTCTGCAAAGTTGGCATGGGAATATAAAGCGATCTTTATTTATGAGACAGAGGGCTGCAGAGGGAAAGGGAGAACAAAGATGCTTCCTTCAAAGCCATTTTTTAAAATAACTCCAATGCAGTAAAAATAAATAAATAAAACCATAAGGCAAAACACAAACGTGACTGATGAAGAAAACACAACCTGTGGGTCAGTACTCTAGCGACCTCAGTTCCTTGCTCTCCAACATGACCCAAGAGCAGCAACACTGTAGAATATATTAAACAACAACAAATTAACCAACCTTGCCCCGGAATGCCCAACTTTGCAATTAAAACTCATCTATTTTGGTCAACAAAAAAAAAAAATTCCAACAAAAAAACAACTCAAACGCATACACTAATTCAAATCTATATGCTTAATCACTGCATCTTATCATGCTGAGTGCAAGCTAACCACAGTGCTGTGCTAGTGTAAGTGTGGATGGCAGAGATAAGAGTCTTCAATCATTATTAATATTATTTAGAAACTGCTTCCCCACATCAAATTTCCAGCTAATTCTCTGTGTCTTCTCTTACACATTTCCTTCCTCTCCCCACACAAGTTACCAGTTTCAGAGCAGTAGCTGAACTGCCAAAAGCAGTAGCTGAACTGCCAAGACAAATGAAGGATTTTAAACTAAAATCAAAGAGCAGAATCTTTTTCACACAATTTCTTACGCCCTTGACAGCACGCAGTATGGACTGCTGCAGAGGAAGAAACGCTTAGCCTGGTGAAAAGGAAGATGGGAACTTGGAGTTTAGTTGCGTTCCTTCATCTCAAGTTGTCGCTTTTGGGTTCATTGGCTACTCGCTTAAGATGCTGAACTCCTGTTTTGAACTGCTTCTACAGTTTCAAGTGAGAGCGTGATCTCTACAAAAAGCAGCTGCAAACAAGGTGGCATCAATCTAGCTGACTAATAAGATAAGGGGATGAAAGGAGAAACAAGAGGAGCACCTTCCATGGAGCAGTCACGCAAACATACACACACACACAAATCTTCTTTGGAGTAACAGCAGATGCCAAGGAACCTGCAAAAAACATCCCACTGGATGGGGGGGTGGGTGTGTGTCTCCAACCGTGCAAAGTCGAAGTGCATCCCTAGTGAGACCTACTCGCACTTTGCAGTCAAGAGGCTTGTGAGTGCAACAGTGTGGTCACAAGCTGTGCAGAAGCAGTCCAACCTCTCCAGGACCTCACTGTTGAACAAGGCATTGGCTAAGTCACAGGGAACAACTATGCTTTAAAAAAAAAAATAAATATAAAATTCATCAAGACTGAATGCACGGCAAGAAGCAAGACCCCTCACTACCTGACACAGCTGCCCACCAGGGGAAAAAAAAAAGCTCCCTCACAAAACCCAACACTGTAAAACCCTTCTCCAAGGGTGCTGCGATCCAAAGGAGGGCAGTTAATTGGGAAATAGCACCATCTGGTGACTCCCGGTGCGAAGGGAGGAGAAAGCGGTCGGCTTGGCCAGACTGGGACAGGAAGAAAGGAGAAAGGAGTGCTGGCTAAATTGCTCAAGTGAGTTGGGAACCAAGAGCCTGGGTAAGGAGGGAAAGAGGATTGCATGACGGAGTTACAAGAACTCGATGGGTGACTGTTGTGGTTTAGCCCCGGCTGGCAACTAAGCACCACGCACCCCCTTGCTCGCTCATCCCCTGCCTGGGGATCCCTGACTGGGACAGGGGAGACAATCAGAAGGGTAAAAGCGAGAAAACTCGTGGGTGCAGATACAGACAGTTTAATCAGTGAAGCAAAAGCCACGTGCACAAGCAAAGCAAGACAAGGAATTCATTCCCCACTGCCCATGGCAGGCAGGGGTTCAGCCATCCCCAGGGCAGCAGGGCTCCGTCACGCGTAATGGTTACTTGGGAAGACAAACGTCATCACTCCAAATGTCCCTGCCCTCTCCTTCCTCTTCCCGAAGCCCCTTATACACTGAGCATGATGTCCTACAGTACGAAATATCCCTTGGGTCAGCTGAGGTCAGCTGTCCCGGCTGTGTCCCCTTGCAACTTCCTGTGCACCCGTAGCCATCCTGCTGGTGGGGTGGTGTGAGGAGCCGAAAAGGCTGTGTGTAAGCACTGCTCAGCAATTAACAAAAACATCTCTGTATAACAAAAACATCTCTATATTATCGAGACTATTTTCAGCACCAATCCAAAACACAGCCCCATACTATGGAGAAAATTAACTCTATCTCAGCTGAAACCAGGACAGCGGGACAGATGGAGATGGAGAGAAGAAGAGTTCCCGAGCACCTTCCCGTGGGAACACAGGCATCTCCCACTGCTGTTACCACCCTGGGAGCCCTGCGTGATCGTGAGTTCTGTGAATGTAGCAAAGGGAGCTGCAAAGGGATGTCCATATACCACACATAAGTCACTGGACTAATGAACAAAGAAATAGAAAAGAAAAAAAACAACAAACAAAACCACCCAAACCTGCACAGTATCAACAATGTTGTACACCACAGAGGGATTTTTTTGGGGGGGTTCATTTTTAGGAGACCTATAGCTGTGGGATTTTGTAGAGTTCCTACCATCCAAACAAGAATCATACCGCTAATTGCCTTCTGTTGATCACTGAATCATAGGATTCTCTTGACCAAGACCAGCAGGTAAATCTACCCTGCCGCATGCCCTGTAAGCGGTACAAAAATTATCTCACACTCCATGGTATGGAGTATGCTTTACCACCTCTTCATCCCCATCACCTCAGTTCATCTTAATGACCTCTCCCTGTTACTGGCTTGCTGATTTCCCATCTGACCAGCACCACAGCACTTAAGTATGATCACTGCCGTGTTCACCACTTCATTTTTCAGGTGAGAAGGGGAAACGAGAGCCCCAGTTTACCATTGGAAAATTCTTACTGTGGTGCCACAGATGGGTGATGGTCACCACTCACCCCCCTCAGCCCCCAACAAAGTAAGAACCAAAAGCAAACTTTGCAGATCTCTCCAGCACGTGAAACCTCAACAGGGAGGAGCTAAATAAAGCTGAAGTAAAATAAAGAAAATTGCAAGTCCTGCTTTAATGCTTATGAAATTTTACCGAGAGCAATATCTGATTTTGGAAACACAAATGGTGAAAAGTTTATTTTCTGGACAAACTTGGGAGACCTTTTAATGTCTGCACACCGTCATCCTTTTCCTACCCACTCTATCCCAAAATACACATGAAGTCACAAAAATCTGCTTGACGTACTTACCCTTCATACAGATAAATTCCTATTTAAAATACAGTAAAAATCAGTGTGAATAATATCTGCTTAAGAATCCTGATTATTGGCCCTGAACTTGAAAAATTAAGTACAGGATAAGTGTAAGGAAGTAACTTACAAGTCACTGTATCTCCCATTGTCGATGATAATGAGTATTGATTGCAGGGGCTGTTATCTCTATAGGCCATATGCACACGCGCCAGCGTAACAATCTGGTTAAATATAATTCATCATCATTGTGCAATGCCGTGATCAGAGGAACTAAATTCAATCTTCAGACTAAATACATAAATAACCTGAGGCTTTCACAGTTCAGTAAACACGTTAGGCAACACTACCCTGACAAATGTTGTTTTTGAGTACAGTTTGGCAGCAAAATATGGGATAAACAATTTCGTGTTATTCTTTCCAAAGCAAATTCTTGTTCTAAGTGAACCTTCCCCACATATATTTGTAGCAGCTGAAACTTTCAAAATAGTTGTACAACAAGGACATAATCTTGGACCTGAATTGCTGTTTGACACAGAGGTCCGCTCATGCTCCAACACCTTGTCTCTTCCACTGTCAAATCCTATCATTAAGGGCCATAATTTTGAAACATAGACTTGCTAGTGTCACTTACTAAATAGGAAGGGGAAAAAAATTATATACCTGTCTTCACAGAGAAGATATTAAAAATTTTCCAGTCAGTCTGGAATTGATAATGCAATCCAAACTTTATGGGTACACATTACAGACTGCCTACAAATCCCAGACTGGATGAAAACTTCTTGGTTTTCAGCTCAGATGCACAGTCATTTTCTTTCACTAAAAGAAGGCAGCAGTTCTTATGCAATCAACTGTATGCGCATCAACTAGGTACAGCACTTGAGGAAACGGCTCTTCGTGTTCCGTTTACTGTTTCAGTAACAAAAAATTCTCCAGTGGTTGCCTGGAAAATCTGTAAGAAGACTGAATTACCTTCAAATATGCCCATCCAAGCTCAGTAAGCAACTCAATTCAATGTTCAGACATTCCCCTCTACCTCACCTGCAACTTATTATTGCATTTCATACCAGAGAAGAAGGAAAAAAGCCACTAAAATTATGAGTGCCAACTGAAACACCAGTTGAAAACTTCAGTCCTGGAGAAAAGAAAGCCTGAGCCTCTCCCTCTTGCAGCAGTGGGCGAGGGAGAGGAAGGAGGCAGAGTTTCAGGAGGCAGCCATATAAAGACGTTTCCCCTAACAAACAGGGACCAGCCTCATGGCCCCAGATCTTTGCTCTGAATTAGCAGAGCCCTAGCTCAGGGTATGTCACCTACCAAGAACCAGAGGCAGAAGAAGGTGGCCAGACACGGTTCAGGAAACGCCACGCGGGTGGGACAGGATTTCGTTTGTGGTTTTATCGCCCAAAACTCTGTCTCTGCTTATTAGTTCCTTTTTAACTGATACAGCAACATGTAAAATCAGCAGTCTCCAACGACCATCGAAGGTCTGAGGCAGTCTCCTTGCACCAGCAGCCTAAAGGTCGGCCAGCTGCTAACAGCATCTTCTTTACTCAGGCCACCCTGACAGTTTGCTAGCCCAACCGCAGCTTTTGGAAACCTGCATTCATTACCCTCGGAGACACACTAAACTGTGTGCCTTCCCCCAGGGCATCAGGGGAAGGGGGTGCGCTGAGATTTACTGGAATTTGCCATTATTTGTTATCTACGTTTAACTGTAGATAACATGTAGATGTAGATAATGTACGTCTACATGGACATTAAAAGGAATCAAGCAGATGTCTAAAGTCCACTAAACTGGGGGTTTTCAGTTCTGGAATTCATGTGCAGGACTGGGAATGGACAATCAGAGGTTTGCATAAACCTACATCTGTGTTAGAAATTTCTTCACTAAACTATCACGTTTAATTAGCTTAGATTAATAGTGATTTCATGTTCATTTCATCTATTGCCTGGATCCGAAGTTCTCCCTAATACAGTAAACATCACCGCTTATTTTAAACAGCATCATATAAGGACTGGCCGGGTGCTTTCCCCTCTGTCACCCAGGCAAGTAAACAGAAGAGATAACATAAGCACAGTATAATAAAACCCAAGGCGGAGTTTTTATCTGTGGATTTGCTGTGCGCCGCTGTGAGCTTGCTGAGAGTAAAGCTATCTGCACCGAACAGGCTCACAAATGGAAGGCATCATCAGTGCAAGGCTGTATCCCCTAAACAGTTGACTTCTTGAATGTTTTCACCTCCTGTTGATTTTGGCAGGAATGAAACTCAGCACCTCCTAACGCTGGCACCACCAGTGCCAGGGAAATCAACTTTTTAGGGAAAAACTCTTTAAATGAGCAGGAAGAGATTTTGTTGCTGTTATCATTAAAGGCACGTTCCTCTCTCCACCACAAAAATAACTGGGAAATGAGTATCTAACTTACAACTGACACTTAGAAGAAAATTTTGAATCACCTGGCCACTTTTTCTCATCTTCACTCAGAAAGAGGAATCCAGAAATGGTCAAAAGCATATGGACTTTGCAAATCTCAACTGAAAACACACTGGGAGCATTTCAAACGGCAACGTTAAAACATGAAGTTTAACACATTTAAGGGACAAAACCAGCCGGGCTAGAAGCAGAGCCGATTTGATCTTTCCCTGCCAAGCAGGAGGAGACTGAGCCACACCGAGGGTGCTGAGGACTCCCTCCCAGGACAGGCTGTTTGGGGGCTAAACACGCTTTCTATGTTGCAGCCGGAGTGCTTGGGACCACGTGGGACCAAGCCCAAAGCTCCTGCACACCCCAGACACAGCAGAACTACAGGCACAGGGATTTTGGACATCTCAAGTGGCCCATGAGATCCTACCAAACCTTCCCGTTCAGTTACCAGATCTGCAACAGAGTGTTCTTGACTGGTCAAAAAATACAGCTTAACTTAATGCAATGTAAACCACGATTCTGCAGGTTCAGCTGGACAGAAGTGTTTTGAAACAGAAATGAAACAATGCTAAAGCAAAGTTACAGTTTTTAAAGGGGGGAAAAAAAGGATTATGTTTTATGTATTACTCCCTTTGCTGTTTTGTTCTGTGCGGTTTTCTGTTTCCTTATTCTCAGCTTCTCTTTCACTCACTCCTGCTCTGACTCTACCCCTGTGTTCCTCATTTCCTCCCACCAGTGCCTCACAATGCCCCTCTAATGCTTTCCTTTGCTCTCTGAGTTTCAGACCTCCACTTCCTCCTCCGTCAGTCTCTTTTTCACTTTGTTCCTCCAAACCTCCTCTGCACTGACTTTTACACCCCATTTCTACTGGTCATCGTTTGAACTATTCCTGAAAAACTTCTTAGGGTGCAGGGCTGCCACTCTCTTTCAGACTAATCTGTTTAATTTGGACGTATTCTATAAGCACCAAAGGTTCATTCTCTTTCCACACCAGCCTAAAGGAATGGCAAACCTGGCCATGAAACTCTGGATCAGCTTAATTACCTGGACAAATAAAGCACCATCTCTGAAGAGCCTACCAGATGCTGAAAACCAAGCAGAGGTAAAACTGAGCTACTTCATCTGCTTTTAAACGACAGGAATCATCACGTTCCTGAGTGATGTGCTCTAAGTGGTCCTGCCTAGGCAGGGGGGTTGGACTAGATGATCTTTCAAGGTCCCTTCCAACAATATCTTCGCATTGTATTCAGCTGTGTATGAAAGCATATGCTGAGCTTTCAGCTTGGGATTCAGTTTAGCCCATTCAGCAAAGGCTGAACGATGCACCCTGACANCATCTGCTTTTAAATGACAGGAATCATCACGTTCCTGAGTGATGTGCTCTAAGTGGTCCTGCCTAGGCAGGGGGGTTGGACTAGATGATCTTTCAAGGTCCCTTCCAACCTCTGTGATTCTGTGAATCACTCACGAGCTGTGTTATCTCAAATAATTTACATAAACTTTATATCTTCGCATTGTATTCAGCTGTGTATGAATGAGTGTATGCTGAGCTTTCAGCTTGGGATTCAGTTTAGCCCATTCAGCAAAGGCTGAACGATGCACCCTGACACACTGCTGAAGTGGGATTACTCCAATGCTTAGAACTAAACATGTTGCTTAAGGACATGACTCAAATTAGGGCTTCAGTAACATGATCTTATATCTGCATTTATGTTATCTAATTTTATGGAACTGCCATTATTATGACATAAAACATGCTCCAACTTCCTGTCTAATGCCTAGGCATGCATTTATTCTTTTCAATTACACCCACAGGGAAAAAAATAAAGAAAAATATCCAAGGGGTAAGGGGAAATATCAAAGGACAGAACAATTGAAGACCATTCACACAAACTACACTCTGCTGCTGGAGTCATAACAGTCAAAGACATTAGATGTGGGGGACAATGTTTCGTTCCTTCATTGACATTCAAGCAAGCTAAGAAAAAAACCCGAAGTCCAACTTTCCTTGAATTTTCAACAGGAGTGATATTGTTCAAAAAAGAAAAATGCTGACTTAAGGGATAACGTAAGAGAAAACCTTGTTTGTAGCACGTTCATGAACTAAATATCCTGAAAGTAAGACTGTCTGCATAGTATTGCAAAGGTTGAAGTCAGTATGGATTATGCACCATGAAGAACTTCTGGCCTAAATGTGGTTGGAAGCTTCCTGTTCATATCAGCTTTAAGAAGAGATATTGCAAGTGTTGATTTTACGACTCTTAAAATAGACCCACTTATATTTAGTATGCTAAGGAACAGGAAAAAAAAAAAGAAAAAAAAAAGAGGTAATGGGCTTCCTATCCAATAAAGGGAGTATGTTCATTCTCATTTCCCAAATCCCTCCAGGAATTAACCAACCACCAGACTTATCCAGCCACAAAGCAGAAGTGTGCTTTTACAGACTGGCAGTGGTGTGTGTCAGTCAGAGGTGGTTTTGTTTAATTAACAAAGACTGTCATAAGCAATCAAACATAGTACCTGCTTCCACAGACTGCAGAAGCTGCTTAAGATTAGAATTGTGACTGCAGATGGACAAACGCCTCAAATTTTTCAGCTGTAATATGCTTCTAACTTCTAAACTACAAACCACAGTGGTAACAATGTACCTTCTCCCCCTTAAATCAAGTCGGTAAAAAAATTAATTAAAAGTCCCAAGAGCCAAACTGAGCCTTCGCGTGACCACACCGCATTCAAGGGAGTCCTCTTGGGTATGCTGTTCACATCAGTCTTTGGGAAGGTCCATGGTCCCTGCTGCAGCTTCTGTGTGTTGGCACACACCAGACGTTGACCAAACACCTGAAGATTCCTCCTCTGTCACCGAATTCCTGGCATCAGCCCCACAAGCAAGAAACGGGCATGTCGGGAGAACACACGCAACAGCAATCCTGGAGACAGGGTACTGATCACAAGCAGAAGATAGAGAAGGTTAAAGCTACTTCAGTGCCCACTGTATGTCATGGGCCACCAGCGAGCGTGGGAGGACATGTAAATGGCTTCAGACATATCCCATCACTCAGCAGCACAGCTTTGCTGATGAACCACTTATTAAGTTTTGTTTGCTGTAGAACTACATGGGCCAAAATAATAATAAAAAAAAAATTCAAAATTAAGCATGTTTTAGGAAACTCACTCACTTCAATACTGTAGACAGGCTTTAAAGCAAAGGAAAACCTGTCTCAGAGTCCCTAACTGTAGGGCGAATTCCTGCAAGAGGCCAATACTCATCATTTTAGAAGACTGCCCTTACAGTTTTTTATAGTCCCCTGCAGTTGTGCCTGGCAGAGGCTGACCGGTCCAACCAGGACACCCGATGACGTCGGCAGCATCCTGTCGCTCTGCTGACAAAGGAGGAAACAATAACTCGGGGACACAAAGTATTTAATAGCTGAATTTCACGCACATGTACTTCCACATGTTGCCCAAATAAGAACTTACTCTGTCCAAAACAAAAAGCGCAAAGCCGTAACTGCTCTACCCTCTCCTCCAAGAAACACAAAAACCACACACTAACTAGCATTTATATTTAAAAATAGCCAGGCGAAAATAAAAAACGTTTGTTCCGCTGCCTGTTGTTCAGCTTTCATGAGCAGCCCTGCGAGGCTGGAGACTGTAAATCAAACCACTGGCATTTGCTTACACAAGGCTGTGCTCCGAGCCGGCCTCCTATCCACCTCCGCTGGTGGCTTTCTAAAGCTTGGATTTGTCTTCTTGCGGTGGCGTTCAAAACCGAAAGCATTCATGGGAAGGGTGTAGAAGATGTTTCAAAAAAAAAAAAAAGGTTGAAATGTCTGCCTTGCCTGGCATATTACAAGATGAGATGAAATTTAAAGATTTCCTTCCATCTTGACCTTTACACCATGATTCCGTCTTGACAAGGCAGGTAGAAGAAAAACATCTCCGTGAAAATAAAACCATCTTTTATCCTCACTCACTTCAGCAGCGTGTGCCCCGTGGCAGCCCCTGCGCATGAGCTGCTCCCAGGCTGCAGACGTGAGGTACTGGGGGGCATCGCAAGCCCCAGCAAGGAACTGAGCACTGAAGGCTTGCTCTGCCCTGCCCCAAAAGCAGGAAACTATCTAACCCATCGGTGTGGTTAGCACTGGATGGAGGTAGGAGTTTTAAAAATACTTTGTAATGCAGCCAATTACGCAAAGGAAGTGGAAGGGGAAAAAATAAACCAGCTTAAATCTAACGTAAAGGTTAGTGGACTAAGCAGTTAGAAATATCAGGACGTGAAAACTAGATGGAAAAGACAAGGCTCAACACTAACTTGTCATGGCTTTCAAAGGGAAAGTCCATCAGAGCAAGAAACTCAAGGAAAGATAGGCAGTGGCAAGCGCTCCTTTTCCTCCTCTCAGCAGCAGGCAGGGACACTGCCCGAGAACGAGCTGTTCCCACCCATGCCCTCCTGCCAACCCTGCAGAAAGTTCCAGGGCACCAGAGCAACCCCCACCCCTGCAGAAAGTTCCAGGGACACCAGAGCAACCCCCATCCCTGCAGAAAGTTCCAGGGACACCAGAGCGACCCCCATCCCTGCAGAAAGTTCCAGGGACACCAGAGCGACCCACAGCTGGGAGCTCTGGCAGTGCCCGGGGGGCTCTGTGTGCTACCCTACAGCCCTCCGTGCCAGCTGCAGGGGGTCTGGTTTGCCCATGGGGCTGCAGAGCTGGTGGGGAGCTGCTGAAGCCACAACCCAGAGGAAGCTCTGTTGCCCAGCATGCCAGCCTCCACGGTACGGGCGAGGAAACGGAGGAGCAGAAGAGGGAATAGATATTGAACTGAGATGTGCTGCCAGCTCTGGAGGCAGCAAACAATGCTTGCACTGAAAATGAGATCCTTGGTGGTCCCAGCTGTACAGATGAGCTCCATAAAATAACCAGACCAGCCCAAGGAAAGACTAAAACGCCAGACGGGCACACTACCTAATTTAGCAAATGCAGTTGTTCCCTTTGAGGTCAGGACTCAGCAGACCAGACCAGATGAACCCTCCCCATTTCCCAACCCTTTTGGAAGGTACCTCTGGGTACAGCTGGTTAGGCATTCAGCTGGCCTCAGAAGCAGCTTGAGAAGAATATGAGCAGAGGAAGCCACAAATCTCCATGTGGAGATGAGGATGATGGCAAGGAGGTCAGACCCAACAGCCCACAAGTCCAAACTACAGCCCTCCATCAGCGGAGGCTGATGAGCCCCTGAAGCTGAGGAGGAACAAGCTGCCCTGCACCCAACAGCTTGTCTTCTAAGGCAGCACCTGAACTGCAGGCAAGGTGGGGGTCAATGGTGCGAACCTGCTAAAGCCAGCTGCGTTCCCTTTCAACGTCCCCCTCAAAACCAAGGGGTAGGAAAGGAAGGAAATGGTGCCTGCCCTGATCTCATCTGAACAGGGATGCAGCCAGGAAGTACATGGTCAACAACAGTCCCTGGAGGGTCTAACAGCCCTGAAGACCAGGCGCATGGCATTTAGAAGAAGGAGCAGAAGGGAGGCAAAAGAAAAGGTGGCTGTTTAAGAGCAACCAGAGCAGAGCTGTGGCTGTATGTAAATGCTTCTCTCAACAAGGAGCTAGCTTGAGAAATTTTAGAAAGAACACGTCTAGACAGCCTGTACCCTTGCAGAGTCTACAGCATCCACGCACTCACCTCAGGCCCAACCCAACACTAGCAAAATTTACCAGCACTGTAATTTATAAACACTGCCTCATGCAAAAGCCCTGCAGGATGAGAGGCCTCTGCCCGTGGCCAGCGCAGCTAATGCCTGTTTTGCCACTTCCTCAAGCTGCACTCGAACTACAACACTCCCTATCGATAAGGCAAAGTATCCCCTTGGAAACAAGTTATACCATTAGCCAGAGTTGCAGAAAACATATTTTAAATGTAAATTAAAAATGGCTTTTTAATGTGGCTCGACTTAAAGTTAAAAAGGAACTGTCTGATGAGGAGGAGAGGCGGGTTTTTTTCCCCCACGCATTTCTTGCATGAGGTTTCTGGTTGCTTCACAGTCTGCCTCAGCACGACTTTACTCAGGAGGGCTGAAACTGTATTCATCCCTTTAAAAAAAATAAAATGGAGTTTATTACCAATTCCACTTTGTTATTGTCATAGAAAGAATGAATTTACTTTATCTCTTAGAATTACTGTAAAACAAGAGGTTTCATAATTTTTCAGCCAATGCTAAGAAATCAAAAGAGACACTGAAGCAAGGGGCTGGGGAAACCTAAATAAATAAATAAATCCAAATGGTAACACTACAAAGAAAATAAATAAACACAATTTGAGAGACAGTAAAACTACATCCTGCATATGATTTCTGGATGATAATCACAGCTGGGTCTCATTCAACAGGCAAGTTATAAGCCACATCTGAGACCTGAGAGCTGGTTATCCCTGGGTGGGAGCTAATCACGTGCAGTCCTCCTAGCAACAGACACCAGCCATGGGGTACTCTTTTGCTGCCCAGTTGATTAGTGATAACGAGCTTCCCCTTCAGAAGTTTTGCAGCTACTGAAAGCAAAACCTGCTTCAAGTTCTGCCCTTTGCTGCTTCAGAAATCCAGTTTTGTTGTGCTGCTGGAAATGAAAGGAGAACGTGGCCTCCAGACTCATCTTTTCCCAGAAGGACGTTCTGGTCATAACCCAGGTTTTGTCTTGAATAGAGTTAATTTTCTTTTTAGTAGCTGGTGTAGTGCTGTGTTTTGGATGTAGGATGAGAATAATGTTGATAACACACTGATATTTTAGTTGTTGCTAAGCAGTGCTTACACTAAGTCAAGGACTTTTCAACTTCTCATGTCCTGCCAGTGAGCAGGCTGGCAGTGTGTAAGAAGCTGGGAGGGGACACAGCCAGGACAGCTGACCCCAACTGGCCAAAGGAATATTCCATCCCATATGGTGTCAAGCCCAGCATATAACTGGGGGGAGCTGGCTGGGCGGGGGACTGCTGCTCATGAACAGGCTGGGCATCAGTCAGCAGGTGGTGAGCAATTGCATTATGTATCACCTGTTCTGTAGATATTAATTATTATTATTTCCTCTTTCTTTGCTGTCCTGTTAAACTATCCTTATCTCAACACGAGTTTCACTTTTTTTCTTGACCATTTTTGTTGTCTGCACGACTTTGATCCTCTTGTTCTGTTTTAGGCTACAGTACTGTGGTTGTTGATGCACGCACAACTTCTGCACCTGTACAGTGATACTGTTGTTAGTAGGATGCTCATCTTAATATGTAGACACCCCTCCTTGCACATATCTAGCGAGGAAAAAAAGGTCCTTAAATGGTACAACCCATCCAGGAGTTCATTTTTGGTTTTAATAGCAGTACTCCTATTTGGGTTGGGACATCTGCATCAAGTGCAGTGACATGACAAAGGGGAATGGGTTTAAACTAAAAGAGGGGAGATTTAGATTAGAAGTTAGGAAGAAATTCTTTACTGTGAGGGTGGTGAGGCACTGGAACAGGTTGCCCAGAGAAGCTGTGGAGGCCCCATCCCTGGCAGTGTTCAAGGCCAGGTTGGATGGGACTTTGGGCAGTCTGGTCTAGTGTAGGGTGTCCCTGCCCATGGCAGGGGGGTTGGAACTAGATGACCCTTGTGGTCCCTTCCAACTCAAACTATTCTATGATTCTATGATCTAGGCACTAAGAGGATTAGTAATGACAAATATTTTAGAGTCAAAAGAGAAGTAAAATTTTTGTCTTTTATAAATACCAACACAAGCCAGAAGGTTCTCAATCATACATGTTCATTGTGTAACTACTTAAAGGAGTAGGTACTTTAGCTTTGCATTGAAAGATCTGATGCATGCATATGCTCTGCTACAGGAATTTGTTCTCCATCCAGCAGAATCCAGAGCTTTACATTATCATGACACAAAGAAAACCAGAAATATTTTCTCCATAAGAAAACTACTATCATCTTCCCAATTACTTTGAATATCAAACAATTCTTAGTTCAATTCCACACCCTGCACGTGCAGACACTGCACACTGAAGTGCACAACATCAAAGGTAATAAACTGTTCTCCATACCTAGAACTTGGGATTCAGATTGGAGAAACTTTTGAGAAGACCTCCTTCTTCTCCACAGAGGAAATGTCACTCCTTTGACAAATGCAGGCTTACCAACTTCAGACAGTATTTTCAACCTACATGCTAGCAGAACACACACCAGCAAGTGACTTCTTATGAGCACGAAGACAGAGACACAAACAGGAGAATTAAGAAATGAAGTCTCAGGCAAGGAAGATGTAGACACTATGTTTGGGAAAAAATTCCTACAGTAAGAGCAGTTAAGTTCTGGGACATAACCCTGGGGGAAAGATAAACCTTCATCGTGATTTTTTTAGGAACAGGTGATGCAATATGTCAGGAAAGTTATAAGAGGAACCTTAGGGCCACAGGATGACCTCTGAGTGTCTTCCAATCCTAACTCCTTCGGTCCTATGATGAACAGTCACAACATAAAAATGTAATAAACAAAAACAAAAGGAAAGGAGTAATGGAGGTCACTTTAGATGGTGGTTAGCAAGCCACCTCCCAAAGTCTGTCTGCAGGGCTGTCAAAGTTTCCTCAGGAAGTGACAAAGACAAGAAACTTTGCCTTAGTCCTAAACCTGGCAATCTCTTCTGCGGTTGCCACACACAATTATGTCAGGACTTGGCAGAGAGTTGTAAATCGCTCCTCCAGCCCGCATAAAGAAGATGTCAGGAGCCAAAGCACATGGCACGCGGCAGCCACAGCCAGATTAGGAAACCTGGCAGCTGCACGCCCAGCCACATTTCAGCACTGAAGCACAGCTTAGGAACACACCAGCCCCCCTCCGCCCCTCTCTCCTTCACCCCCTCAAGAGGGTGCCCCACTCAGGACAGAAACATCACACAAGCCAAATGGGAGCTGAAATTCATTTTATCGCATAAACTGAGCTGCAGCTAAAACTTGCTCAGCCCCAGAAGCAGGTGGCCTCTAACACAAAGACAACTGTTGTGAACAAACAGCAGACTGGACCAAGAGACCTGGAAGAGTTTGGGGTGACAAGACAGGGCTTGGAGAAGATTCACAGATTGGAAGGGACCACCTAGTCCACCCCTCCTGCTAAAGCAGGATCACTCAGAACAGGTTGCACAGGATCACATCCAGGCGGGTTTTCAGTATCCCCAGAGAAGGAGGCTCCACAGCCCCTCTGGGCAGCCTGTGCCAGGGCTCTGTCACCCTCAGAGCAAAGAAGTTTTTCATGATATTCAGATGGAGCTTCCTGTGTTCCAGTTTGTACCCATTGCCCCTTGCCCTGTCACTGGGCACCACTGAAAAGTTTGGCCCCTTCCTCTTGACATCTGCCCTTTAGATATTTATAAGCATTAATGAGATCCCCTTTCAGTCTTCTCTTCTCCAGGCTAAACAGACCCAGCTCTCTCAGCCTTTCCTCATACGAGAGGTGCTTCAGTCCCCTCATCATCTTTGTAGCCCTCCACTGGACTCTCTCCAGTAATACCATCTTTCTTGAACTGGGGAGCCCAGAACTCAACACAATATTCCAGCTGTGGCCTCACCAGGGCAGAGGGGAAGGATAACCTCTCTTCTTGGCAGCCAGGGCACACTGCTGGCTCATGGAGAGCTTGTTATTCACAAAGACTCCCAGGTCCTTCTTCACAGCGCTGCTTCCCAGCAGGTCAGTCCCTAGCCTGTACTGGTGCCTGGGGTTGTTCTTCCGTAGGTGCAGGACCCTACACTTGCCCTCACTGAATTTCATAAGGTTCCTCTGTGCCCAACTCCCTAGTCTGTCGAGATCTTGCTGAATGGCAGTGCAGCCTTCCGCTGTGTCAGTCACCACTCTCAGCTTGGCATCATCAGCAAATTTGCTGAGGGAACGCTCTGTCCCCTCGTCCAGGTCGTTGATGAATATATTGTATAAGACTGGACCGAGCACTGACCCTTTGGGGCACACCACTAGATACAGGTCTCCAACTAGGCTCTGCGCCGTTTATCACAACACTCCGGGCTCTGTCATTCAGCCAGTTCTCTACCCACCTCAGTGTCCACTCATCCAACCCACACTTCCTAAGCTTACTGACAAGGACGTTATGGGAGACAGTGTCAAAAGCCTTGCTGAAGTCAAGGTATACCAGGTATCCACTGCTCTCCCTTCATCCACCCAGCCAGTCATGTCTTCATAAAAGGCTGTCAGATTGGTCAGGCAAATGCTCAAGCGTTTGCACTTTACGAAGATGAACACCTTCCACGTGCAGATACCTCATTGCCCAGCAGCGATAATTTAATGGAGGGAGGAAGTAGTTTAGGAGCAGGCTTGAGGCCACTCACATGGCAACATACTCAAGACAGCTATTAAAATTTTGCCTCCGTACCTCTTACACCCAAGGCTGTGAGGCACTGAACAATTAGGCAGGCATCCTGTTCCTGCCAGCCCACCAGCAAGCTCTCCTCAAAGCGCAATGCCTTCTCAAATTCATGAATAACAAATCTCCACCATCAACAAAGCCTGCCTTCCAAACTGACTCACACCTAGGCTTGAGCTGCCCCGGATTTCCTCTCTGTCATTCTCTTGCTGGTGTCTTCTTCAACATCTACAGACCCCATTGACCACCCCCTTGTTGTGCACTACTCCAGGCTACTCCAAATTGGTCCCATCATACCCACAGAGAGTTTTAAAAACCCTAAGATACTCTAGAGGACAAGGAAGTGAAATGCAGATACCCAAATGCCAGTTTTGTTAGATTTATGCTAAAAATTAGAGGCCAGGTTTCCTCCTGGCAATGCAGGGTTACAGCCAAGAGCCGATAACTTACTCCCCATCACTACTGCAATGGATCCAGGGCAAACACTGCCCTGGAGTACTGCCCTAGCTTATAGGGCTGGCAGCATGGAGCACTGCTTTGGTTTCTCTATTCCCTTCTCTCCTCACCCTGCCATCTAGACCCCCTACAGCCAAATGGGACTTCAGGGTTTGTGGAGAAGTTGGCTTTGCAAGCGTTGCACCAGCTGCAGTTTTTCCTCATTGGGGAATTCCAAGCTGGCAGAAAGAGCTCAAGGCCAGGCCCTTCACGCAGCCAAGGACCACAGACCATCAGTGGTCCTCCTGTCTGTTTTAGAAGTGCAGCCAGGGGCTTTGTGCAGAAGTAGAGAGGGATACAGGCTTACAAACCTATTTAATCCCTATTTCTAACAAGGATAGGAACTCATCTTGGGACTTGGACATGCCACACTTGACTGATTATCAGATACGATACAGATTAACCTACCACATCCAGGACCTACTGAAAAGACAACTGTCAAGATTCCTTTTGCTAGATCTGAAAACACATTTTTGAGTTGACATCTAGCTTTCACGCAGATCAGAAGATGAATGCCTGCAATTGCTCACACAGATGGCTAAAGAGTTTCCCTGGAAATCTGTCTGAACTTCCCGAGGGGATTTGTCATATGAAGAATTCCTCTCTTTTGGGAAAACAGAGTGTCCACCTCCATTTTAAGCAAGATGTCTACTATCAGAAGTAGACAGTTTTCTAGGATTATACCCTACTAAACCTCAGGAAGGAACATCTCACGAACTACTAAGCAACTAGAACTACAGACACTTACATTTTCCTAAGTGTTCCTATAGCCACCCTATCATTTCAATGAATCTACAGACTAATTACATACTCACAGTAACACACAGCGCCCTTGTAGGTTTCTTTTCCTGTCTTAAAAGAAGTAAACAATTGCCTTGCAAAACTTCCAGTACATTTTAATGTTACAAAACAGCAATAAATAATGGGCAAGAGGAATGTCATTCCACAAGACACTTCATCTCTATAAAATTACAGGATTTTCTGCTGGCAAAGAAAAAATAAAGTCACATCCACACATTCTACCACATACTCCTCAGGTTTGTATAAACCACATTTATTTTGTCTGGCATTTTAACCGAGAAAGGAGGAATGGTCACTGCCAAATACTTTGGGTCGACCTCTCCAGTGCCCTGGTACCATGTCCTGGCGCTTACTCCTGGGCAAGGTAGCCACCCTTGCTGGGGTAAGCATCAGTACAAAGAGAGAGAACTGGAGTGTCTGTATTTATTTGGGTTTTTTTAAAAATCTTCAACTCATTTGTGCAGCACGGAAGAGAATTCAGTCTAAACCGCCTTAATTCATGCAGCTTTTCTGAACGTTTACAGAGACACGGACCTAAACCCAGCCTAACTCGCATCTAATAACCTGAGACGACTGATTCCCTTTTAAACAGCCCCAAGCAGCGATGCTGCGCTGGCAGCCGTCAGGAGGGGCGGCTCTGCTCCCCCGGCCGCGCTCTAACCACCGGCCAGCGCCCGCCGCTGCGAGGCTCCCTGCGAGCGGGGCAGAGCGGGGGCAGGCGCAGCCGAACTGCGGAGCTAAGCACATTGCTGCTCCGGACGGGAGACGCACGCACGCCTTCGCCAAAAACCAAAAGAAAAAGCAACTGCGGAAAGGACGTTCCTGCAAGGAACCGAGCGAAACGAAGCTCTCACTAAATCCAGGCAAGGAATTAAACAAAGCACCGACACAGCACATAGGTGACAAGGGACCGAGGCTCCCGGGGGAAGGAGCCACCCGAAGTCGTGTCTCAGGGCGGGCAGCGCGCTGCTCCCTTCCCTTCTTCGGCTTCCCACCATTGTTGCTGGGGCTCGGGGAAGCCAGCGCTGCGAGCGACACGACCTCACAGCCTGCCCCGGGCGCGGAGGGCAGAAAAACCCTCCCGCATCCCCTTCGGGGCTCCGGT
>VWZZ01004199.1:310557-328885 GCA_013399095.1 Psophia crepitans
GTGTAAATATCTGCTGTGGGGGGAAAACAACCGGTGAGGGGCTTGCACGCTGCACGGGACTGCACGTACGCATAGTCCTGCACACCCTGCGCTGATCTACGTACAGGATTTGGGCTGCTTCGGTAGTGAACGATCTGCATCCATCTAGAGTTCTGGGTTGGTTTGGTTGGGGTGTTTGTGTTTTTGGTTTCGGTTTTTGGGGTTTAAGTTTGACTTACTTAAAAGAGTAATTCCACTTTTACACGGTCCTGGTAATAAATATCTGTAGTTTGATTAAAACAGTCAGCCTCAGGTTGATAGCAGGGCTGCACCCCACACATCAAAGTGTTATTCTAATTACTACATTGCAGCTGATGTCAGGAGCAGTCTCTTGAAATCAATGAGGAGGGTTTGCAACCACTCTTCTCCGCTCGTTAGCCAGAGTCCTAGGATTTATGGAGAAGAGTTGCGTGCTGCAAGCCCAGAAAGCCGAAGAGTGTCATCCATCAAGTATTTTCAGTTAGCCTCTCTTCTACTTACAGTTTAATTTTTTTTCACTGATTTATCAGATAGAATTGCTAAAGGGCAATAAAGAAAATCTTGATTAGTCATAGCGAGATTACTGCCACGTCATTCGGAGCTTCCTGGCAATAAACTGTTGTGGAGTTCATTATGTCACTAATTAGTTCCACGTTGGGTCCAACACTCAATGCTGATACGCTGGAAGATGTTTGCACTCTTCCAGAGCTCCCGAATTCTAGGCCAAGGAAACGCTTGGAACAGAGCAGTTGTTATCCCCAAGGAGGAAAACACAAAGCATTTCTAGCGGAGTATCACAGCCTGTCAGGATAGAGAGTATCAGAAGAGAGGGATCAAAGGAGAGGCTCACCAGAGAGATGCTTGTGATTTAATTAAGCTTTTATCTTTTTCTTTAGAAGAATTTAGCAAAGAGAAACAAACACAGCAGGTTTTCAGACAACCAACACAGAATATTCCTAGGATTCTGTCTGCTCATTGCCTCTCCACAAGAATGCAATATACATTTAAGTCTTTCAATAAGCAAATAGGATACACTCACTAACATGGAACAATTGTAGTTTGCACTCACAGCACAACTAATTTAAAGCAGCTCGATGTGTGGGCCTGTAATTAATCCTACAAATCAGCAGGAGAGATGATTTTTTCAGGTTTTACACCATCCCATTCCATCCTTTCTTTCAATTTTAAGTCTGAGTTAAATGTTGCTGCTCTAACTTTGATTCAGACTTTTCCACTGTGGAGGGACTGAGATTTACAGACAGCATTATGGTTCAGGATCACCTTTCCATAAATCCTTCTCTTTTTTTTTTCTGTCGCATATTTAAATATGTCCATGTCTTTCATGTATCCCATTAGTCATCTGTCTCTTTTCTTTGGTCCAGACTTTGTAATTCTTGAAGTTTGGGGATTTTGGCTTATCTTACACCTGAAATGTTATACGAGCTGAATTAATTTCAGCAAGAAACACTTGAATTACATTAGATACTAATCTACATCGGACTGTGAATTACAGAAAGAGCCTGATGAGCAGCACACTGTGTTCAAAGCTGTTCAGTGCCACAAGCACAGCTTGAGGGCTTGTCCATAGGTGAGCTCAGGTTAAGTTACAATGATGTAATGGCAACCAGAGCATCCACAGAACAGACTAATGCGCTTCACTGTATGTGCACTGGCTCTGCAGCTCTAACTGAGGCGCCTTAACTTTCCAAAGCCTCTCAGCGCAGGCATGCGCTAGAGTACAATTAATAAAGTTCCAGTTCGGGAGAGCACTTGCTTAGCCTGTCCATTTTTGAGACAGTAATACATCCCACTGACTTCAAAGGCATGTAAGTACCTGCCTAATTGCTGCCTTGACTCAGTACCACCGTAATACAGAATAGTGCTTGAGAAGCCTGCCCAGGAAAGCAAGTCAGATTCCCACCCTCCTTCTTATCTGGGGAAACTTCTCAAATACACAAGTGGAGAAACAGGAGCCCTCACTAAAAAAGGTTAAAGCCCAGACCTTAAAAGCTTACTTCTGAAGAAAGCAAATAGCTAATTAGCTACTTACGTACAAGCAAATTGTTTAAAAAAGTAGCACGAATATGACCCAGTGGAAGCTGTTCAGGCTGAAACAGCAGGAGAGAGAGTGTTAAGGAAGGGCAGTTTTACTTGCACAGGCAAAAAGTCTGAAGAGCCAAGCAGAAAAAGAACAGCCGGAGGAAAAAAGCTATTGTACTCATTTAAACAAAGAGTCTAGGAACCACAGGAAAAAAAAAATCCCCCAAAATTGGGGAGATAAGAAGAGAGAAAAACAACAATACAAACAGACATGTGCTCCGGTATTAAAAAAAGCTAGTGACGTTCGTTCTTCCAGGAACTGGCATAATCCTTGTGTTTGTCTGCATGCAAGATGCTGTGGTCAGGAAAACATTTTTGAGGAATTGGTCATGTTGCAGTGTTTTCAAATGGCTGGTTAAAAGCAAAGGAAAACAAGCCTTTGCGTCCTAAAAGGTATCTTTTTTTTCCCCCCTTTTGTAGCATCTTATTCAAGGAATAGTTGTATATCATTTACCTCACTTCTTTCTACCCAGCTGTATTTTTGCATTTGGGAATTACAAAGCCAAGCAGCTTTGTTTTTCAGCAGCCTTCCTTTAGAGTTTCAAGTAATCCATTCTCTCCTCAGAAATAATTTACTTCAGTTGGAGGAGGAACTGGAGGAACCAGACCATCCTTTAGTTTATTCTAATATAACAGTCCAATTGCACTGATCTCAGAATAATTCCTCCTTATTTTGAGAGATTTAGGTCCTCAGAGCTGGGCTTAAGCCAGCAACATGCAATCTGGCTCAAGGTGTTTCTGAGTATGATAATTGGAAAGTTTGTCCAGGCCTGTCTCTGCCTGGAAATTCAAGGTAGTGCTAGTTGCCTTGGGAGGGTAGGGTTGATTCATTCTTCACTTTCCCGGATTATTGGGGTTTTTTGCTTAGCCAGCTAAAGTAGGACTATATTATCGCTCACCCTAGTTTTTTCAGTGTAACCCCACTGATTTCATGTAATAGAGGAAGGAAGACAGCCTCCTGCTTAGAGGCACAAGACCAGGAGTGGGAAAAACTGGGATATTCTGCTGCCTGCAGCATTGCCTTGCTGTGAGACCTGGGGCCGCATACGTAACAGCTCTCTGCCCCAGCATGTGGCCCTCCAGCAGCCTGGGGCAATGGTAGCTGGGGCTGCTGCCACCCTCCTCTTTGCCCCTACCCACATATTCCTGCCTTGCTGTGGCTCGTGTTGGTAGAAAACTGGTCCTGCATGTAAATGTTTTCTACAACCTCAGTCTCTTCCTCTCTAAAAGCGATGTAGTGGTATTTGTCTAGCCTGTATTGGTAGGAAACTGGATGCTTGTGAGGTACTGGCAATGTTCCCAGGCTTATGAAGGCATCTGCCTTCCTCCTCCTGCTTTCTCTCTCTAGTGAGTGGCCTATGCAGAGGAAGATCCGTCCAAGACCCTGGTGTGTACCCAGCTACTGAAACCGCTGTTGTCTGTCCTGAGCACCTGATGAGTTACTTCCTTTCTCCCAGTGTTGCTTTCCCTCTAAATTTCTTGGCAAGCATCTTCCTCACACAAAAATGTTAGCCCTCCTCTTCACTGGCAAGTTCAGTCCAGGCCCTCCTACTGTGGGCTGCCATCCCAGCTTTTATTCCCAAGGCATAGAGCAGGAGGCAAGTTAACTCCACGCTGCCTGGGGAGAAATACCTCTGCATCCCATGGATGACACGGACGTGCAGGACTGTAATGACTGCCGCCACAGAAATATCGCCAGTGCCTGCCCAAGGAACTGCCAAAATCTCTTGAAAGGAAAGCAGCTGCTGCTGAGCAAGCAGTTCTTTGAGCAGGAGGAACAGCTTCCAGCTAAGACCCTAGATCCCACATGATTACGAAATGGCTAAAAGTCTGGAAGATGCAAATTTTTTCTTCATTTGTTTACTGAGAAGGCTCTCGGGAGACATTATAGCAGCCTTCCAGTACCTAAAGGGGGCCTAGAGGAAAGATGGGGAGGGATTCTTTACCAGGGAGTGTAGTGATATGATGAAGGGTAATGGATTTAGACTGAAGGAGCATAGATTTAGATCAGATATTAGGAAGAAATTCTTCACTGTGAGGTTGCCCAGAGAAGCTGTGGATGCCCCCTCCCTGGGGCATCCACAAGGCCAGGTTGGATGGGGCTTTGGGCACCCTGGTCTAGTGGAGGGTGTCCCTGCCCATGGCAGGGGGGTTGGAACTAGATAATCTTTGATGTCCCCTCCAAACAAAACCATGCTACAATTCTACTATGGATTCTGTGATTAATAACCATGAAAGTTAGAAGAGGGCTGCCCTGGGAAGGCATCCACAAGACTCCTGAGACGTTGAGGGCCTGCTTCTGATTTCAGTCACATAGGTTTTAAGCCACTGCAATTTTTTAACTTCAGTAGCATTATTCCACTTTATTTCACATAAAAAAGTGAATTAGACCCTTCATAGCCCACTGATTCCAGTATTAATGCCAGAAGAATCTGCAGCTGCCTGTTACTTCATTTTATTTAGTGCTGCTTCGTGTTTTAACATCTTTTGTTTGAGGCATTTATATGGTCCAGTCACTCCCTTCTGAGGAGAAAATCCTCTGGAAAAGGTTAGAGGGGAGTAAACCTCTGCAAGATCTTACTTGCAGCTTCATTGCCAATTCCTTGGAAAAGCAGCGTCATTGCTGTTGATAAAAACTGGGGGCAGTTTGTATACAGCTTACCGGCATGCTTCTTGATAGACCTTGAAACAGATGCGCTCTTCCTAAAGTGCTTGGGAAAAACTGTTGGCAGTATAAATGTATGTTTGTCAAGAGCTCTACTGGTTCGCTGTTAATCCCCAGGGCAACCTCCTGTCACAGGAGAAGGCTATAGCCCCAAGCTGGTGGCAGCACTACATTTCTCCACTCATGCTGTTTGATGGGGAAAGAATCAAAAATGTTTTTTCCTTATACCTGAAGAACAGAAACCGAGGTACAACGTGAGAATACTACAAATACCATTGGCAGTTAAGCACCAGGAAAGGACAGGAACTAGCGAAAGCAAAATATCAGCCTAATTGAAAAATAGACATAGAGTGGCCTTAGATGGGTTTGGACTGGAAGTTAGGAGTAGAGCGTTCCAAGGCTTTGGAAAATTTTTCTAATAGTAGCTGTCAGAGTAACAAATGAGAAGCAAACTAATTTAAAGGTAGAGCTTGATATATGTAATAAGAATTTTCTGAGATTGCCTGAAATAAGACAAGTCAAGATCTGGTGATCCAATCAGTGTTTTATCTGTATCGCTAAATAAATTTGCCAGTCAACACCAAATGTTCAGGTTGGACACCAGGCCTGAGGTGTCACAAATGAATCAAGTTAGAGCTCTTGCTACTGAGACTGAAATCACCAATGTATTTCATTTAATCCAGCAAAATCCACCCAGCTGCTTCAGCCTGTATATTACTTACACAGGATGAATTCGTACAATCGATTTCTGATGAAAGCTCTGTATCCTATTATCAATCTCCTTTTCCACACGAACCTTATGAAAATACTTACGTGAGCCCGCAGTGATGCACCAGTCCTTTCTCGTGTTACGTTCCGTACAAAAATATGCCTGAGCTTGCACGTGCTTGCAATGTAAACAGCAATCTAAACAAAAGGTTGTTGTGATTTCATGTACCAGGGCGCAGTTCAAAACAGGGGGCTTGCTGGCTGTGGGCGTTGGAGGCTGCAGTCTGGTAGTGTCCGTAGCTACTGTAACGTGCTTACATTTTGCAGGTCCTCTCCTCGGGCTGCCAGTTTTGAGCGCAGTTTGAAGAGACAGCGTGATGATTATTACGAGTGAGTCCATGGAGGCGACACGAACTGTCTCAGTTTACTTTACCAGTGGTGCTGACCCTGGTTTAGTCCATTCTTTTCGTGCTTCTGGTGTAGCTGATACCTGTTAGTTGCTGCCTGAAAAGGGAGTGTAAAGATCAGATTCACCCAACTAGATGTTGTCTAATTGGAGCAATAATTGGAGAGAGATGTCTACTTCAAAATGCAGGGAGACTTTGCAGCAGGACAGCAATACCTTCTTGCCTTCCAGCTCACTGCAGGAGCGGCCCAGTGAGGGTCTCATTACAAATTACAGCTGGATTTACCGAATCGTAAAGCTGTTTCCTTCTAGCAGCAGTATATTCCACTGTACACTGTTCTCACACAGAATAGCACAGTACCTAGCGGTTAACTTTGCCCAGTTTACCACCATTAGCTTTGTACGGGGTGAAGGAGCCCGTGTTTACTACCAAATGAAAGGAGAGCATCCACAATTCTCCTTTTAATTAAGCTTAGCCTTGTAAACCATGAAAAGGAAATTATATTAAGGCCAATGTTCTACTGCCAAGCAAGCAGGGTCCTATTGTGCATATTGCCAAGGAGAGATAACAGGGCTTTTATACTGTCAGGAATTTGTCCTGCCAAGTGGGCATCAGGTTTGTCTAAAACATGCCCAGTGGGAGTGTACTGCCAGCCAGAGAAGGTTTGAACTTCACACTGATTTTTCTCATTAAATCCTCAGGCAGTGAATGCACATTGATAGGCGCTTCCTCTGGTTACACAAGACCCGAACAGGGATCTTCCAAACAAGCCTCAAATGAAAATTTTCAAAGGAAAATGCATCTATCCATCCTGGCCTTACAGTAGCTTAGGTGGGGAGTAGGGTGTCTGTAGCCAGCTTGTGGTGTCCATCCTCCTGTCCAACTGCATCAGTGGAACTGGGTGTTCGTTATAAACAATCATGAGGCAAACGAAAAGTAGAAATTAAAATTCAGTTGTAAACCAGGTGGTGACTGGGGAGACTTATCCGCCTGACTAAAGTTGATTCATTTGTATAGATTTAATGGTGAGAGGGTTCTCTCTGCTCACTCAAACAGTAAATAGGAAAACAATCTGAGAAATCTCAGAGGGAGAAAAATCTAATCAAGAAATTCTTATCGTTCCAAAAAATCTCTTACAGTATGAAAGGTAGAGTTCCTAAGTTGTTTTTTTTTCTTATTATTCTTTTTTTTTCTTTTTTTTTTTTCCTGCTATGACTAAAATTTTTGTGTGTTTGAAAGAGTTTAAGTCTGAGTTTGGGAGTGTGACCTCTTCTTTTCCCACTGCCAGTCTAAACAGTCCTGAAATGCGGAGGATGTATGATGTAAACTCCAAATCTCCTTTTGGGTCTATGTCTTCTATGAGGATGAGTTAACCCTTAAAGAAACCTGCAAGTCTGCAACGTTTTGACCACGCAAATTTTATTTATTGCTGTTATGATGTTTGCATTTTTTCTTTTCAGGACAAGTCCTTGTTTAATATTTATGCCAATTTCCATGTGCATCAGTGCTAGTACTGCCTGTTTATGGACTTCAGAATTGCCACAGATACTTACCACAGGTAATCTGAGTTTGTTCAAACCCAAAAATAAATGTGAAGTCTGTATGTTTTGTTTTGTAGGCTTTTCAATATTTAGAAATAAAATATTTTATAAGGAGGAAAAAAATGCACTACTTGATCAATAGCTTTTTGCTAATGAGAAGTAATAACATAGTAATCTCTTCAAATAAGTGATGACTTGTCAGGGCTTTGAGTACACCAACAGATGCTGATTACCTTGACATAACTAAAATCTAAGAGACTATCTTGAAGAGCAGAAATTGGAAATATGCACAATGGAGTGTATTATATCAGCCCAGATTTTTTACCCTCCCCTTCAATCATTTTTTGTGGTTTCTTTAAAGGTGATTGAACAGCAATGGGGGCATCAGGTCCAAAGATCCTGCAGTAGACTAGGAGGCTCTAAATGTTATTTTTTGAATTGTTAAACGCCAAGCGAAGTCCTATAGTAAATCTACATTCTAAGGTATGCAGATGTACCTTCAGCAAGTAGCAGGTAGATCAGGAAACCACATCTCTCACCTTCACAGTTAGAAAACTTTTAACAATTGATGAGAATAAAAATAATAAAGCAATAATTGGAAAGGTCAGTTGTGAAGGTATAGTTTAGAGAACTGGCACTAGTTATCTGCAGTCATGGAGCCAACAAAGTGAAGATCTATCTGCAGGACAACCTTAGAGAGGAGCTACCACAGTCATAATCTTTCTAATGATATTGGGAGGTGATAAAACAGATTAGAAAATAATTAAATCTGACACTCTGAAAGAGAGAAAATGTCACTCAGCCAAAACCCAGAAAGAATCAAAAGTCTCATTTTGATGTTAGGACATATTAAAAAACCAATCTCTTGGTTGAACTCTTCAACTCTTGGTTGAAGCCCAAATTCAAGATAGTCTTGCTGAAGCCAAAATAACCCTTTCAGTAAGACAGGGGCTGGAATGGAGATACGGTCCAGGTGTTCACACAGTCATTAGCAAGGGAGGAGCTTATCCCATGAACGATTTGGACTTTATTTGAGCTACTGTTGTTCACTGAACTTCTGGGCATGTGTCTTGGCTGCAGTCCCTCTTCCAAAAAAGCTCAGATGAACTGCACATTGGAGGGAGTATCTCCTTTGGCTCCTACACAGAGAGTGGGAGCTCACGGGGATCTGGGTGCCCTAGTTCATAGCGCTTGCTTGTGGCTGCAGGACAAACAGCAATCTGGAAAGTAAGGAAATCAGACCTCTGCAAATAGCAGGATTTGGGGAGCGGGGTCTCAAATGATTTGCACAGAGGGTGGGGAAAAACTGAACTCCCGGCTGGCTGTATCTGCAGGAAGGGGAGGTGAATGACACCGTGTGACTTCAAAGGCTTCTATCCAAATGTGTGTTGCCCCATAGCAACAGTCAGGTCATAATGTCTTACTTATTCCAACACTGGAGTGAGGACATCAGCATCCATTTGAGGGGACACCTGTTCTATACCTATTCTTGGACTGGTCACCCAAAAAATAAGCTCAATCTGAGAGGTTTGTTTATCTAGCCCAAAGGAAGCAGTAAAATAGGCGAGGAAGCAGGCTCAGTGTACATATGCTGTGTTAGTGGCATCTAAGGGGCTAAATGTAGAAGAAAAAAGGAAGCAGAGATTTGTGAGGATAAGAACACAGAAAGCCTATCTTAAAGCAAGACATGCTGCTCCCACCTCTGTCTTTAAAAAATCTTTCTCTGGAACAAAGAAACAAAATTGCTCTAACAGCTTTTTTTTTTTTCCAAGAGAAGCCAAATTTTCACTGCCTCTCCTCTAACCTGTGCTGGCATGCTGTACACTGCATGCTTTTCTGTTTGCTTACCGAAAGGTATCATGAGATATAAATGCATATAAACTAAGCTTTCCAAGAGAAAGGACTTTTCCTTTACTCTCAAGTTCCTAATAGCCTCAAGTTTTGTTCCCTGAGAACTGTACAGATTAACTTTTAATGGGTAGGTGAAGGACATGACAGGAAGCACAGCCTTTTATCTATTTCTTGCTGAGGCAAATTACAAACTAAAATCTTCCCTGTATATTTAATCTATTTAAATCTTCAAGCACATTTGAGTGAAGGAATGTAATATATTATTAAAGCTGATCCATTAACCTATGGGTTAATAGCATTCATATCCTTAAAAAAATACAGTTGATAGAAAATTTGGTGAACTAAATAGCATCTGTGGAATATTAATTCTCTATATACAGGTCTTGAAAAACAGCAGACTGTCTTTCAAAGTCAAAGGTAGAAAGCCCCCTGTATCTGCACTGTTTTCTGTACTGAATCCTTTCCAGCACTAAGTTCAGAACTGGAGTCCTTCTTTTAGCTCCTGTTAGCAGGAGAGTTCACCTTGTCCCATCCTGCTCCTGTTTTGTAGGAACGTGAATCTTGCAAGCTCCCTCTCCTCCATAAAACTCTTCCTCATTAAACATGGCATCCACAGCATTCCTTTTGCTGTTTTTCCTTTCATTCCAGTAAGCTGTCCTACCACACAAATGCATGGATTTTGCCAAAGAAACAGTTAGGACCACTGTAGTAACATCATTTAGGCATTGAATACTGAAGCATTGAAAAATAGCCCTGGTACTGTTGAAGCAACGAGAAAGCCTCTCACCTCTGGCTCGCTGACATACAGCGCAGGTATGCTGTGTGGTGCAGCACGTGCCCTGCCATCCTCTGGGTGTGCGCAAAAGTGGGGGTGTTCTGCTGGACCATGACATCCCTCAGCCCTGCAGGGCTCTGGGAAAGCATGCCTGGGCTTCCAAGGTGGTTATGCCCTCCAAGTGCATCTAAGTGGAGAAAGCAGGGTTAAGGGTAGACTACTCTGCTCCTACTGTTTGTTTAGCAAGCAGCATAAAAAAAGAGACATAATTCTTGATCAGGAGCCAAAGTGAAATTAAACATAATATATTTAAACAGAGGGCCACAGAAATGGTCAGAGGGCTGGAGCACCTCTCCTATGAGGACAGGCTGAGTTGGGCTTGTTCAGCCTGAAGAAGAGAAGGATCCGGGGAGACCTAATCCCGGCCTTCCAGGGCCTACAGGAAAGCTGGAGAGGGGCTGTTTATTAGGGAGTGCAGTGACAGGACAAGGGGTAATGGCTTTAAACTAAAAGAGGGGAGATTTAGATTAGATGTTAGGAAGACATTCTTCCCTGTGGGGGTGGTGAGGCACTGGAACAGGTTGCCCAGAGAAGCTGTGGAGGCCCCATCCCTGGCAGTGTTCAAGGCCAGGTTGGATGGGGCTTTGGGCACCCTGGTCTAGTGGAGGGTGTTTGACATCCCTTCCAACCCAAACCATGCTCTGATTCTATGATTCTATGTTTTATAAATGTAACAACTTGCTTTTTCATAACTGAACTCAGGACTCATATCGGTAGGAAACCCTCTAAGCAGGACTCAGTTTCCCAGTGTTAGTGCTTGTTGTTCTCAGGGTGAGTGGCTCCTTAGACTCAGAAATGAAATCAATGCTCTGGTTTTCAAAACGCTGCCTGGAAAGAGATGTGAACAGAAGAGTGCAGAGAGAGTGAGGTGTATGCATGCAAATGTACAATCACAACAAACCCAGCTCAGCAGGCTTATGGATACCCAATTAATAGCAAAATTGTATTTAAATAAAAATGTTGCAGCCACCCTGTTAGAGAACAGATAGAATTTTCTTCTGTGTTGGAACTGCAGACAGTGTCTCTTTAAATCAATGTTATTTTTATTAATTTTATTCGTTTTCCTGCCCTTTACTCCCAAAAAGTCTGACTGTAGTCTCATTGCCAATGGAATATGTGAGGGTGAATGATGCAGCTTTCTCGGTTTACTTTGGTATTTTCACTGGGGTTCACTGGAATAAATGACACTTGGAAATATATTGAGGTTCTCATGGGCTAAATCCATCTTTATTCAGAAAGAAGATTTCCTGTATGCTGTGCTCAACAAACATATTCTACTAAATCATTACTTTGATCCCACCCACATTCCAATACCACTGTGCATACTTTGTCTGACTTTCTTTATGAATCACCCAATAAAACACACCCAGTTCAAGATATTATTGGCAAAGCTACAGTCTACGTACATTAAATCTCATATTAAACAAAAACCTTTGAACCTGAAATGTTGCCAGTGCTCGAATCCAAGAAGTCATTGAAATGCCGTAATGTAAAGCTTCTTGATATATCTGAAACCCTTTAACTGTTCCCACAGCTAAAAACCCCCTACAGCTTACATTTGTACCACAACCAGGCACACAGTGGTTCAAGCCCTATATGATGGTAAAAAAAAAAATAAAAAAAAAATAAATGGTCATTTATATATCAAGTGAGCAAATCTGATTTGGAAATTATTGAGACAATGAGCCTAGCATGGAGTTGCTTTAGGAATGTAATTGCCCTTTCACATCTTGGGCAATTTAATTAAATGAAGGAACTATTTTTGGACCAGACACATCTTTAAACTTTTGATACTTGCTATTACAAACCATCTGGCCCTGTATGTTGTTAGATTTCATAACTCATACTGCATCACCATCTTCCTCAGAGACTAGACATGGGTTTTTATTTTTATTTTTATCTCCCTTAGTTTTGTGTACATTTATTTCAGATAAAACACTTCGTTCTTTGGATTCCCTCCTAGTTCAGTAGCTGAAAAGTTCTATGTAGAAACTGGCACGTGTCAAGAGCCATCACTCAGTTGTCCTCCTTCTTTTGCGTAGCTTTCGGTAGTTGTTTCCTCTGTTATACAATCCTTGCTCATAGTCTGTAGATCATGTTCTAACACTGTAAATAAGATAGACATTGAGTCTTTCGGAATATTCTCAGCCTCCATTTTTAGAGGAACAAAAATTTCGATTTCAATGATTTCTTCAGTGAATGACCCTCTGCTACATTTTGCATATATCCAACTGGTTTCCAAATGTCTGTCGATAGGTCTGTCGGGGCTCAGTGCTACATGAGCTGTAATTACACGGTTGCTGATTGAGTTGGGGCACAAGCAGAATGAGTTCACATCTGCCCTCAAAAGACTGTACAAATACACACATCTGAAGACTGACTCCTCCAGAGGTCTAAAATACACGTGTGTAACTGACACCAAAATTCAGAGTGCTTCCTACAAGAGCCAGGGTTATCTAAACAGAGTCCTGAGGATGTAACCCCTTGACTTCTCCACCCCTTGCATTTTTTAGAATTGACAGGTCCCAGCAGTCTCACAGACCAGGATAACGAGCCATGTCCCACAGCAATCATTCTCCTGACATGCATCCCACTGGCACCCAGTACCCTTCAGATCAGCACAAAAGGAGCTTAGCTGCCTGCATAGGCATGTACCCGACTCTCCCCGACTAAATGGATTACACTGGTGTTGGCTGAACGGGGTGGCCAAGAGGAGCTCCAGCCAGCTAGTATTCACATGGGCTGTGAAACAGCGTTACTCTTGAATCTGACCTAAGCCCAGCCCAAACCTGACAAAGGTCTGCAGACAAGTTGCCAGACTCCAATTCTGCCAGGATTTGGGGTTTGTTTCTATTTTACTTCGGAAAAATGTGATGCGAGTATAAGAAAGCAGTAAGAAGGTTCAAAAACTGCCGATGAAAACAGAACTAAAAGTGCTGTACACAGCAGCTTGCTGAGAGGAGTTTGGGATAGAAGACCAAGAGGCTGGGAGAGCTGCTGCTGTAGTAAGAAGAGAAAGGATCATAGGAAGGGACCAGTTGGAAGGATGTGAAACTGATGTTGGACAACAACCACCCAAAGGAAAAGCAGGTTTGGTGGCAGTGGGAATTCAGTCTCGTTTGTCCCTCTGAGACATGTTCTGGGATCTCAATAACTCAGCTCTGATTCAGAAGAAGAGTGTGAGCTGATTGTATGTACCAATATCTAAGCAGACCTAGAGAGATGCAAATTTAAACTCAGCAGACCAGGAAATGAAGGAATGAATAAATGCAAATATATTAATCTGAAAATCATGGGTAGGTATTGCCAGGTAAGGACTGGTTGGGTGGGGAAGGGAGACTGCGTGGGCTGAGGAAAGGCTGGAAAGCCTGAGTGACTCAAGGGCAAGTCTAACAGGGAGGCAGGGTCCGGCCTGGCGTACAACGCAGAGCCAGCACATTAGGAATCAGGCGTTAAACTGCTGCCTGTCATGTATGTAATGGCATCGGGTAGGGAAAAATAGCACTGAATATTTTTTGGGGTGTGTTTTATTTTGTTGACTATTTTGTCTCAGGGCTCAAGCAGTATCAGGCACATCGCTTTGCTTCTGTTGTTCTCTGTTTCTTTACCTGTAAGATGAGAATAATGACATTTATTTCCTTTTGAAATGATTTGGAGATCTGGGATGAAGGGTTGAGGAATATTGGTATCTACTACAATACTATCCCAGCTGCATATATATATGATTGCTATAATTTCTTTAAATAGCCAAAATTCAGATTTTTTTTTTCCTCTCTGCTCAAAACAAAAGAGAATTCAACAGGCAATTCAGCGAGGAAAAGATTCAGTTTCTGGTTGCCCAGTCTAGTTTCCTTCCAGTATGTCAGTGAGACACAGACTTCTGAGAATCAGGAAATCCAGGGCTAAGGTACATCGGTACAACCTGAACTCTGCCTTGTTTAACCAGTGATTCAGTCTTCCTGTAGCATACGTGTGCATGACACAGGATTCCTGAAGCAGAGCATCGCAGAGCTGTAGCACAGCTCTCTTTAAGGAAAACCTGTGTCCGGGCAAGTGCTACTAAGTGAGGAACCCTGTACTCAAACACGGAGACCCAGCTCCCTGGAACAGCCTCTGATACATTAATTCTTTGTCCTCTCTCACAACCAGCTTGAGCACCTACAGGATCAGATACAGGTGTAGACTTTCACTTGCCTGCTGTAAAGACCACAGGCCACCCCCATGCGGCATCTGTAGCCAAAGGAGTTGGGGGTATCACCACTGGTAGTGGTCTTAATTGCAAAACGAGGCATCAGGACTTGTCTCCCGATTTACATGCCTCTCTCCCTTTTGCCCATACAGCCACCATCTTCACACCCTCAGCGCCATAGATTTGCTTACAAATTAATGCCGAGAGCCACTGCGAGCTCCAGGTGCAGCCGCGATGTTGCACCGGGATGTACCTCAGGTGGGTATTTCCTCCTCTCCAGAGGTTTGAGCATCACTCGAACTTGCCACTGAATTCGTTGTTGTCCTGGAATGACATTAGGAACCCACAAGGCAAACTTACCTTTGTGTTAACCAAGCTCTTTGTCAGCAAATTTAGGTGTTAATTTATTCATGGCTGGCAAACTAATGTGTTCATAATCCTTCTGCAAGGCCTTCCCTGGGAGCAGTGGCAGCTGGCCTCTGATGTTAAGGTTTGCAGGTAGTCACCAGCTCTTACCCAGGAAGCAGGGAAAATTAAACAAAACTGAGTGCTGCACTGTCAAAAACTTTCACAACCACAAGGGACGTGTCAAAAAATCCTCCAGTATTTTTACTGGTGGGGTAAAAAAGGACAGGAATAGGGAAGAGGAAGGGAAGGAGAGGAGGAAGGAAAAGGGAAAGGATAAGAAAGGTTTATGACGAACATCTTTATTTAGCAGAAACGCTTTACTGTACTTCCAAATGCAAATCAGCTGCGTCCCAGGCTTCAGCCATCAGGTTTTCACGTGCATCCACACGTAGTACAGGCACCCCTGTGCTTATGCGTGTGTAAGTATCTTAATCCGTAGATTTAGTCCTGGGTCAATTTTGGTTGGGCACTCTATAAAGAACAAAAAGATGGTCTAAAAAGTGAAGAGCGTGTAGTTTAACCATCAAGCACAACATATGCGTGCAGACAGAATCCTGGGGGTGGACAAGAAAACTATGAATCAGTATTACTCAAGAGGATAAGCGGTTGGCTTGGTGCACCAGCAGTCTAACCCCGATACATTTTTTGGTAGGCTTTACAAGAAAAGAAAGTTTTGCAGAGGAATCTGAAGGAGGATAGCGAGAGGGCTGCACAGATATTTATGGGAAGCTCTTCCCACACATGAGGGGTAGCCTGGGAGAAATGCAAAGCTGGTTAACATGTGGTCATTGAAAACTGGTATTACCATCCGATCAGACTTGCTTCTTCACAGCAAATGAGAGAAAATAGATAATAATATGATAGATAATAGGATAATATGGGTGAGTTCTCAGGGCTGCAGGGTTTTGAGCCCGAGGTTCTTATACCTGGAGCGGTTTTGACTGAAGAAATGTCACTCATTCAGCTACAGAATAACAAGTTGCAAATACGGCTAAATGGACGTTGCGTTTCTTGTGTCTAGCTCGGTCACTTGTGTAGGTTTGAAAGGATTTACGTGGCACTTTATGTAAATACTATAATATCTTGCTGATTGCTATGGACTTCTTTGAGATACATCAGGTAGGTAGCAACACAGGTGTCTTATCACATGCAGAGGATCTTGCCAAGGAGTCTTCTGTTCATATCTTTCCATCCATAGCCTTGGCTTCCACCCTTTGTAGTGCGTTTTTCCATGAGATAAACTCACATTCGCATGCGCTATCTATTTCTTCTTTACTTCCCAGTGCCTGTAAGGGTACTCTGACTATGGGAACTCCAGCACAAAATCTGCTAGAACATTTTGGCAGGTGCTATATTGTTTGCTCCTTAACAAGTCTGGTCTAATAAAACAAGTCTGTTACAAACATTTTCTTTCATAATTAGGTATGTTATTTTAGAATGGCAGCTCATCATGCTGTCTGAAAGAGCCAGCACCTATCCTTAGCACCCACTTAGAGGGTCTCTGTCTGCCTTGCTTCTGGCAAGGGGCAGGGAGTCTTACCACCAACCCAAACTTTGGATCAGGCCCTTAAAGGAGTGCCTGGGGATTTACTGAGGCCGAGAAGTTTAGAAATATCTAGTTACTTATTCATTAAGTGGGATTTTGCGTTGTGTGTTGGCATGAAGCCAATTAATTATTTTTTCTAAATTATTTTTTCTCCTCCATGTGTGTGTCACTGTATAAGCCAAAGATTTTGCCACAGCATTTCTACTCACAGAGGAAGAGACTTTTCCAGATGGCTGCTAGTGATGGTGCTGCGACCAGCTGCACCTGAGGAACACAGTCTGATGTGCTACTGGTTACATTTAGCAAAAAAAATTGCAGTTCCAGAACAATTACAACTTGTCTTGTAAGGCTAAATCACACTGATCCTTGTTATCTCTGCTATTTAAACACCACACAGTCCTGCCTACGAAGAAACATCTAACCGCCACTTAAGATGATCACATGCATATAGGACGTTCCAAAATTCATTTATATGTATTTATGTTAAGTAAGATCACTTGCAATCATGATTTTACCTTGCTTTATTGCATATATTGTACTATCTCTCTAAAAACATGTACACAGAAATAAAAAAAATCCTAAATACTCTGGAGACCATTACACATGAGGCGATAATTAATTGATGATAATTAACACCATTAATACACTTTTAAGAGCAGTAATCCTGATGTATTCCAAGTTATAAACCTAGTTGTCGTAGACATTATCTCATTAAGTTTCTTCTCTCATTCTGATGATAATAATAATAATGGTCAAGGTAGTTTTGATGCTCTCAGACCACAGTAATCTATGGTTAGTGTGCATTAGTGCCTCTTCGTAAAGAGTTAGAAAAAGCAACCAAACTCCTCAGTTCTTTCAGCACCACATGTTAGGCTGTTACTGAATTCAGAGGAAGCAAAAGAGGATTGCAGTGAAAGAGGTAGAGGGGAGATGAGAGAAAACTTCCTGGAAATAACTTGCAGTAATAGAGATAATAAAAATGGGATCTTCAAGTACACTATTTTTCTGTTCTAGGTCTATTGTTATTACTACCAGCATTGCCAGCGATTTGCGATGTCAAATATTTCCCCCAATCTCATCTTAAATTACACTGGCAGAGAATAGCATGGTTCATATAACTCAGTCATGGTGAATTGACTTGATTTACTCAGATTTGGAGGTTATGTATCTGAATAAAGCCAAGCGTTGGATAAGCAGTATCCAGCAGGCCCTAGTGACTCGTCTGAAGATTGAACGGGTGTAAAACGGGGCAGAGCTTGTTCTGTAGGACTGTAAGGAAAGGGACGTATGTGTTTTAAGAGAAGATTACGCACCTTCAGCCACTGTGGCAAAAAGAATGAATGACTCCAGAGATTCGATCCTTGCCCAGCTTACAAAATAAAAAAGCGTATGATGCTAAAAAGCAGCTTACAAGGCATGCTGTCAAACATGCAGTTAAAAACAGAGCTACTGAAAATGCATCCTTTTTTTGAAGAACTGAGCAAAAATAACTTATTTTGCTTTTCTGTGTATTAACAACTTCACCAATTATTACTGAGACAAAAATAATACCGTGGAAGACTCAGATAAGACTCCCAGGTAGCAGCCGTACCAGTAATGGTCCTTTCCTCTATAAAGCGCGCTGGGTACCAACTAATTCAGGCACTTATCCGACAGCTTTCACCTTCCAATTTCCACGGGAAAATCGATCGAAACGGTTGAAATTCCAACAACCATCAGCACTGACCATAAGGTACAGCCAAGAAAAGCAGAAAACAACGGGTACCTTTGCCTATACGCACAACCGAACCGGGTATTTTAAGGAACACAAGTCAGAAGGCACAGCAGCGCAGCGGGGAACATCCCCTGTTTTTCAGCCACGGGTTCCCAGCTGCAGGATCTCGGCAGCTCGGAGGAGGAGGAGGGTGCTCCTGGCACGGCCACCTCTCGGGGGTCCCCTCCCTCCCACAACATCCGAAGCAGGGACTTCCGCGGCCCCGTTGCCCCACCGAGACTGCCGTCCTCTGGAAGCGACCCCGCGCAGCCCAAGGCCCGGGGAACTTTCTCGGCGCGGGGACCCG
>VWZZ01004199.1:330098-384336 GCA_013399095.1 Psophia crepitans
CCTCCCTCCCCCTCAGGCCCCCTCTTCCTGACCCTGCTGGAGAGATGTGTGGAAAAGAGTTAATGTCAGGGTGCAAATGGCAGGATGTGGCTCTGGTGCAAAATTACTAACTCAGGGGTATGAAGCCTGGCTGGGCAGACTGTAAAATGTTACTCAGGTGAGAAGGCATCTGTTGGTCATGTCAATATCGAGGGAGCTTCTTGGAAGTAGAGGAGGATAAATTTTTTGGGGCGGAAAGCGAAAATGGAGGCGGAGGCAGCTGGTAACGCAGGCGCCTGCCTCGCAGTCAGCCGTGGGCGTGTGGGCCCTGGTCGCTGTCTGAAGGTATTTTGTCTGACGTGCGGGCTGCGCGGCGATCCGCTCGCCAGGGCTAGGTTGCAGGAGGGGGAAAAAAGCTTTCATTTTATGCCTCACTTTTTTAAGGGAGCGTTATTTTTTTGACTTTTCAGAATTTAAATGTTTTACGTCTTTGTCAGTTTTGTGATCTGACGTTTAAAAGGCTTTCGTCGCGTATTGCCTTGCACAAAGAGGCAGCCTTTCTCTAAGGCTTTATTAATTTTTCCTTCAATTCTGCTTGCTTGAAACTCAGATTGATAGCATAGCTGTTTGAAAACTTGGTGTGATTACAATTGGACTTTCTCAGAAGTGACATAGTTTAAAAAGAAAGAAAAGTGTGCTCTTAAATTTCCAGTTAGATTATGATTTTTCTTGACAGGAGTTGAAGTAAGATATGAGTGTAGTCATTGGAGAGATGATTCTGAACCCGTGGGTTTCTGGTGATGATTTGAATGTTATGATCTTGTCTTTAAAAACATAAGATATGTGTGAAGATCTGACTCAATCCAGATGAGAGCATCCTGAAGGCAGGAGCTATAAAAATCTAAAAATTTGAAACCTCATTAAAAATTACTGAGGTTTTGATGGAAGTAGATAAAAGTGAATAGCTCAATACATAGGCATGTTAAAAGAAAAAAACAGGAGTCTGTATGCACCAATGTGTCCTGTCTGGACATAGGTCAGACACATGATGTCTTTTATGGTTCTAAATTTTATGTGGTTTTGTTCTTGTGAGGTGGATTTGAGCTCAAGAAAAATAATACAGACCAGAGAGACTGTACATATCTAGTCAAAAGCACTGTTTCTTGTGCAGTGGTATTTCAAAGAAATAACCATGTCTTGTACCCACTTACAACAGGTCTTATATGATTTATGAAAGCGTTCCAAATGGATGTGTTATTTGGGATTACATTTCATGGTTGCATGTATGAAACAGACAATTTAAAAAGACAAAAATATACAATTCTTGCCTGGTCTGTGCCAAGCCTGAACCCCACCCTGTGGTACCTCCTTGTAAATATTTCAAATATTTACAGCTCTTTTGAGCAGTGGAGTTAGACACTGGTTTAGAGGTGTATTCCTGAAGTAGTAGAATGCAATTGTGAGAAAACGAAGTGCTGGCAGCTTTTATGTGTGTGCGATTCTGCAGCTGCAGCATGCTATTAAATGTGCTAAGCTATAAGGACAAACAAAGAAAAAGGTGTGCGAGCCTACCTGTAGTTCTGGTGGTGTAATTTAGGAGGAGAGAGTTAGAGAAATAGAATATGAATTATAAGAAAGAACTGAGATGGGATCAATTGATTGACCATTTTGAAAAGTTAACTGTATAGTTTTCATTAAATCTTTGGGCTTTTAATTGGTTTGGTGTCAAGCAATAGCAAAACATCTGTGAGGTATGCCGGAGAAACCAGGAGTGATTAAGACTAGATGCACGTGTAAAGATCTGGATTTGACATCTGAAGCTGGATCTCTGATTAGCATATGGCTTAGGGCATTTTACTAGATGAGGCGTTATTTTGTAGCTCATCAGTGAGTCTAGGTTTGATTCTGAATCACAAAATTGGGATTTGTTTTTGATAATGAGAATCTACAACATGACTGACCATTTTCTACTGTAATAAAAGTACAAAAGAAAATGAAAGATTCTTTAAGGTGGCTAAGGTGCCATTTATTGGTCATGTTCTAAAGCACCAGGAGAAAGTCCTGGAGCTGAGCAAACAGCAACCCACAGTTGCTGCTAAAAGTAATGAACCAAGCTTCTGTGTATCTTTTTAGATATGCAGAGTTAAGAACAGCTGATTGATGATCATTGTCTTCAAGGTCTCTGGAACTAAATATTTTAGTGGAAAGTTGGAGCTTAATCATCAACTTGTACAACTGTACAATTTGTGCCTACCCTCGTTTATTGTGCCAACTCACTGGATGCTAATTAAAATGAAATGTAAAACAGTAAATTATTATATCTTTGGAGTACTGTCTTAATAGTGACTTGTAAAAGAAAACTTACCTTTTCCAAAGAGAACTTGATAAATGTTTAGGGTAAATGAAATATTCCTAGATTTCAGTAGAGAGTACTAATCAGCTTTTGGAGTAGTGGGAGACCTTCAGAATATGAGCTGTGGAAGGCATCTATTTAAAAATTGCCTTTGGTTTATTTGTTTAAGAGGTCAGAGTTTAAACAGAAGCTTTTAAAAGAAAGGCTTTTAGAGTGTGGCTGATAAACCAGCTGGATTGACTTTTAAATAATTAATTTCAGCTTTGGTTTGCATTTCTATTTTGAAAGCTTCGTATTATTTTCTGCTGTTGGTTGCTTGGTAACCACTGAAACGCTCTGATTTTTATTTTTTTTTTCCTCCAAGTGAATGCATACTTACACCTGATGGTACATTACACAGATGATTGCTCTAAGTAGTTATGTAGCTTGGCACGTTGTATTTCAGTACTTTAATTTTAGCTAACATTTTGCTTCTGTAGAGGTAGCTCCTGATATCAAAGGGCTGTGGTAATAATGAAAGAAATTCTGGTTCTTCCATATTCAGCCAGGTTTTTTTGCTTGTTTGGCAGTTTGAAGTAAAACCAACAACAAAACACCCAAAAAACCTCCCAAAACCCCAAACCGAAATTCAGTGAATGTATCCTGGCTGAACATTCAGGATGCAGAAGGCTATAAAAGAAATTTAATTCCTAAGTGTAAGTTCTTATTGTGAAAGGCAACTTTGTTATTGACTCTAGCCTTTCCAAATAAGACATACTGCATTTGTGTGAAGGCAAACCTAACAAGAATCCTTGCATGATATCCGTTAAAGGAGAAAAAAAAATCCACACCACCTACCCTAAAGGCAATATGGTGACAATTCGAATTGGAAGCCTGCAAAAGACTGTCCATCCTATCTGGCCACTGTAAGGTGGCAAAATTAAGGTAGTGGCTTGGTGTCAGCTGGACAGTTACCCATAACACTACCTGAACTATTGGCTTCCTTGATCTTTTGGCCAAAATCTTGCACACTATATGAAAAGTACTTGGTGAAAATTTGACTTCCATTTAAATCTTTTTGTGCATACAAAATCAAAATAATGTAACTGCATAAACGAAGTGTAGAACAGAAAACAAAAATGGTTGAAAAGCAAACACGGGAGTGTTGTCGAATTATGTATTTCTGATGATAAATAAAATGTTCTTTATGACTGTTCCCAGATAGTTTGTGTTCCACACCTCATTCCCCCCTGGATGTTTCCAAAGACTAAACTGATCAGTACAGATAGATGCAAACATATCATGATGCTGACATCTTTCAGTCTATCCACTGATGTGTGCAGGATGTGTATTCTGAAAAATAGAGCCATCTATAATTAGAATTCAGATTGTGAAGGAGGATAGCTTTATTTAACTCAGGGTTTTAATTGTAACTTAAATGAGGAGAGAAAAGAAATTTTGATCTAATAACTGGCTTTTAATACCATTTTGCATTTGTGTGTTTTTATAAAAATGTTTATTATTGATATCTGTCAGCTGCATTTACATCTTTTGGACTTGATAGTTGCAAGTAGTGCATACAAGCTTTGGTGGCTACGTAGCTTAACATTTAGATTCTGAAGCTTTACTTGCCTCTTATGTTGAAAAATGGTGAGTGATAGTTACCTTTTTCTGTACACTTATTGTTCAGATGTTTTAACTAAAAATGCATAAAATAGTATTTTAATGTCTAAGCATAGTTTGGCCAGTTCTAGTTTAGAACTGTTAAATTAATTTTTATAGATATGTGTATATGTATACACCTGTGTGTAAACTTGTTTTCCTTAGCATGAGTCTAACAGTAAGATAGATTTGAAATTTAGCAATAAAAGATAGTTCTTACACTTAGCAAATCTAGTGTTAGGGGTGGATTTTCCTTGTGGATTAAACAGTTTTAAAGATTAAGTCCAGTAGCTATAATATATATCTGGTTTTCTTTTCACTGATTGGAAAGAGAGGACGAGACTTCCTACCCTCTCTTCCCAGCGGGCTTCTCAGCTGTGAGTTAACCAGTTATTTAACTGAGCCAAAGGCAATACTGTTTGTGCATATGCAGGTGTCAAAAGCTGGTTTCTCTTTCTCCAGGTGATCAGCAAATAATCTGACATTAGCAGTGAGCTTGTGTTGGTTGAAGGCTTTTAATTAAATTATCTGCTAGACTTTGGGTAGCACACAAGTCTCTTCCCACATAGAAGCTAATGTCATTTTTTTTGTAATACTTTAGGGCAAAAGTTGACTTAAGTTTTGTTTTGGTTTTTTTTTTTTTTAAGTAAAAATCGGTCTGTATTTCCCTGTGGTATCGAATAACAATCACAGCGTAATGCTGTGTTGTAGTTCTTATTCCTTTCAGTGAATTATGCTGGGGTAACATGCATTCAGTATGTAAAAATTCACCTTTCCCACACATGTACATAGCAATATCAGAAGCTTTTGTACTGTGGTTCTTTTGTTCCTTTACCACAGAACAAGAATGAGCAAATTTTGTTATGCTGTTCGTTGTTATGTGTAGACTGCAAGTCAGGTCATTTGTTAGACTTAATTCCAGCTTTGGGTATAGCGACATTTCCAACACAATGTTCAGATGCCATGTTGTAGTACTGACTTTTGGTTCTGTCACAGTATTAGCTCTGATGAAAGAGTAGTGAGATAGTTTGAGTTACTGGGTTGGCATTTCAGTAGTCTGCAATCTTCAATGTCTGCACTGCAAAAAATAACAACAGAAATTAATAGTAGACTTTCTGTAGTGTTTAAAATCAGTTCTCTGGTGTGACTGAGATTCTGTCCCATTGGGAATCTAATAACCGGTTTTTAATGCTAATGAAGCATACTTGTTAAGTCTGTGTTTTCCGCTGGAAATCAGGTTTAATTCTCCTGACTCTTCAGTTCATTTCTTTGTCTTTTAATGTGGTGATTGACCCCCATAGGAACTGGGAGACTCAGGTGGATGGGTGTGTCCCCGGAGAATTGTAATTTTAGTGGTCTCAGGTGGGTAATGGGCAGTGCCTTTTTCTCCAGCAACCTTGTAGGATCCTAGAGAGGAGATGATGTGAGGAAAGGGTTGTACTCGATTTGATGTAAGCTAATGAACCTTTCTCATGCAGCTGCACATGTTTTCTCCATTACACCTAACAGAATTGAGAAAGAGGTAATTTTCTAAGCTTTCAGCTTCACAAGGCTCGTAGCATCACTTCTGATGTGGAAATGTGCTTTTCACCAGCTACCTCTTATATTACTGTCTCTGGCAGGAATTGCCAATTAAGGTTGCTTTTTTTTAAATTAAATTTTATTTTACCTTTCTCTCCTGATTTATCTTCTAGGGCTTCAGGTATTGTCCTTCTCCCTTTCTCTCCCGCTTGCAACAAAACAAAAAGGGGAAGATGTGAATGAGTCAGGAAAGAGATGGAAATTTTCAAAATCTTTAAGCTTAAGATAGAGTGAAGCCTTGGTGTTCCTTCAGCTGTTTCTGACTGCTGACCTGTTGTGGAGGTGGCAGACCACAGTGTGTTGAAGATAAAATACCTCTCTTTCCTGTGTGTCTTTCGCTGCAGAAACTTTCCCTCTGTGTGGGCAGGAAGTTGTCATTGTAAGAGTAGTAGCTACAAGAGATGACTTGTAACAGTAGCAGAACTGGATGAAAGGGCAGCTTCTGCTTTGAGACCTGGGGTAAGGATTCTGTCTTTGGAAGAGGGAGGCAGGGACAGCTGCCCCTAAAAGGACTAAGAACATCGGGGCTTCTCTGTCTGCTTTAGAAGGTATAGCTTAAGAAGAATGAATGTGACTTACTCTTGGTTTGGTGGGATGCTGTGGTTCTTTCTGGCAATATGACGTTAAAGTCCTCTCCAATGTATAGGTTGAACAAAGTGTCAAAATACGCTTGTCAGAGATGTTAATTTGCAACAACAGAACAACTGTACTGAGAGTTGAGAGTACTGGTTTGGTGTGTGGGGGGAGTGGCACTATTTTTAGGGTAAAGAAAAATGAAAGGCAAATAATACAATAAATATGCATTGTTCTGAGATACAATATCCATAAAAGCTGAATATGTTAATGTATAGAAGTGACATTCTATATGAGTCCTAATGCAGACTGTTGGAGCATTTTTCTCTGATAAACAAGGCTGCTTAGGTATGTGTTTTTTTCTTCTTGTAGTCATAGTGCCTGAATAGTTCCCAAATATTTGAATGAAAGGGAGACCACCTTTTCCTTCCTCTCTAGCCTGCAGGAGAAATAGCTTGATTAGTCTGTAGGGATACTTGCTTGTGCAAGTTCGCTTGTATGTATGTTTTCTTAGAGGAAACAATTTTAAATAACATTGAAATTAACCCCCGTTGCTGTTCTTATTTTTTCTAAGATTGAATCCACTGCATTCTGTACTGCTCAATCTTCTCTCATGGACCAGTTTTATACTTTATACTGAGCACAGACAGGACGAGCGTGGAGAATTACTGAAGGAAGAAAAATGTGAAGAGTTGCCGAAAGAATTTCTGCTTCTGAATGCTCAGGAAACACGAAGGCTTATTCTGCCAAGAGTTTCGAATGCTGCCAAACATGATCTCAAGAGCATTGTCTAGGGTTTAAGTGGAAAGAGGAGAAGTACAGTTAGAAAGTTCAAGGTGATTTATGTTGCAAAAGCGTAGTTTATAGATTATGGGTGTGCCAGTTGCAGAACTTGCCTTCTCTGCAGCATTTAGCCCAAGTAAGCGTATTTCAGTTACTGTGACTGAATTAGTCAAAGTAACTGCACAGTGGAGCAACACTTGATTCAAGTGGAGCAGTTGGTTTAGTAGCTGATGTGTTGTAAATCCTGGTGTCGCATCAACACTGCAAAGCTCGCACAAGTCTTTGGAGCATTTGGGCTTCAACTGCTTGCTTCATAATGGTCTCTCTTCTGGTTATTCCGAGGTTAAAGCTTATGCAGTTTGAACCTGATGTTTTTATGTTTACCAGATAACCAGTTAGGGGCAGAACTTGGAGCAGCATGGCTCCAAATGCAGTAAATATTTCTGCCCTGTCATGATAGGACTAGGGGGAACAGCTCGGTTGAAGATGGAAGTGGAATTCTCAGTTGGTTGTGGAGGCAATCAAAAATCCCACAAGCCGCAGTGCTCTGCAGAGAGAGGGTGGATACCTTTATTCGACTGTAAGAAACTTGTAGAGGAGAAAAAAAGTACCTTAGAGGAACTTCATGCTCACACTAGCTCACTTGTGCTTCACTCCAGCCTCATTCCACAATTCTTAATTGTATATGGTTGTCTGGAAGGGGTAAAAGACTTAAATAGAAGGGGGCTTGAGTATCATGGTGTTGGGTGTGACATGCTCCCAACAGGAAACTGACAGACAAAATGTAAACTGTTGATTGTTTTAACTGGTAGTTTGTATATCCTTCTCTTTGTTTTAATTTCCTTTGGACCAGCTTTTGTGTGGGTCAGATTGTTGTCCGGTAGGAGGTACATTCTGCTGTTGTGCAAATAAATGACTAGTGAGTGATAGGAGGAACTATTCCTTTGTTTCAGAGCAGATCAGGATTTTCAGTGCTGCTTGTGTACACCTTGAAGAGAAAATCTTGTCTGTAGCTGCATGTGTCCTTGTTGCTTAAAGAATTTTGTATCATCTCCGGTTTGCTCTGATGCTCGATCAGAAATGCTTGCAGTGGCATGCTTGATAACTATATCTTCTTTTTTTTTTTAAGGCCTTCACTAAATGAAAATATCCTCTCGGTCTGTTATGTTTAGTCTAGTGGATCTTTTAAATCTGCTATGCTGCAATTGTGTAAGTTCCATATGCAAGTAGCTGCTGATTTTGATTCCTGTGTCTCTTAGCTGCTAAATGCTCCCCCACCACGCCTGTACTGAAGCTTTATTTTAAGGGTTTGCTCTGTCTGTGCTTCCAGCTGTTAAAAGCTCTGCTATGAAAGTGCTACATAGGTGCTTATGTGGTAAGCCTTGCTGTTAGCACAGCAGCTTTGCATCAGAGCTGCTTTGCAATTTCCCCTTTATCTTCCTTGCTCCTGCCTCTCTCCTCCTTCTCCTCCACTCCCCCCCCCCAAACCCAGTCTCACCAAACTTCTGGTGCAGATGACAAAATCTGTGCATTCAGAAGGGGCTCAAGGTGGATAGTGCTTCATGTTTGGGGGGCAGTCTGGGGGAGAGACAGAGAAAGAGAAGTGTGGTGGTTCTGCTAAGGTGGTGGACAGACTGGAATATAAGATTATCACTTGCAGATCCCTTTTAATTCTTTTGTTCACGTGTTTTGTAATTCTGCTGAGTAAAATCACACGCTGTTCAATGCAGTTCAAACTTAGATTTTATTTTTTTTTTCTGAAAGCATTTGCAATATTGGGGTGAAACTGTGGTGTCTCATTTGCATCTTCAGTCTCAGACTCCAGCAGGAGAACAGAGATGAATTTAAGTGTCTCCTGGAAAAATCAGGTCTCACTTTCTGACCGTGGGATGGGTCACCAGTGATACCTGATCTGGCAGGCAAGATAGTGGAACTCAGCTTTACAAATGCATTTTGTAATATTTGTGTAACTGTCATCGCAATAACTCTTAATGTTAGTGAAACGGTGCAGTAAACATGTAGCAAATGGAGCTGAAATAGTGCAACTGATGCCTTGGTCTGTGATGTCATTGCGGAACTGGAGCTAGAATATAGCACACTTAGAAAGGGTGAGAGTAATGAGTTCCTAACCATGGACAGATATAGATGTTTAGCTTCCATGCTCATGCTGAGGTGGATTTCTTTTTGCAGAACATCAGGATACCTCTTACAGGAAGTGACATGGAAAGGAATGTATTTGCAGTATTGAGGGGCTGAGAACACTACTTGTGTTCTGCAGGAATCTGAATGTAAGGTGAATTTATTCTTTCATAGCATAGAGGATGGTGACTTATAACAAAACTTGCTGGTGTTATTTTTGTGACTATGATATCAAATGTTTGGGCTTGTAGGACTACTATTTTTGCTTTACAGTGAAGCAGAAAAATTACTTGCTTGAACAGCAGAACAGAACTAAGTCCTTTCTGCATGTAAGTGCTGTATTAGCCTGAACATGCTTATGGTAACAATTGCTGTAGACTGTAGCAAATAGCCTATACTACAGTTAAATAAAAATTAGTTCATTTTACTAGATATGTCTGTAGCAACTGACATAGAGGCTTCTTAATAGATCTTGAGAACAATTTGGGAATGCAGAATATAAAATGAAGGAACTGTAATATTAGTTGGAAATTTTGAATCTTTAAAGTTGTTTGTTGCTCAGTTTTGAGAAATGAAAATTGGTCATTGTAGAATACCTGTCATCTTGTTACTGAGTTTCCATGCCAAAATGCGGGATGATGTGTTTCTGCCATGGAGCCCATAGCAGATACAGAAAAACAAAAAGAATACATGTAGATCTTGCTACTGAACAGTCTATTGCAAAGAGTTCATGCATTATTAAATAAAAGAAAAATAGTATTTTTTCAAACGTGATTGTGTGAGCATGTCTGCAAAAGATGCAATATGATCAAGATTTTTGTGAAAGGTACTATGAACATGAGATACGTAGTTAAAAAATGAGCTCACTTGGAAACTCGCTTATAAACTAGTTTTATAGGGGACTGAGTTGTAAATGGATTTCTGTTTTGTTGCTGTATGCTTGACCAAGCTTGTCAATGGTTGACTAAGCACCTCTAAACATAGTCTGTCTCAGCAAGATTGCTGTATGGTCCATGTTAGTTAATAATTGTGGCAAGTAATTATTGTATCCTTGCCAGAAAACAGGACAGCTTAAGGGAAACAGGAGAAGTTAAAGCAGGGGATGTTAATATAGCCTTGGTACAGTGTGGACCAGATGCAAGATAGACAAATCTGGTCAACTTCTACAAAAAAACCAGTAAAACAAATGACTGGACAGGCAAATGAAGGTACAGAGGGGAGAAGTTACTTGGCTTCTGTCATACAATAGGTCAGTGATAATCAGATATTGAAACAAAATCCAGTGCTTGTCTTGTTATGCGATGCTGCCTTGTGGGAGTAGGGTAGAGTTTTGAAGAGAAGTTTGCAAGCTACTTAGTCTAGATAAGTTAATGTACTTATTCATTTTTCTCTGCTTTGGTGCTTATATTGACAGCAAATAAGCACACTGTTGTCCAATTATTGTTGTGTCATTCTCCTCCACCCCCCGCCCCCCCCCGTGACTTTAAACTGTGGGAACAGGGCATTTTTATAGAAACTCCTTATTTCTTATCTCTCTATCTTTTGCATGTTGATGTGAATCCATGTAAGACCAGATTAAAAGGTCTGAACTTGCATTAATTTTCAGTGGTGTCCTGTGGTTTAGATGCCTTATGAGCATTTGGTCTGGACTTATTTGTACTGGTTTGAAAAAGTGAAGAAAATAAGAAAAGTGACCTATAGTTTTTCTGCAGAAGGAAAGTAATGTGGCCCTGTTGCCTGGTCTACTTTCTGAAGTGGGTATGAATGTGGATGTTCTGCATTTGAACTGGCAGAGACTATTTGTACTGCTTTTGGCTGGGAAAGAGTTAAATTTCTTCACAGCAGCTTGTATGGGGCTGTGTTTTGGATTTGTGCTGAAGCTGGTGTTGATAACTGAGGGATGTTTTAGTTACTGCTGAACAGTTCTTACACAGAGCCAAGGCCTTTTCTGCTTGTCACAATGCCCTGCCAGTGAGGGCATTAAGATACTATTAAGAATTTTAACTCCATCCCAGCTAAAACCAGTACACTTGTGTTCAAGGGTGTTTTTTGCATTGTAAAATTTACAAAAGGTCCTCTGCTACTTGGGCAAGTGCTTGAAGTTGGATGGGAAGTAGAGGAGAGCTGAAGAGGCAGTATTCAGCTAACAGCTTTTTTGATACTTTTTTTTTTTTTGAATAACCTTCCAAGTGTAGGGAATATCAAAATGACTTGGTTTATCAATAATGCAAAGTATGCTCTTCATGCATTTTAAATGAGTGGTTAGGTTGTTGGTGAATCATATTTGGGGCAAGTTAAAGGCAAACATTCACTTGAGGGACTTCGTTAGAATGAAAATTCTACTGGGCTTATGCCTCTTTTCACTTGATTTGGTGTCTTGATGTTGAAAGTGAAAATTAATATGCAAGATAACTGTAACAGTACTTTAAAAGAACTATAAACTGTTCATAGTACTGATTGATTTATTTTTATCACCCCTCTCTTCCCAATTGGTATTAGTGTTGTGCTTATCAGGATGCTGCCATTGGAATGATCACTTTTGTGACTACAAACTGAGATGCTGAAATTATTTAAATAATAAATGTTGCTCAGCATTGATAGCAGAGGCACATCAAGCCTAATGTAGTGCTAAACTTAATTTTACAATGTACAGGTGCAGCAGAATCAAATCCACACACGTCACTTTCTGTTTGCACTAGTAGGAGACATCAAATGGATGAATTGTAAGCAGCTGTTCATATTTTTATCATTGATACTTACATGTGATACAGAGTAGATTTAACAGTCTGTTTGACTAAACTGGTTTCACAAGGCAAAAATTATCAGGAACATTCAATTTGCTAAATCAAAAGCATCAGACATCTAGTCAACTTTGGTGCGTGTTTGTGTGTTCAGACACATAGTGACCAGTTGCCATGTTCTGCCCCCTCCCTGGCAGTGTTCAAGGCCAGGCTGGATGGGGCTTTGGGCAACCTGGTCTAGTGGAGGGTGTCCCTGCCCATGGCAGGGGGGTTGGAACTAGATGGTCTTTGAGGTCCCTTCTAGCCCAAACTATTCCATGATTCTAAGATGGCATCCACACTGGACCACTCACTCTAGGAGTATTGGGGGAGAATAAATGCAGAGGGGAAAGAGAGGAACATGGAACATGAAGTCGAGGAGAGAGACCTGGAAGAAGTAAAACTAGTGGTGGTTGGTATAGCAGTCAGCATTTATTTATTTTTATTCATGCATTTGATCGCTAAATAAAAATAATGATGTTGATGTCAATAATTATGTTTGTATTTTGACATGATTTTTTCAATTTATGCTTTTAAATTTACAGTATGATCATCAGACTTTAAAATAGGAAAATAGCACTCCATCATAGAATTCATTTCACTGAATATTAAAGTGATTTCCCCGCCCTGCCCCCGAGCTGGTTATGTCACAACTTAACTGTATTAATTTAATTTCCTGTAGTTCAGAAATCGATCTGAGTGGAGTGGCTTAGCTCCCTAGTGAAAAGCACCATTATAATGACAAAAAATAAAAACTAATGCAATTCATTTCCTGGAATAAGGAGTATCTGTGTAATGTTTCATGTGTGGATGCTGCAGAATGTGTTTGTTGCTTCAAAGTATGTCTTGAGTCAGCTCTCTGACAATAGGGGCTTGCATGCAATAAAATATTCTGTTGGCTAAGGACTTTGGGCTTGTGTAGTTTGGAGAAGAGGAGGCTGAGGGGTGACCTCATCGCTCTCTACAGCTTCTTGAGGAGGCGCAGTGGAGAGGGAGGTGCTGAGCTCTTCTCCCTGGGATCCAGTGGCAGGGCACATGGGAATGGTTCAGAGCTGCACTGGAGGGGTTTAGACTGGACATTGGGACATTTCTTTACCAAGAGGGTGGTCACACTCTGGAATGAGCTTCCTAGAGAGGTGGTCAGTGCCCCAAGTCTGTCTGTCTGAGAGGCATTTGGACGATGCCCTTAATTTGCTTTAACTTTTGGTCAGCCCTGAATTGGTCAGGAAGTTGGACTAGGTGATGGTTCTAGGTCCCTTCAACTGAAATAGTCTATTCTAAAAAGAAGTCTGTGTGGGAAAGGTGCATAATGTAACTATAGACACATGAAAATCTCTGAATTTAATTGGATCCATAGGCTGAAGTAAGGGCCCTGTCAAAGGATGTAGCCTGCCCTTGTTAACTTAACCTGGCATAAAATCTTAACTTGCATTGTGAGTGCATTTTTACCTTCACACACCTTTCCTGTGAAAATAAAACCAATTCTTGCAAAAAAAACCAAAGTGACCAAAAATACCTCCAACCAAACCCACAAACCCAAACCAAACACAGGTTCAAACAGTTTTGTAAAGCTGAGATTGCTAAGTGCTTTCCTTTTGTGCTAGAATAACTTTCTGTAGCTGACCTTTTTGTATTTTTTTGTCTGAGTTTTCTCTTTCTCCCCCTGCAGTTTGTTATCCTCTACCTTAGGCATATCCAAGAGTGCTAGTTCCTCTTCCCAAACTGCTGGCATACCTGGCATGCTTTCTTCCCTGCCCCTATGTCCCAGATTCTTCTTCTGCCCCTGCTCTTTTCCCATCACTTCTTCATTTGATTTCTGGCAAGGATTTCATGTCCTATCAGCAGCTGCAGAATTTGGACCCTCCTCCAGGGATAGGATTTATGACCGGTTAAACAACATCCATTGAGTCACTACCTAGAAAATGTGAGAATTGGTTTGTCGGTGAAGGAATGCTATTAGCTCAGTTTAGGTCTAAAAAATAATACTCTTCTGGAGAGTTTGGTGTTAAGTCTTTGGACACTTGAAATATGTTAAGGAAGATGTTCAGAAAATGGTTGGTGCTTTTGTATTCTGAATGTAGAAGATAATACAGTGTCTGATAAACAGTTTGCATAAAAGTGTAATTGTATAGAAGGTAAGAGGACAATAGTCATCTTCTTTTCCCTGTAAAGTTCACTTTTAAAAAAGGGTCATTGTTGGACTTCTAGATCTGCCTTTGTCTTTCATCCATCTCTATTTGCCAGTTTTCTAAAAGCTTTTCAGAGAGACTTGGCTAGACTGAAGAGATCAGTTGTATGCTGTACTGTTGTATTTTCAGGAGTAAAGCAGGTGATCTGGGATAGTTCTTGAAAATAAGTGAATGCATTTGCAATGCTAGCAAATAATTGATTGCGCTTGCAGGTTAAGGTGTTTGTTATGGAACTGAGTTTTCGAGCAGTTTAGAGGGCATACAGAAGCCAGAAAAGGTGGTAGTTCAAATCCTAATTCCTCAAGCAGCCCTGCAGAGCAGTGGTGAGCCCCTTTTCCATTTCCTTGTGGTTCCATTTTGACAGAGATGTCTGTTTAGATGAAGTTCCCTATTGATGTGCTGATTAATAAATATGCAGTAGGTGAATTGTGCCTATTTTAGTTGGTAGTCAAGTATAGAAACACATCTGAGCTTTTTAACATGCTTAATTTAGATTTTTGGTTTTTAAAAAAGCTTTTCTCTTGGACGGTGTTGTATATTAACTCTTTAGTGCTGGGCTAATTGCCACTGTGATTTTAGTCTAAGTGTCTTAGGAAAGCTGACTTGAGAATTAGCTAAAATGTATTTGCATAATAAAAATACAGGATATCAAAATACTGTTCGTCAGCTACAAATATCATAAACCTTAGATGTCTAGTGAAACAGCGTATTTGGAAATTTAGAGAAAATTACTCAAAATCCATTTAGTCCAATTTGTACATAATCAATCACTTGTATAGAAGAGGCTTTATGGGAATTGGAGAAAGCTATGGGGAATGATGTAGTGCAGTTAGTAAATCTGTTGTCAGTGGGATCTTGTCTAGACTTTTATATTTCAGACCAACAACAGACATCATTCTAGTGTTAAACTACTGTGATTATAAGGAATATTTCTGATGTCTCTGATAGTTGGTGTGGATGACTACAGCTCAGAGTCTGATGTGATTATTATACCTTCAGCCCTGGACTTTGTCTCACAAGATGAAATGTTGACGCCTTTGGGAAGACTGGACAAGTACGCTGCAAGTGAGAACATATTTAACAGGTATGCTTTTTAAATGTCCTGTCTGATTAACTGTATGCAAACTATTCATTTGATTCAAATCTGACAGAAGTTACTTTGCATGAAATACAAACAATTTAAAAAAATCCACAACTTTACAAAATTCTTAAGTTTCTACTCCTTACATTTGCTGGTACTCCTAGTTACAGAGAGCAAAATATCAATGATAACAAAAATACTTGTATACCTTTTAAGCAACTCCAGTTTAGGACTTCTTGAATTTTTTCATTAGTTGGACCACATCCTTTTAGGTTTTTTTGTATGTGCTAAGATTTCTCTTGACACAGAAGATAATAGTAAACTGTATCCATAACTCTGTGTCGAAAGTGACTTTGAGAAAATACTTCATGAGGGGTCAGGAAAGGATAGTGAACAGCATTGCTAGAGGAACCCAAGGAGTGTTTTCCAGGATCATCCTCATCCACAGTTTGCATATTGCCGCTTTTTGTTATTGAAAATGAAAAACTGCTGAAAAGGAAGTCTTACTTTACCCAGTTAATACTGTGGTCTACATTTTCCCCTTTTTATTTCTGTAATGCTAGTTATTTCATTTAAAAGTACAGGTATTATAACATACTTCAGGCAGACACACATGCTCCCCATCCCTTGCACACAGACACTGCAATGGAATGGAGAAATTTCAGAACCAGCATTTTTATGTTAAGGCTCAAGTTTTCTGGTGTCTTATTTTAACATAATTTAGTTTGAGCTCCAACTAAATCATTAATAAAACATGCTTGCTTTTATGTTGAAGTCTTAATTTGATAGTATGCAGAAGATAAGTCTGTGATCGTCCACTCTGTAGTTTGTTGTTTGTGACCTGAGTTCTGTGAGGATTTAGTGCTGTGCTTAACTTCAGTCAGGTGAAGTATATTTAAAATTCCATCCTCAATGGACATCCCCCATTTCGAAAGTTTTCATTCTGATTGAACCAAAACTAATAAGTTGTAGAATGGTTTCTCTTATTATAACCTACATAAATCTGTATGCATAAATTAGTTTTGAAATGTCAGATTTTAAAATTTTCCTGAAATCCAAAGTTTGTGGTATTTTACAGTTTGAGATGTAATTGGCAATTTTCCAACCAGGAAAGAGTTTTCAAGTGTTTGACTTTTCACAGGGGGTGAGGGAAGAGAAGCCTTTTAGGGCTATAAGTGCCAGCTATGTAATAAAAGCCAGTAGGGAGGAGAACAAACTCGGAAGTTGTGTGACTTGAATTTTAAATACGGATAGTGTTCCTAATGTTCATAAAATCATAGAATCATTGAGATTGGAAGAGACCTCCAAGATCATCTAGTCCAATCATCTGCCTACCACCTGTAATTACCTACTAAAAGTTGCCCATTTTAAAAGTACTGAGAGACTCAGAATGACATCCGTCATTTATGGATTGCATGTGGTGTGGGGCATGCATAAGCTTGAAAGCTTTTTGGTGACACTGTCCAGCTCTAAGCATCCTGTGCATTGCTGCAGTGGAACATGGGTGGAGTAACTATAGTTTTCCCTGCGGCTTCTTTGTGTTTCCTTGTTTGGTTGGTTGGTTTTTTTTCTTCTGTTATAAACATGTTTAATCCTAGCTCTCTTTGGAGGCCTACTGTGTTACATAGCATAAGAAAATAAAGGAAATAGCATATGATAGCCATTAATGATGTAACTGAGCAGCAGTTATATCGCTCTGAGTGATAGTAACTATTGCAGGCAGTTTGTGATGATTCAGCATTAGTCAATCTCAGGAGTAATTGGAGAGATTTTTGCTAGATAGATGAACTGGAGCATTTCACAGGGAAAAGATACGAATAAACCACTTAAATGTAATTTAGTTTATGTCTCTTAATATGGTATAATCGCATCCAATTACTTATGTGTAGTTTAATAGGTTTATTATATTATGATTGAGTTAATGTTTTGTTGTTTCTGTGACTTTGAACCTGCATTTGTGTGGAAGCTTCAGATTATAGATTCCCAAACCCTTGAAACATAATCATTGAGCCTAGGTAAATGAGGGTAACTTTTTTTTTCCCTTTAAATGGATTAATTTGCTTTTAGTGTGGGCTGCTTTTATGTTTAAATTTCATTTAAAGTGTTTTTGCATTTGTTTTTATCATCACTTTCTATCTGGTTAGTCATCTACACACGTATGGTATTTGCAGTGTGTGATTATATTGAATGATTAAAGTGAAGTGATTTTTAACAATTACTACAAAAGCCTAGTCTCCTTTGTGTGGATTCCTTGAGCACTCATGATTTCTCAGCTGGTGTCTAAAGGCCAAAGGCGGTTACTTGGAGATGGAAATGGATCTGTGTCTGCATCCTAAGACATTTTTAGCAGATGGGACTTGGAACTTGCAAATAGGAATTGCTTCTTCATTTAGATATGTGTGATTTTTGACAGGATTAACTGGAAAAAAGGTGAGATAGAAGGAATCCTTGAACAACTTCCGCAATAGTGGAACAAATTTCTGTGTGACAATTTTTGGCATGTTATGGTCTATACCCTCGCTATCTTAAAGTGTTGCTGATCAGCATCACAGTTGTTGTCTTTGTCTAGGAGAATAGAGGGGAACTTGACAGATATTACAACAAATTACCCACCCCTCTTATATCTGAAAACTAACGCAAGTGGTATTAATGAAGAGGCAGCCTCCAGACCAAATTTGAGAAACATCTCTAGCATATGCCTTAATAATCCAATATTATACTGCAGCAATAGCAGATGCAGAGCAGAAAGCCAAGACCATCACCCTGAAACACAAGGTCTCCCTTTTGTCTGGTAGTGCTGATGTGTGTGTGTATGCATGCATGGATGAGGATTCCATTTTTCTATGTGCTTTAAAAAACAACTGCTGGTGCAAATTGGAGCATAGCTTTTGTCTTGTTTTAAAAATCCTTTGCAGGTTTCCCTAAGCTTTATTGTCATTAACTTGCTTCAGTCCCTCATTAAGAAGGCTCAGAAGTATGAAACACTTGCCAGTACATCTGTTCAAATAGTGAGGTGGTTCCTGCAGAACAGACTCTTCCCTTTTGATCAGCGTACATTTTGAGAAATTGCTGTTGCCTTTTCTCTTAAAACCAAAGCAGATTTTGGCAGCAGACTCTCATTCATCAGTATGATCAGTGTTGGCTATCAAGACTATATCTACATATCAATGTAGATATTTTTAAGCGACTCTCTTGCCACGCTTCTTTGTGTTCTGAAGTACTACTTTGCTTTTCCCTTGGGAGAGTACCAGATGACTTTTGAAATAGTTGGGTTTTTTTAAATAGTTTAACTTCAAAATATTGATGGAGCAGCACTGAGCAGTAACCGAGGATACGTAGGATTTCAAATAGGATTTCAAAGAGGAATTAAGCTTAGGTGTATGTACTCATGTATAGCTTGTCAGTAGCGCTTTCACCTAAGGTGAAGATTTCGCCTAAAGCATTCTGGGTAACTTGTCTCTTTTTTTTTTTTTTGGTAAAAGATAAGCTGCTCTGATTTCATGGCACAGACATGTAGTTTCTGGTATGATTAGCAGAAAGCAGCATTCTTACTTTCCAGACTCCAAATGGGAGAGACATTGGCATCAGAAAGGAGGCTGTACCACGTGTGGCAATGTTATTTGAATGATTCCTGTCTGCAACAGTCACAGTCTAAACCTTGGTTTTACATGTCTGTGATTCTGGAAAATAGCCTAGAAGTTCTTAGAATATGTGCTCTGTTTCAGGAACTGAGAAGTCAATTTATTTCCAAGGAATTCAGGGTAACAGTGCATTTTTAGATGCATCCGGGCTATACTGTAAGCCTTTCCAGTTCTCCACTCCCTTTTGCAGAGTCAAGAACGTCATTTTACTATTTAAAAACTAGGACTTGCGTACAGAAAGTACCCCCGCTAAAACAAGATATTGCTGTTTTCATCACTCTGTGCTGTAATATGTGTCAAAAACCTCTCTAAGTATGTCTGGTGGGATGTTGAGATACTTAGCAAGACCTTCCTTAGGTGTAAGAAATTACCTTGCCTTATTTTCATTTAAGAATGATCAGATTATAACCAACACATTAATTGAGAATTTGGTTATCCAGAGCTGTGGTTTCTCCCTCCCCCCCACCTCCTTTTCTTCTGTCTGTGCAGTCTGTCCCAGTGTAAACTTCCTCTTTTTTTTTGCAGTATTTGTTGAGTACTGACAATAAGGAAAAACCAAAACCATGCAGGTGGAATTACAGTGGCATTCATTCTGGCTAGGATACGTCTCATCATTTTAGCATAAATTAGGTTATTTCTCCTAATCTTTAACTTTTCTGTTTTCATATTTCAGTCTTTCTAAGCCCACTGTACATCAAAGAATAAAATTTAGTAAAAATGAAACCAACCTCAAAACTCATTGTTTGCATGAATTTGCAGATATGTGCATACTAAGTAAATTACTTAAGTTTAACAATATAGATTGAGAAAGTTTACCTTGTAAGTGTACTTTAAAGTGATGTAAGCTGAACTATCAAAGAACAGAATTTTCCCAAAGCACTAAGAGAAGTCTTACTTGACAGTACTGAATGTACCTCTGCATATTTAGCCTTTCTTCTTAGAAGGGCACAAAGATGATGATTTTGAAATTGGGAGTTTATTCAGAATATTTTCTAAGATTATTTGGGGAAAACAGTGCCAAGGTAAGTTACTATGACCAATGTTCACTTAAACATGAAATGTCATCAGATCTTGATTTAGAAGTTCTGTGAAAATGCGTGAAGAAAAAATGATCTTTTCTTTCGCGTTTTAATGTATGTTTACTAGCTAGATGCACTCCTAGTGCAGATGAACTAATACAAATTCTGTAATAGAAATTCATTAAAGTGCTAACATTGGTGATTGGTGCACGGTAATTATACTACTTCGAACTTCCAGTATTGATTTCACATAAGGTCAAAGTAGTATATAAAAGGAATTTGAGCCAAGCAAAGATAGTGTCACAAATCCTGATTATGCCGCTGTGTGCAGAGTCTTCAAAGTATCTGTGCCCTGCACGTGGATATAAAATCAGGATGTTTGTAATCTACCTCCATTTTATCCCACTGCTAATTGCAATGGAATTTGCCTACAAGATACCCCGTCAATTTTTCTACCACTGGAAAAGCTCTTCCCATGCATGCTCATGAAAATGTGAATTTTGCTAATTATCCTCCACTTCAACACATCATAGCTCAAGCACTTGCAGTGCAGGCTACATTTCAACCTTTGACCCCTGCCCTTTCCTTTGCCTGTAAGCTATTTGATGCATTGCTGCTTAGCTGGTAGTTGTATACCAAAGACAGATATGGTGAATAAATAATTTTCTTTGAGAGTTCATAACTGTAGCATTACTGATTTAAAGCTTCACTTGCCAGAGCAGCTAGAGAAAGTCTCTTTAGACCTGGAAGAATCGGGTACGAGATCTGTCTGAATGGGCAAGAAGATGCAGTTCCATTAGTTGTTGGAATGAAGATAATTCTGCTGGCACTGATAATGTGTGAAGGTAGAAGTTCTTACTGGAGCTTGGTATCTCCAGAGGTGAGCACTGCACAAACCCAAACCAGTGGCAGGGCAGAAATAGCAAGAAACCATTAAACCTAGTCCCAAATCATGCCCTGATAACCAGGAGTAACGTATAGTAACATAATGTATGCCATTGAAATTACTTATATTGTCATCATTATTGTTAGTGGAGTCATTTGTCTCACACATGTACTTGAAGCAGTCTGATTCCCTGTTAGAGTGTGGTTAATGGGGACATGTTGTCATTTTCCCTAGAGGAAACCTCCTCCTCTTGAGCATGAAGCATTCTTACTGCTTTGTGTCTAGACCAGATGCAAGGGCTCTTCAGAGCTCTTCTACAATGTCAAAATGCTCACTCGCCTGGCAAGTTGCTGGGCAAGCTACTCCTTGCCTTAACGTTATGCTGCTGTGCGTTGACAGTCCACTGGAGTCCTCTGTTGTAGGCTTTTTGTAGCTCTGCTGCCAATGCTTGCATGAGAAGGAAGATCAGCCTGCTGGACAGGGCAGCAGGGACCCTTGGTTACTCTCTTCTCTCCCGTAAGTGGAGCATGTTACAGTGTGAGCTTGCAGGGCTCAAGTCATTCGGCATTAGTTGCCTACACACTAGCTCTCAGCCTGGTGCAAACATGAGGTGGGTTTAGCTTTGTGTCCTATGTTTGTGCCTTAGAGGCACAGGAAGAGTTTTGGCAGATTGTTGGGGATAGTGACAGAACTAGGTCAGAGCCTGTAGTGTTTGGAGGATGTGAGTGGAGATCATCTCCCAGAACACTGGGTGGATGGACTTAAGAAATTACCCTGTCATTACTGGCTGCCTACCCAGTTTTCTAAAGTGAGCTTAGCTTGCCCTGTTGCCTTTTGTTGTAATGCTTTTTACCACAATCTGCTAAATATAAAAGTAGGTCCATTGATTCCTTTACAAGCCAAAGAGAAAAATACCACTTGGATGCGGGTGGGGGCCATCTTCCACCTTTGTCCAGGGAAAAAGGTGAATGTCCCTTCTTAACTCTGAGCAGATTTAATAAGTCATATCTACTTTAGGTTAGGATTTGTGTTTTCATTGCCTCTTGAGCAGAAAGTTTATGGCCTTCAGCCTACAGGGTAGCTACTTCTGCATAGCCATCTGTCCAGCTTGCAGTAACTAGCAAAGACTTACTGTGGGATGCAGCCATCATAGTTCAGGATACTACTAACAAAGGAGATGAGTCTTCTGAAAACTCCCACCATAGTAGAGGGGCATTCCATAGTCCCCAGGGGCTAGGTGGGATGTAGTGCTGTTTACTGTGATTCCTTACTTGCTGAGACTAACTCAGTGGGTCAGTTGACTTGTCTCTTGCTTTCCAAGATTATGTTTAATATGTAGGAGACACGTGCATCCAGGCAGGCTGGTTTGTGAGATATGCTTCATCTGTTCCTCTTGTCTTTTCAGAGGTGTCCAGCCCTTTAAAAGACCAAGTCAACTCTGCTTCTAGGTTAGTGTATCACGTAGTCTGTTTCCCTCCGTTAGAATTTTGATAGTGGAACTTCCAACTGCATATCAAGATCTCTGAGTGGTGTTGCACTCTTACCAAGTTTAAAAGAGTGAGGGAGAGGAAATTTGTTAAAGGCAAACAGTTTTTTGCAGTTTGTTTTTTCAACATACAGATCAACGAAATCCTCCAAAAAAAGTTTAGTTTAAGATAGTTTCGCAAGTGGCCAGTGTGAAACAATTAATTATTGATTTTTTTCAGTTTGAGAGAATGGAAATGCCTTCTTACCTTTGGGAATTTATGAAGAACTACTGCATTTCTGATTGCCTGGAATTGCAAAGTTCTCAAGCTTCCCCCATACAGTAGGAATGTAACCATCTGTTTCTTAGCAGTTTGACCATTGCTCACATTCACTGTTTGTAGTGAACATGATTAAGTTTGTTTATGCTTCAGCTCTTGTCTGCAGCGCTGCTGTTTGTCAACAGTGCGTATATCTAGGCTACATCCTAACAGTGTTTCTGTTGGTCAGTTCTGGAAATATCTGCCACTTGATCCTTTCTGCTTCAGTACTTTGATAAATTGCTCTGGGACAGTACAAGAACTAGAAGCATGTTGGACACTGTTCCTTGGCTTGTTCCACTGTTAGGATAATCCTGCTAGCTCTTTGAACTGATGTTCAACCCATGTTGACAAAAAAAAAAAAAGTTGATTGCCATGTGTTGCCAGCTGCGTTGTTTAAAAACTTAATGTTTAGGGCTGTCTGGGTAACTGATGGGTATGTAACATAGGCTGCAACAGAACCTCAGAGGGCAAAAATCCATATTTGACTATATCTCGTCACTGGCAAGCTAATCCTTAGAAAAATTTCTCGTGCATTAGAAGTTGATTGCGATTTGTTTCATTTTCTACTTTGGTTAATGTATGTCTCAGGCACACATGGGCTAGTACATTTTATTTTCGTGGAGTATACCCATCGCTCTGGATGGCGTTTGAATGAAGTTTTGCTTCTAAATGTCACCATCAGTATGGAAATCTTCAGCGTGAGTGTTCATGCTTTTGTTTGTGAACTAAGTTCATAATTCTGTTTAGCACTGTTCTGACAATAGTGGTCTTGTCTTGCTTTGTATGCAAGAAGTTAAGGAATTGAGAGGTTAGGATGGAAGGCTGACACTGACTTCCTCATGTTTATCTCCTATTTACCCACTTTGCAGATGATTACTATTTTTTATCTTTGTGACTGGTTTTCCTTATCCTTGTAAACCAAAGGGATGCTTTTAATGTCGCATTTAAAGTTAACAGTTTTTTAGGATTATGCCAGGTATCAGAACTGAGGGTTCCCAAAGCAGGACTAACTCAATTTACTGAGTTAAAAGTGAATCTCTGTAAAATTTTACAGTTTGATTTAAGAAACTTGTATGATTGCACAACTTTTGATTTGGCTGTATTTCTGGACGCAAATAATGCTAACTTTTAATCTTTCTTGTAAACTAGGCAAATGGTGGCTCGAGGTTTGCTGGACACTTTGAAGGAAGTCAGTGATGATGAGAGAGATTGTATTGCTGTGTTGGAGAGAATCAGCAGATTAGCTGATGATTCAGGTAGGTAGTATTAAACATTTTACTGGGTTAATGAGGGAAAGTCAGAACTGCTGAACCTGTGTTCAGTACAGGACCAATATGTTCTTTCTCATCTTCAATATTCAAATCAAGCTTCTGCAAATGCAATAAAATGCTGTAAAATTTCATGTTGCTCAATCATCCACCCAAAGATGACTATTTTCCTCAACAGAATTAAGCCCTTTCAAAATGTAGGATTACCGCTTCCCATCAGTATGTTTTTTAATAACTTCTGTGTACTTCAGCTACTCAGCAGATCGACATGATTATTATAGATTTGTAGATAAAGATTAATGTCTTGCCTTGGAAATAAACTTGCAAAACATCCATGCAAAAATGCGTATTAGTTTTGATAGAATTTAAGTGCTGAAATTGTTCCCTTGGTCCCTTTTGGGCAACCAGTTGTGAAGATGAGAGGCAGCAGGAATTGGCAAGCAAGATGCAGATAAAAATGAGTAGGAAGGGTCTGCAGATCTAGAGAGGCTTTTGCTCATTAATGTATTGAGACTACTGGGTGTTTCAAATAAAAAGCAAAAGTGGAAGAATAGTGGAAAACAAATGTGAAAGAAAGAGTGCTTAAAAATTGGTGTGGGAGTAGATGAATGGAAAAATGGTGTGGGCACAGCTGCAACAAAATTCCAGGTTGAAGATGCCCTAGAAAGAAGGTCTTGATTTCAACTTAGCTGATACAGTTGAAGCACCAGAAGGAAGAAGGAAAGCTTTAGCAGCAAAACACCAGGGGAGATCTGAAGTTCATTCTTTTGTCATTGTAGGAGTGTTATGGAGAGAAAAATTGTATTAAATCTTGTATGAGAAGGAAATGTTTCTTCTGTTTAATGTCTGTTAGCTTTTCTTTCTTCTGGAATTGCAGAACATAATGCTTTCCAAGGGTAAAAAGGTGTTTCACTCATTTCTGTTAATCTGTCATTACTATCTTCATTTAAAATGCACATTTTTCTTTTTCTGAGGGAATGTCCTTATTTAGCCAGAAAAAATAGCCTGTTCTAAGCATTACATAATTGTATTGAGTATCTTTCCAAGGATTATTTGAGGACTAAAAAATCACGATTTGTTTAAGATTAAATGTCTTTAATTGAGAGCAGTGGCATGCTGCTGTGTCTAGAGTGCTTTTCTAGTCTGCTTCCGATATCTGTATATACAGTGCTTGTTTGTGTGATTATGTTAACAGTTTTGAGCATCAGAAACTTTCTGAAGCTTCAAGTTTGGAAAATAGGACAGAGAAAAGGGCCTTGTGCAGCAACTTTGTAGCCTTAGGCTTTTCATTGGAGCCCAACTGAGTGTGTCAAATTGAAGTTTGTTTAGGTAGAAATGTAATGGGAGCCAAGAGCTGAGCTCAAATCAATTTGTTTCCTTTAACAAGGGTGGAGCATATCTTTAGTCAGGGTTGATGTTTTCTCAGCATCACTAAAAGCAGCATTTCAGGCTTTTCCTGTATTGTAGAAGTCAATCTCAGATCTGCCAAACTAGTAGCACTGGATTCTGCAGCTGCCCCACAAATTAAATTTCTGCAAACTTAACTGAGTTTTGTGCCTTGAGCAGTTGCAGTATTGGACTTAGCCTGTTTCTGTAAGACAGGTTATTAGAATATCCTTGTGTTTTAAACCATGTGAAAATTCATTAATGAACTAGATCTGCTTTGTATCTTCTTAATATATTTGCTTGACTATTACTCAAATTGTAGCACAGTGGTTTTTGTTCCTTTAAGGTTGCTATTACTAGACTTATTAATTTTTCTCTTATCTAATGCATTTTTCCATTTACGATATTTTTCCATCTTGTTCTATAAGACAAAAAAACCCAACCCCTGAATTTGGAATAAGAAAACGTTATGAAAGTATCTGTGTGTTCTGACTTGCTTGCTTAGAACCAGATATCTGTATGGTTAGAGCCCTCCTGGAGTCAAGCCTTCGTGTTTAAGGGTATAACTAAATAAAAATAAAACCAAACTGTTGTGAAGTCAAACTAAACTATGTACAGGTTTCCTCATTTCTAATAGGTGATACTCATTAGTCTTATGTCTAATTTTAAACATTTGGAGGTATTTGTCAAATCAAGTATAATGAGGTTTGAATTGAAGAACGTACCCGGGGTACACAATATCTTTGTGCTGCTGCTGCCGTTATCTAAAATACGGGTACAGCGCTGAACTAGAAATAGGAACTGTTCTAAAGTTGCCTAAGCAGTCCTCTGTCCTGTTAATACTTTGCAACTTCAGAAGTCCTGTAGTTTGGCTGCTGTTTTTTAGATATGGTCCTTACTTGTAAAAGAAACATTTAGGTTGGGTTTTTTTCTTGTTTGTTTGGAGTTTTTTTAAAAAATAAACTGTGGCTACAATGACACAGCCATTTCTGTGTGTGAGAGCAGGAAGCTTTCAAAACAATTACTCTTCATGTACTGTGATAACACTTTAGGAAGCTAAGTGTCATCTCTGTCATGTTAAACACCGATAATGTGAAATAAAAATTATTCTTTACTAGAAAAACATCTGGGTCCAAATATATGATTGTAGAATGGAACGCCCCAAAAAAATCATAACACTGTGGTTTGATATGACCGACACAGATCTTGACATACCAACTGGCTAGCCATGACACAATTTTTTGAGGCATCATGGCAAAGGCAAATATCAGCTCTAAAACTTTAAAAAAAACCCCAAACAAAACAACACTTAAGTTACAATTCTCAAATACCTTTTTGGGGAAACTGCTCTGGACTCTGAGTAATGTCTTATTACTATCACTAATTTGGGAAAGTTGCGGGGGGAGCAGGAAGAATTAACTATTACCTGTACCTAAAGAATGCTAAGTGTTTTAACATCTCTCTGTCAACAGCCAGTGTGTGGGTTGCAGGTGGACAGGGAGTGGTAGTGAAATATGTTTTATGAAGGAGTTCTGACTACCGTTGTGTAACTGCACGTGCAAATGATATTAAGTGGGTCTTCTGGCAGGACAGTTTGGACTCTTTCTAATGAATTAGTTCCAGGTTACCTGTGGTTTTGCAGCTTTATAGTAGGTTGGGGGAAAATATAACTACTTCAGCTGATACTGGAAGTGAGCTGCTACCAGTGCTGATGTAACACAGGAATTGCTGTGCCCTGTCATCACATCCTGCTACATGTAAATGGCAGCACAGAATAGCTGTTCCAGTGAAGGAATGCCATTGGTGGCAGTTGGGGAATCACAGAATGGTTTGGGTTGGAAGCGACCTCAAAGATCGTCTAGGTCCAACTCACCTGCCATGGGCAGGGACTCCCTCCACTAGACCAGGCTGCCCAAAGCCCCATCCAACCTGGCCTTGAACACTGCCAGGGATGGGGCCTCCACAGCTTCTCTGGGCAACCTGTTCCAGTGCCTCACCACCCTCACAGGGAAGAATTTTCTTCCTCTTTTAGCTTAAACCCATTCGCCCTTGTCCTATTGTTCCCTGCCCTTGTAAACAGCCCCTCTCCAGCTTTCCTGTAGGCCCCTTTAGGTACTGGAAGGCCACAATTAGGTCTCCCTGGAGCCTTCTCTTTCCCAGGCTGAACAAGCCCAAGTCTCTCAGCCTGTCTTCATAGGAGAATTGCTCCAGTCCTCTGATCAACTTTGTGGCCCTCCTCTGGACTTGCTCCAGCAGGTCCATGTCTTTCCTGTACTGGGGGCTGCAGAGCTGGGTGCAGTACTTCAGTGGGGATCTCACAAGAGTGGAGTAGAGGGGCAGAACCACCTTCCTTGACCTACTGACCACACTGTTTTTGATGCAGCCCAGGACATGGTTGGCTTTCTGGGTTGCTAGTGTGCACTGCTGGCTCATGTTGAGCTTTTCATCAGCCAAGACCCCCAAGTCCTCCTCGGGGCTGCTGTTGATCCATGCTCCGCCCACCCGGTAGATGTGCTTGGGATTGCGCCAACCCACGTGCAGCACCTTGCACTTGGCCTTGTTGAACTTCAGGAGGTTCACGTAGGCCCACCTCTCAAACCTGCCCAAGTCCCTCTGGATGGCATCCTTTCCCTCCAGCTTCTTGACCGCACCATGCAGTTTGGTGTCGTCAGCAAACTTGCTGAGGGTGGACTCAATCCCACTGGCCATGTGGAATAATGTCCATGAATAATCTGTTCCTTCCAACCCCCCTGACTTGCCAAAGAAACTTTTTCTCCAAATCTCAGTTGCTCGGAAGACTTACTTTCTTCAGTGTTTGTCTTCATTGCTGTAGTTGGGTGTTACTGTTAAGTGTGTGGTTTTGCTGTGGGGTTTGGGTATTTTTCAGTTGTTCTACACTCTGGGCTTCCCTACTGTCTTTGGTAGTGAATTCCCTAGGATAGTTACAGCTGAGATAACTTTTATTGCTTTTTAATTTGCCGTTTAATCACTTTGTAATTTTTGCATTTCTGTAGGAATGTTAGGTATGGATTCCCACTTTGATGTTCATGTGGTGTCTTTGAACCTGTAGGAGCCAAGAAGAAGCTTGGCATAGAAGCCCTGTGCTTGGCAAATGTTAATTTATCCCCCATAAACCCTCAGAGAGAAAGCTGCTTATCTTTGTGTTAAAACAACTGGACTTTCCTCATAAATATCTAAACTGGGAGGCAATTGGACGAGGCCAAACTCTTTTCGGTGGTGGGTAGTGAGAGAACAAAAGGCAATGGCCAAAAACTGGAACATAGGAAGTTCAGCTCAAACATGAGAGAACTTCTTCGTGGTGAGGGTAATGGAGCACTGGAACAGGCTGCCCAGAGAGGTGGTGAAGTCTCCTCCTTTGGAGATATTCAAGACCTATCTGGATGCCTACCTGTGCAACCTAGTATAGGGCACCTGCGTTGGCAGGTGGGTTGGACTCTATGATCTCTACAGGTCCCTTGCAACCCTTTCCAACCTGTGATTCTGTGATTCTCAAATGTAGGCTAGCCACAGACTTTCTGAGCTTCAGCAAGGGCTTTATGTCTATTTTTTTTCACTTGAGTAAATAAGCATCATTCAAAGTTCGGGGTTTTTTTTTTTGTCTGCCAGCTTGTGAAGGGCTCTTATGATACAAGGCTTCATTTTTGTGTGCACAAGTGCGATTAACTGGCTTTGAAAGTTGAATTAAATCTGTAAAAGCCAGAATTATTGCATTATTGGCATTTTGCTCAGTGTGCTTGCAAGAGGTGCCAAAAACTTTAAGTCTATTTTCTGAGTGCTCTTATAGAGGGAGAGTCTATATCTTCATTTCTAAAAGATACATGACATTTTACTGTACTATGAAACAGATACATATAGGTATCTTCTAGAAAAAAAAAAGATGGGGAAAAAGATTGTGACTTTCTGGAGGACTGGTGCTTATTTGCTTTGAATATAACCAGCTATAATATTTATTTTTTGTTTCCCCCCTAACAAATGATAGTCTCTTAACTGCATAGACTCAGTTGTGAATGCAGTTTGCAAAACAAACTGATTTTAAAAGCAGTTGTTAGACTAATTGTTCGTTAAGTTTTGAAGTTGTATAATCACGCTTAATGTGGATGTCCTCACAACCTTAATTACTTAATAGCGCGCTTTAACTTAATGTTAGTAAGAATATTTCAATTACTGCTGTCGGTATTGTGAGAGATGCCAGCAATACCTGTCAAACAGCACATATTACAGCATTTCGTTTAACAAAATCTTCATTTGTAAGCAATATTAATGGGAATGCTCATATTTGCCTTTCCCAGCTGTCAATAGCTCCATCTGTGTTTTCTCTCCTCCCACGTGTTCGTTTCAGGATTTTCCATACCTCTTCTCCCAGCTCCTGCTACACTAAGAATTTTTCCTTTGCTTGATGTGATCCCTTTTTGTCTCTCCACGCATCTGATGGATGCCTAACGGTCGCTTTACCCTCTCTCATTAATCTGTATTACTGACTGGCAGAGTGAGGAGTGAAATGAAGTCCTTTTCTGGCTAGTGAGAGAAAAGATCCTGACTACTGAAGAGCACACTTATCAGACACATCAGTCTTTCTGATGGACTCCTAAGCTGAAAGGGATGGACTCTGGTTACAGGATATTTTTGCTTTTCTAGATTTTCTTTTGCCTTCAGAAAAGGTAGCAAAGTTGGAGAGACAGATAAAACAGGAAATGAGAGAACTTGAAAGGGAAAATATGGATGACTCTGGAAGGAAAAAAAGAGGGGAAGGGAAAGTTACACTTGGGAAAGGAGGAGACAGATAAAATTTGAGTTGATAAACTGTAGAATTTATTTAAACTTTGTCTTTGATCACGCAAATGACGTTCAGTTTGAGAAATGTACATGTATACAAATCCACTACTATTGCTATGCCATTGGCCGATTCGGCATCTTAGTATGCTGTGAGCTTTATATTCAAGCTGCATACAGAAATGGGGATCTCTACAGGGGAAGGGTGTGAAGGTGTCTTCTGTGCTGCTTGTTTCTCTCAAGCACATATAAATCAATATTTTCATTTGCATTTCACCAAATTTTTAATAGATTTTTTTAAAAAGCAAAGCTATGTACTTAGACCTACTTCTTACTTGCAACCCTTAATAAGAACAAATGTTAATATTCAGATGTACTTAAAATATTCATAAAAAATGTCAGTTAAAACAGCATTAACATCAGCAATAGTTGTTCTTCATATACACTTTTACAACACAAAAAATTTATAGCCCCGTACAAATGTAGGGAAATTGCTGCTTGTAACCACAATGGTTATTTTTGGGATAATGAAAGCTTTGTAGAATTTCTCGTAAATACTGTGTGTTGCTGCAGAATAAGCTATTGTGAAATAAACATAGTTGTGAGCTGGCTCTGGAATAATTACTTCATTTACAAATAACTGTTCTGGAGCAATTAGTTGGTATTATACTGTGTAGCTCTACAATAATGCCTTCTTAATTTCCAGTATACAGCTAACCATGGTGCCTTACTTCCTGATAGCTGAAGTGCAATACAGAGTGGACTGAAGCCTTAGCAGGGATGAAATAAACCTTACACATTTTGTATAAGTAAGCGAATGAGTATGTTGGCATTTCCCTTACATGTGAGACGGTATCAAATTCTAGGGGAAATTTAAATGTTTTTTTTTCCATGGGTGAGGAAGGAACAGTTAATTACTTTGATGATCTTGGAGTCAGTTTGGGATGTTCATTGAAATGGTGACTTGTGAAATAGCTGAAACTGAAGGATGGTGTATGTGTGGGTCAAAGTCTGCCCAGGTTCTGGAGTTGTTGGTTGGAATATATTGCTGGTTTCATGTGATCTGGAAATCAAGAAAGGTAGAATTGTGTCATTTTATTCTGGTAACATCGTTTCAAAGTTATTTCACAAACAGAAGAAATGGAAGCCTATTGTCACTTTCTTCTGTCATTCTCTTAGTTTTGCTTGATTTCTAAAACTGAACTCAGTATAATTCTGTATCTAGAGGATACACAAGACCTGACAGAATGAAATAAAGTGCTAATAAATGAGGAAAAACAAGTATGAGTTTGCTTCCAAGATCTAATATTTTCTATTAATGTTTCTTTTCAATTTTTTTTGTTTTGGCAAGTTGCAGCTTTTTTTCTAGTAGCCTGCTACTTTAAGGCATATACTTGTTCCTTCAGGAAATAGTTTGAAAAGAGCAGCATTTAAAAATACTTCCTCTGCCACACGGAAAAACTGTTCCAGGCAAATGTGATGGAGAACCTAATTGTACACAGTGATTTTCCAGAGTGCCTAAAATAGAAACTTTGAGTCTTGATGTGAAGCAAAATTCTCCACCCAGATTTTGTTTTTACTGTGTGAAAGCCTGGTCCTGACTGTATTGTACAGTGCAAAAATATGTGATACAGTATTCCCCAGCTGGATGAGCTTACGCTTTAAGAAGCTGCGTGTAATAATTTTAACACTGCCGTGCTCTGATCACTGTGGTGACTGAACAATGAATTTCGTTATAAAAACCAGAAAAGTTTAAACTGAAATGGCAGACACTGTCATGTATTGAAGCCTGCTGGAATTTGTATTTGGAGCTGCCACCCATCTAAACTAAAGACAAGCTGAGGACTAGATGAAGGAAATGAGAAAGTGCTGTAGCTTTAGCGGAAGCTTTTGGCATTGTTGCTCAAATCTTCAGGAAACATAATGCAAAAAAAAGCTCTACTGTAACCCCATCAGACTGCAAGCTTCTATTCAGTACATAGTGGAACATTTGCTTCGGCATTTTGAAGAATTAAGCTCTTATCTAAATTGATAAGCTTAAGGTTCAGGTTCTTGCGTGGCAGCAGTAATTCCCCAGAACAGCACGGATGCCTTTTTGATAGCGAGTTACGGTGTTGCATTACACAACCAGTTACATACACAGTACCAGTTTGTTTGCTGGTTTAGAATTGATCTTACTAAGATTGCAGAGCCATGTATTTCAAAGTTAGAACTAAGGTGACTTTACAGTTCTAATTTATTCTTAGGCATGAATTTTTCAAATCTTTAATTGCATCATCTCATCTGTGTTCCTCAGAAAGCCAGAGTTTGTTCAGTAGCTCAGGAAGAGGGGTGGCTCACTTCTATGTGAGCAGCTAGCTCTTCAATATTGTCAGGTGGTGTAGCTGCCCTCTTGAGTGCTGCGTAATAGATGAACCCTGTTCTGAGGAAAAAAGGATCTTACGTTTTTAGTACTCATTGCACCCTTACTGGAGTGCTTCATAAAGAAATTTATGAATTCAGTTTCACAGCAAACCTAGTCAATTTGGGGAAAGGGACTATTGCCATTACTTTACCAGTGGGTGGGCAAGCTGTGGAGGTATCAAAGTCAAAACAGTCTGCCTGTTTTGAATGGCCAGTGTCTGAAGCTTTATACATAGCTCTTGATATGCTTAGTACAGAGTTCTTGTTGGCTTTGACTGCAGTAGTGATATTTCTTCAGCAGTGAAGACACAGTTCGGACTGCGATGATACGAGTCGTGCATGCGAGGAGTCTGGCTTGAGCATTTTGTAAAGCTTCATACTAGGCAAATGAACGAATCGGGTTTCTCAGCATTTTCCTTTTTTCCACTCTGTTTCACACTATTACTGTAGTAATACTACAGTAAGCAATCCCAGTGCCCTTTCTTACCATCACTTGCTTGCTTCCATCATCACATAGTTCTGCTACTTGAGGGAAATATGTGATTGCTCAGGGAAACCAATCTAAGTGCCAGTTCTTGCTGTTTAGTCATGCTGCTGTGGTGGGGCAGAAGCTGCATCAGCCAGATCAGTTCTTTGATACGCTTTGTTGTCTGGCTGAACGAACATTTGCATTGGCATAATGGAAGCCACAAGTTTTGGGTTTGGGAGGGTGGGAACTGCCTGAAACAAATTCGGAAACAATTTAAGTAGTACTGCTGCCAAAGATGCCCTGGCATTGGGCCTGTTCCAGTTTCTTGTCCAGCAAGTCCCAGTCTCTCTTCCCTTCAGTTGCTAGTCTTATCTCCTTGTCACTCACCTTGCAGCCTTCCATACCTCATTGCCCAGCCTGATGGTTTCTCATTTCTGCTCTGTTTCCAATCTGTAGCCTTGTTAAAAGAGTTGCTGTTGGGAGAGGGACTGTGTATGGTCTGCCTGCAGTGATGATGACTTTCTCCATCTCAAAACATGCTCAGCAAGGAAGAGCAATTTGTAGTTGCTCTGCTCTGCTGGCTACTGGGCAGGTGGTGTTTTCAGCGGCCTCTTACTTCACCCACCTTTGGGTAGTTTTGAGATAATGTTAACATCTAAGTAGCTCTTTCTGCAGCACATTTCAAGCCCCTCTCTAGAAGCGAAGAAGCTAGGCCTTGTCAGATAAGGGGACCAGAATTCAACACAGGAAGATGTTGTTGCCAACTTCAGTCTTGAAAACTGCTGATATGCTTTGGTTGGTCACTGCCCCCGCCTCGCCTCCCTAAGAAGAACCTCATCCTAATGAAGAATTGCAGCTTACTCTATCTTGTGTTCGAAGGACTGCTTTGGCAAATTTCTGTAAGGAAGTTACTTTGAGTAAGTTACTTTGATAGGAAATACTAGGCAACTTTAGGAGGAGGTGCTGCAAGCTCACAGTAGAAAGGTAGACTGACATTAGAAACTTAGGATGGTAACTATTTATTCTCTGTGTGGGGTAGTGGGTTTTTTTTGGTTGTTGGTTTCTTGTTTGGTGGTGTTTGTTTTTTGTTTTTGTTTTTTTTTTTAGAAAAACAGCAAAAAGTAATATTTCCTTTCTTTGCATTAATATGATATGTAAAAATTTAGCTTTTTGATCTCATTAACTGTTACATTTGTCCTATTTACAGGTGCTTATTTTGGTGAACTGTCATGTTTAGTATTACATGGTGTTCACCAAACTAGACTTCATCATTTTGTCCATTTCTGTTAATTCAAGTCTGTTAAAACTTGCACATAGTTTGAGTAGTCTTCTTCAGGATCTGGCTTCTTCAATGCAAACTTCAGGATGTGTGTATTGTTCATGGAGTTCAATCTGTGCTTGTTACAGAACATCTGAAGCTTAAATAAAAAGGCTTTTGTCCTGTGTCTTCCTGTTAACATTTTGGGAAGAGAAGCAAAGCAGATTGGAAGACTTTTTTTCCCTTTATTGTCATGAACAGAAAACCTATTCAGTATTTATTAGAAAAATAATTTCATTTTGTGTTTTGAAACTTTGTCAGCAATTCATAAACTTTACAGAGGATTTTGGTATGTTTTTATGTAGGAAAAGTAATTTAAGTCTATAGTCAAAGAAATGAAGCCCATAGACATAGTTTGTGCTGTGATCTTTTCTGTTCTCATTGTCCTTGGTGAAGAAAAGACTGCACGCAGCATGGTACTTGCTTTATCTTTGATTTGTTCAGGCTTAAGTCGTCACTTGTATACAGTGTTCAAGAAAGCCAAGTGCTGCGTGCATTGACCATGTTAAACACAAATGCAACTTAAGTGGTTCTTCCTGCACTTGGGTCACAACAACCCCAGGCAACGCTCCAGGCTTGGGGAAGAGTGGCTGGAAAGCTGCCTGGGGATATTGGTCGGGCAACTGGCTGAATCGGAGCTAGCAGTGTGGCCAGGAAGGCCTACAGCATCCTGGCTTGTATCAGGAACAGTGTGGCCAGCAGGAGCAGGGAAGTGATCGTCCCGCTGTACTCGGCACTGGTGAGGCCGCACCTCGAGTCCTGCTTTCAGTTTTGGGCCCCTCAGCACAAGGAGGACATTGAGGTGTTCGAGTGTAAGAAGAGCAATGAAGCTGGTGAAGAGAACAAGTCTTATTGAGGGAACTGGGGTTGTTTGGCTTGGAGAAGAGGAGGCTGAGGAGAGACCTTATTGCTCTCCACAACTCCCTGAAAGGAAGTTGTAGCCAGGTGGGCCTTGATCTCTTCTCCCAAGTAACAAGAGGTAGGACAAGAGGAAATGGCCTCAAGTTTCGCTGGGGGAGGTTTAGATTGGAGATCTGGAAAAATTCTAGAGTGAAAGAGTTGTTAATCACTGGAACAGGCTGCCCAGTGAAATGGTTGAGTTACCATCCCTGGAGGTGTTTAAAAGACCTGTAGATGTGGTGCTTAGAGACGTGGCTTAGCAGTTGGACTCAATAATCCTCAAGGTCTTTTCCAACCTAAATGATTCTATGATTTTTAATATATCATGTTAATTCTAAGGGAGATGGTTGTCATTATACCATTAAGTTTTACCTGAACAATTCACAAGTAAAAATTTATAAGGCATGCGTATGGTGTGAACAATAGACATCTTATTTAAAATACTGTAAATCAAATTACTGTGATTTGAGAGTAATTGACGGGTTTTCTTTGTGTGGTTTTATACATAATCAGTTCTCTGATGGTAACCACAGATGTCAGCAAATTCTGAAAGAACAGAAATACTTAGTTCTGAATTTATTTTTTTATTTTTTTTTTTGGTGGACAGGTAGACTACCAGGCATGTGATAATGACCTACTTCTTAAATAGAAGCTGGTTTTTTTAATAGTTGGAATTAAACCCACACTTGTATTTCTTTTCTTGCTTCTCTTCTCATCCCCCAGAAAGATATGCGTGTTCTGCAGGGGTTAGGATTCATTCAAGCATTGCACTCTTTCCTGAATTTGAAAAGTGAATGAAATATTTTTTAAGTTGTCACCAACTTTGATGAAAAATATCTGAAAAGTTAACGGAAGCCACTGGAAAAGATGCAGGACCTTTTCCATCTGACAAAAATATCAGTAGCCTTAAAAAACAAAGAATGAAAAAGAGTATCTGTGATTATGTCTGGTTATCCTGCTCAGTGGGATCTTTCCCGCATGAGAGACTGTGACCAGGAGTCCCCCTCAGTTTATTTCTTCTTGTAGTAGTACCAGTTTTGGGTTGATACTCTGATTAGCAGGCTTCTTTCAAGTAAGTGATGCTTGTAGGGAGTTTGGACAGATTCAGATACTCATAATGTTTGGTGGCTTGCTCTTCTTGTTGGGTTTTTTGACGTTTTGGGGATTTTTGGGGGTGGGGGATTTTTTGTTTTTTTTTCTGAGAACGTGGGACCCATCTCTGTAGTAGTGTATTAGTACAGAGAATAGTTGCACCTTTTTTTGCAGTAAGGTGGTGATTGTCAAAATGAAGCTTGACATAAACACACTGACATGAACACTTGAGAACATACTTGGTACCTACAGGACTGCAAAAAGCTTATTCTGGCAGTATGCTTGTAAACACTTATTGTGCCTTTTTTTGTTTTATTTTGACCCCAACAGAACCAACAGTGCGGGCAGAACTGATGGAACAGGTGCCTCATATTGCTATGTTCTGTCAAGAAAACAGACCTTCAATCCCCTATGCTTTTTCCAAATACTTACTGCCTATTGTGGTACGATACCTCGCAGACCAGAATAACCAAGTAAGTGTCTTTTACAAATAGTGTATTAGTAGGTGAACATGCCTGGTGTGATGCTAAATTATTTAAATTTAGCATCATACAAGGGTGTCGTATTTCAGAGTAAGGAGATAAATGGACACGGAATACATGGCACTCCGAACTTAAAGAAAACTTCCAACGTTTTTTCATCTAATGTGATCTGTTCTGATGTGGGGCCTTTTATCTGATGTTCTAGTCTTATGGACAAAATCAAATTTATTTTGATAAGCTTACATAATTTAAATTCTGGCAAAAGGTCCAGTAGTCATGAAAAACCTGCCTTCTTGGTATATTTCAACTTTTTAACACCATTATGTAGCTTCATGACCAGTTTGGTTTGTATATCATTCCAGTAAAGCTATTGAACTGAACTTGTGTGGCTTGTTTCTCTGCATGTATGACTTAACTTGCCTAAAGACAGCTTTAGGCTTCTCTCCGTCATTTCAGATCAGGCTAATCCTAGGTGACGCATTATTTTAAGTATTTTAGGCCTCTGAATTTGTCACTTTTTTTCTTGCCCTTTCCAGATTTTCCATAATTAAAAATAGGTACCCAAATCTATTTTCTTAGTAGTTGCTTTGCTAATTCATGTATAATACAACAACCATACTTCTGCTTGATATTCTCTTGCTAGCAGATGTAGCAATTCTTTTCATCGTCTTAACCTATTTTCATACTCCATGGTTCATTTAGCTGGCTTGCTTCGAAACAAAGATCTCAAAGGTGTTTTAAAAATTGCTGCATTGCAGTATATAGTCTCTTGCTGTGTGTGATGTTTTCTGATGAGATTACTTTTTTGAGAGGTCGGGGTTAGCCATGTATGAATTCAGTTATTAATAGTTAACTTATTTTTGTACAGTCTTTTTGTTAAATGGGACTAAGCAAAATCGTGTCTCAGAATTTAAAATACATTTGAAATAAAGTTATTAATTGCCAGCCAAAATTGTTAATCTAAGAAAAACAGGATTTGTTTAATAAAATTGACATTCCATAAAAGTTTGTTACTCCCAATTAGTTATGCTGCTTTTCTTTATGTATTGCATGAGCTCTGCCATGACTACTTCTTTTGACGTTGCTGTCCTGGGTTTTGGAAAGTATCTAGATGGCCACTTTCATAATAGCATTGCCATAGTTTAAAATACGTATGTGTTCTTGGGTTCAAACAGCGTGTTTCAAACATGAAGTGTTTGCAAAAGTGCTTTAGGAGCACTTTGTCCCCTTGCTGAGTGCAATTAGTATAGGAGTGTGGCAGTATATAGGTACAGCTTCCAAAACACAGGACATATTTAAACAAAAATAAACCTCTCTTAGAATTCCTTGTTTTAATTTTTGTCTTTCTATGATAGGTAAGAAAAACAAGCCAGGCTGCACTGTTAGTTCTGTTGGAGCAAGAACTTGTAGAGAGATACGATGTGGAGACCAAAGTATGCCCTGTTCTGATAGACCTGACAGCTCCAGACAGCAATGATGATGTGAAGACAGAAGCCGTGGCTGTAAGTAACAGCTATACCAAATCATACAGTATAGAGTTTGCTTGAATGCTTGATATTGCAGCGATGGTAATGTGTTTCAAAGTTGCACAGCCATGTAGTGTAAAAGAGAAAAAATTATATTGCTGTCCATAACTAATCTGGAACATTTTCCGTGCTCTGTTACACTCAAGGTTAGATTTAAATTCAATAGCTTATATATGCTGTAAAGACAAACCCAGCTGGACAAGGCAGCACAGGGGGTTAATTTTACTGACTCCTAAAGCATCTACTATCATTGGGTTTTTTTTAGGTTTTTTTCAGATTGATTTGTTTTATGAAAGTTTAAATTGTGTATGTGGAAAACTTCCATCAGTGCCAAATCTTCAATGCTTGACTTATGTTGGCCTCTGTATGTCTGTTCTCTTTATTGCTTTTGTTTTGTGTTACTGGACAAAGTAATAAGCATGGAGTTGATTAACTCATGGTTTGTTGGTGGTTTTCTTTTTTGCATTAGACACAACCTTAAATTGAAAATTATTGTGTGTCAAATTAAAATAGTAAACAAAGTGATAATTTATAAAGGAGATGGCAGAAGATGTATGCCCTTACATTTCACTTGAATTTTTGCAATTTATTGTTGATGCTTTTTGCTGGGTGATTCCACCCACCCCACCACCCATAAGAGATACCTCATTTAATAATATACTTCCATAATGTGGCTGGACTCATAAACAATAAGCAGGCTGGGCACTATTGCATTTGACACTAAACTTATAGTACTTTCTTGAAGAAGCTTACAAATACAAGGAAGTAAAATTTAAAGCACAGTTGTTTCACCCATCTTCACTCTTTTGAAGGTAATGGAACTTGACAACGGTGTCTGTAGCTCACAGACCTGCTAGAGATTAGAAAAATAATAATTTGTTATTATAGGAAAATGAATTTAAGTAGTTACACTGATGTGATTAGGAAAGTTAAACATACAATACTTTTACCTATTTTTATGAAAGCTTTAGTAAAAATTAGGATGGAGGAGCAGATGGAAAGAAAAGCTGTCACTTTCTTTGATATGATAATGCTTTTGCAGTAATTTTACGTTAGGGAGTTAAGCATGTTAATTGTCAATTTTCTGTAAAATATGTATTCATTAAGTATTGGAATAGTGAAAGAATTTTTTTATTTTTGTAAGTCTGAGTAATTTCTGAGAGTTCAGTTATCTCTAGTTAAGAATTTGGTTTAGTTCGAAAGATGAGTGTTTTCTACAGCTGTGTTACATCATGACAAGGTGATGGTAAGAAGAAAAAAACGCTTTTTTGCAGAAGTGGCCAAACTTAAAAATGCATATTTTGAATTGAAAAAAATATTGTTCACAATTTTCAATACAGTATGTGCATCAGAATGAAGGGTAAATGTAAAAAAAAGCCTCAACTGATATGGAATTGTGCGTTTTGCAAGCATCCCTGATCAATGTCTGTTTTACCATTAGATAATGTGCAAAATGGCCTCTATGGTGGGAAAGGACATCACGGAAAGACTTGTTCTTCCTAGGTTTTGCGAGATGTGCTGTGACTGCAGGATGTTTCATGTTCGTAAGGTATGAATTATCAGCGTCTGGTCTGGATTATCTGTGAAAGTGTCATGAACTTGGACCTTGCATTTGACTGAGTGACTTTTTCCTGCTAAATCTTATTTGTGACATATATAAGTGAAAGCTATGGGCTTTCTTTGTAGCTTGCATTTCCACAGATTTTATATTTGACACTGAGTTTTTTCCGGAGTCCCTTCCTTTATTATCAGAAACAAAGAAAGAATCTGTGTGTCCTTATGATTATGTAGGTAGCCATGAAAATGTGAACCAACTGTAACTGGTACAACATCAGCCACCTGAGCTCATATCTCTGTGTGTAGATGGAATTAAAAGATGCTAACAAACCAGTACTCCATCACGGTATTTAGGTATTGAGGCAGTGTTTTAGTTTCACCCTGCCATTGCATAGCTTATTTTCTCTGATAACTGTATTCTTTCGTTTGACGGCACTCTGAATGCACGCTATCCTCCTTCCCTTTCACTTAAGTTCTGGGGTGGTTCTTCTGTGATTGAAAAGGCTGATAAAGCTTGAAATGAAGGAAACAATTTTAAAATTTCTTTTAAACTATGGGAGCTGATGGAATGGGGAAGTAGCTGGTATTGAATTTGCACCAAAGTCTGTTTTTATGGTTTTAAAAGCTGTTTATTTTTTTTTCCCTTTGATTTTATTTGCTGTATTAAAACTATGGTCTTAGTGGTTATTTCATGCATTTTGTCTGCAAGGTATGTGCGGCCAATTTTGGAGATATCTGCAGTGTGGTTGGGCAGCAGGCCACCGAAGAAATGCTGGTAAGCCATTTCTTAAAGGACTTTTCTTTTTAATACAAGTCAGTAGCAGAGCTGGACAAGGTACAGAAGGGCAGCTAAAATAATTAGACAACTACTACATTCCCTTAGTAAGGAGAGAATAAAAAAGCTGTGACTCTTTGATTTTGCTGATGTAATTGTCAATCATAGCCTGACCAAATCTTGAAGACAGTTACTACGAATAAAGAGCTCTTACAGTCACACAATCTAGAGCTAAGGGGTACCCAATTCTAGAGCTGGGAGAAGGGTTTAAACCAGACTGAAGAAAATACATCAGGCTGTGGAGACGGAGTATTTGAGAGTTCAAAAATACATTAGGCAGGATGTTTTCTCATGTCCACAAATGCAATGAGATATTACAGATACAGAAGGAGCAAGGAGGAAGTACAGACTGCTGGAAGTGTTGAGGCTTTTGTGGTCTTTTTAAACAGCATCACTTGATGCTGCTGGTCAGTGATTCAATCATTTAAAGTCAGTTTTTCTGATGCTAGCAAAGCCTCGTAGTCCTCGTGGGAAGGAGAGGATGAAAAAGCGAAGAAAATAAATGAATCTGAGCAATAACAAATGAAGTAAAGGCAAGAGACACAAATTCAAACTAGGGAAGCAGGAAACTGGATGGAGCAGTGGGTAGAAGATCCTTAACAGTGCCCCTTGTTCTACTGACGGGTCCAAGGAGCTGGTGGATGTTGCTGGGCTTGGAGATGTGACAAGAATAGGGAGCTGAAATCAGCCTGACGGTCACTGGGATCCTTCTTCAAGGTTTCTCCCTTTTGGGGATGTGGTCAGTGATATTGTTGAGGGCCAGAGGAGGTTGGTGAGTCAGTGCCATGAACTAGCGAGGGACTTATACGGGAAGCGTGTAAATGCAGGAGTGACTTTAGTGAAAGGCTCCACAGCCTTCTGCACATAGGATACTGGGACAGGTAGGCCTACTGTGACCCTCAGGGCACTTCTTATTTTCTTACAGCATCTACTGTATTTTTCCCTAAGTACTGTGTGATTCAAGCCATTTGATAATGAAGTATCATTGCGCAGATTTATGTCCCGGATGTTTCTTGATTGGGGATGTAAATTTATTTCTGTCACACAAATGCCTTCTTGGTGATCAATGTAATGAATTTGGATTAAAAGCTTGTGGAGGGAGCAATTAGACTATAAAAGAAGTGGTGGTTATTTTAGGTGAAATCAATAACATGTGGCTGGAGGGTTACGCATATCTTTCCGTAACAGAAAATGCAATTTTCTGTTCTTTTTGGATTTTTTTAAAAAGCAAAAAAGAGGCAAAAAACTTAATGGCTTTAGATAAACATTTATGTTACAAAAAGGTTTCGGTTAATCAGAAGCAAAGTCCAGAAAACTTTGCTGCAGAAAGTAGAAACAGCTGAATGTCAGTAGTTGAGAACAGAGCTGTAGCAGCAGTCATTGTATTACTTGCATCTTACCGCTCTGCCTGTTACAAGTGAAGGCAGCCATGTGATGATCCGTGTCTCTGACTGCCTCACCTGCACTTTGTCCACCATTTCATCCTTACCACTACTGTTTAAAAAAAAAAAAACAACAACCAAAGCACCAACGCCCTGAGCACCTGAGCAACTTCAAAATGCTTCCGTTTCATTAGTAAAACCACTGCTCTGTTTTCTTTTGCACCAGATGCAGTGTTTCGCTCATTCCTTTATTCCGCTATGCAGTTCAGGCCTTGCTTTGTAGGGTAGGTGGTGACAGGGAGTGGTAAATCTTAACAATGAGAAGTTTGGGTGGAAAAGAAAGGTTTTCTTTCTTTCTGAAGGTGCTCTTCCTTTGCATTTCATTGAGAATCTTACAAAAATCTGAAGTGGTCTCTGATAGGGGAAGTGTTAATACACCAGTATTCTTTGGTTTTGTTCCTTTCAGTGTTATCTGCTTTAAAAGAATGGTGTAGTAGACGAGGTTTTGTCTTATGATAGGTTATCTGTGCTTTGGCATGTTTTTGGAGTTGGGTGGTTTGGTTTCTTGGGGTTTTATATATATATATATATATAAAATATATGTCTATAAATTTTATATATATATTTATAGATATATATATAAAAATCAGGTTAGAAAGTTAGTACTTTCTTGCTATTTTTCAGACAGGTGAATTTTGCTTAAGTGTACCCAGAAGTAACATGCAAGTAACTGACTAGAAGGATGGTACTTCTGAATGTGTGTTCTTTGTCTAGCAAGTGTTAAGCTAATGCATCAGAGTATGAGAGCAAAGAAGAAGATGAAGGAGAATGTGGGGGAAAAAAAAACAAACTTGGTTTGAAACAAGTACTGCCTGTTAAGACTTGCAAACTTACTATGTTCCTAACAGCTGCCGAGGTTTTTCCAGCTCTGCTCTGATAATGTGTGGGGAGTTAGGAAAGCCTGTGCTGAATGCTTCATGGCAGTTTCTTGTGCAACATCACAGGAAGTCCGGAGGACAAAATTGTCAACCCTTTTTATTAATTTGATTAGTGATCCTTCACGATGGGTAAGAATTGCTTTTTATTTCTTGAATAGCTGTCATATTTAAAGGATTTTACTGTGATACTCCATATAGAACTTCTCCCTGTAGGTGTGGATAACAAATTTTTTCACGCATCTCAAGCAAAATTCTTCTTAGACTGCTTAGTTTGTCAATGGATGTAGAGTCCGTCACATTTTCACTGCAGCTTGTAAGATAAAACTGTCAGTGGGACAGCTTTTCCTAGCTGTACAGCTGCCTGTGACTTAACATTGCTGAAAATCATTAACAAAACTGGAAAATCAGAAGTTGATTTATTTCTATTTCTTCAGGTACCCTACCACCGCCTCCTGGGGGCGCGGGGAGGTGGTGTTTGTTTTTGGGGTTGGTGGTTTTTCGCTTTTTTTTTATTTGGGGTTGGTTGGATTTCGTTTTTTTTTGGTGGTGTGGGTTTTGTGTGTGTGTCTCAAGTTCTATTCTTCAAACCCTGTTAAGTTTGTTATTGAGCATGCTGTTTGCAAGAGCCGAAAGTAAATGCTTTGCACAGTAGCGTGAGCTCTTGGATCCTTGAAAGTCACGCAAATTTTAGCCCAGCAGAATTAATCAAATAATAACAATGGAGGTAGATAAGAAGATAATTATTGAAAAGGGAAGAATAAATAGTAGGAGAAAGGAGAAGCCAAATAGAAAAGGGAAGGAAATGCAGAGCTTATCAGTCAAACTTATGGTAATGAAATGTCTGTTCACTGCACATGATCTTTTCAAGTTGTTAAAATTCTCAAATGTGTTTTCAAATTTAACTGCTTCTACTATCTAAAAAATTGTGATTTCTTTTGGTTGTGAGGAATAGGCTTGTAAACTTCCTTACCGTGATTTAACTGGGTTTTTTTCCAGTTTCCAGTAGCAGGCATTTTTATAGGACAGCAAGATTTACATGCACTTTTTTTTTTTTTTTTCACCTTGGACACTTTCCACTAGGTCCGCCAAGCTGCTTTTCAGTCTCTGGGGCCTTTCATATCAACTTTTGCTAATCCATCCAGCAGTGGCCAGTACTTTAAAGAAGATGATGGTAAAACCCCAGAAGATGGTGGTTCTGCACAGGAAAACGGGTAAATAATTTGCCATATCTACAACATATATTTTCCTCCTTGTTTTTCTTCTGTTTGTAACTGTAAGTTAAGAAAAGTAATTTTCCTGTTTAAATTGAATATTCATCTTGGTAAATGGAAAGATCTGGAACTTCCCATCTTACTTAACTGAAAATTCTGGTAGTTTATTATCTACGATATCAGCATGACTATTCAGTAACTTAGGCTACCTTGGTAGCTGGCTGAGTGCACAGGCCCAGAGGGTGCTGATCAGCAACACCTAGTTGGAGGCCAATAACTGGTTGTGTACCTCAGGGGTCAATACTGCATCCTGTTTAACATCTTCATTAGTGATCTGGATGGTGGAGCAGGGTGTACCCTCAGCAAGTTTGCTGATTACACTAAACTGGGAGGAGTGGCTGGTGTACCAGAGGGTTATGCTGCCATCCAGAGGGACCTCAATAGGCTGGAGAAGTGGGCTGGCAGGAACCTCTTGAAGTTCAACAAGAATTGCAAAGTCCTGCACCTGGGGAGGCACAACCACCCTATGCACCAGTACATACTGGGGTCTGCCCAACTGGAAAGCAGCTTTGCAGAAAAGGCCCTGGGAGTCCTGGTGGACACTGTTGACCGTAAAACAGCAATGTGCCCTTGCAGCAAAGAAAACCAATGGTATCCTGGGCTGCATTAGGAGGAGTGTTGCCAGCAGGTCGAGGGGGGTGATTCTGCCCCTCTGCTTGGCACTGGTGAGGCCACAGCTGCAGTGCTGGGTCCAGTTCTGGGACCCCCATTATAGGAGAGAGATGGACGTATTGGAGAGAATCAAGGAATGGCCACAAACGTGATGAAGGGACTGCAGCATCTCGCCTATGAGGAAAGGCTGAGAGAGCTGGGACTGCTCAGCCTGGAGAAGAGAAGGCTCAGGGAGACCTTATCAGTGCGTACAAATGCTTGAAGGGAGGGTGGGAAGAGGGCAGAGCCAGGCTCTTTCCGGTGGCGCCTGGTGACAGGACCAGAGGCAGTGGGCACAACCTGAAACACAGGAGGTTCCCTCTGAACCTTTCTTGTTCACTGAAGATGACTGAACTCTGGCAGAGGTTGTCCAGGGAGGTTGTCGAGTCTCCATCCTTGTAGATAGTCAGAAGCTGTTTGGACATGGTGCTGGGCAACTAGCTCTAGGTTGTTCTGCTTGAACTAGGGGGATTGGGCCAGCTGACCTCCAGAGGTCCCTTCTAACCTCAACCATTCTGTGATTCTAGTGATTTATTTTGCTATGCTTTAAGTAAATCTAGTTTGATAAATAGCAAGATGATAGCATGTATATAAATTTTCAAGAGTATCTGTTTGCAACAAGTATATTTTGGTTTTTAAACGTTCATTTGCTTTGGCACTCAACAGTGAACAAGTCAGGACTGCAGAAGATGTTGCAACAGAGGAGGAGCACAACAGGACAGAGGATCTGTCTTCACATGTTGATCATGACAATTTTGCAACAAAACTTGAAAATGCCATGGAAGATCAAAATACAGTGTCAAGTAACTCCCAGAGAGAAAGCGATTTCCAGACTGAGTCATCTTTCCATTGCACTTTGTCTTCAGAATCTTGTGGGGAAATGGCTGACAAAAACGAGCGAAATTCTCATTGCTGTACAGCAGGTCTGCGGGAGTCTGGGCTGAATTCACAGGAAACCTCTCTTTCAGAGCAGGAATTGTACAACTCTTTCCATTTCTGGAGGACTCCACTTCCTGAAATAGATATTGACTTCGAGCTTCAGCAAACTTCTGAGATAATACTCGATAGAGAAATTCAGGAACTCACTATGCCAATGTCGCCAAACATTCCTATGGCAACAAGGAAAGAATTGGAAGAAATGATAGAAAATTTGGAACCCCATATAGATGATCCTGATGTTAAAGGTATGGTAAAGATTCTGAAGCATTTTTAGTGTTTGGAGATACGTGTACATTGCTTTAGCAGTTTGGGCTTTAACCTCTCGGGAGTTTTAAGTCAGAACTACTACTCTCTCGGTCCTCAAAGAGATTGTATCTATTTTGATTTAATTGTGAAAATTGATGATGAACTGAAAGGGAATTTGTACTTGTTAAAGGTAGTATGATTCCTTCCATAAACTGAATAAACATACAAGTAGCAGTATAAATTTCTGACCACCTATTTTAACAGTGTAATCAAATAGATGGTTCAATGGCATAAGCTGTTGGTCAGGAAATTAATTTGTAATTAGTATATATTGCAAAATAAGAAGGCAGAGTACGATTTCTTTTTTATGTTATTTTTAAAATTGAAGTGTGATAGATTATTTTCATTTTATGCATTATACATTTTATTTTTAATGAATTAGTCGTCTTCTGAGTTAGACCTCTCTGCAAGGTCTTTACTATTGTAGTCTCATGTTGTCAGCTTAAGTGTGCCAAGTGTGTTGGTCAAACTGAGAATTGATCCAAACAATTCTTGAAGTGACTGCACATGCTCTGTTTTAAAGGCTCCTAAAGGATGGAAAAGGGTTTCATAAGTATGACCGGCTGGTGGAGTAGCATCTCAGAGATACCTCCTGGGCTAAAATGACTTGGCTATTTCACACCGATGTACTGAAGATATATTTCTCTTGATATTTGTACGTTGAATAAATTTGAAGGTACATAAAGCTTGAGTGTCACAGTCAAAGTCCAGAGGGTACCACTGAGGAAGAAGCCATATTATTTGGGAGCTGAAGAATCCGTAGGGGAAAGCATGCCTCTGTACCAGGAAAAGTAGAAGGGAAAAAGATGGGCAAGTTGGGAGTGAGAAAGACATTTTAGAATAAACTGACACTGCTTTCAGCTTTTTTGTTGTTAGTAGGTTGATAATGCGAATAGCTTCTTAAATCTGTTTTGGACAGTTTCTATTTAGTCTATTGTGAAGTCAACAGATAAACTTTGTTGCTTAAAGAATGCTTTGGGCACTGTCTCTAGGGAAAGAGATAAGAAAAGGAAAAAAATTTCAGCCTTGCTAAGGATTTCAGTCTTTGTACAACCTATCTCTGAAGCCCACTGTTAAAACTTGCACTGCTGTTTAGGTTTGTTTATAAACCCTTGTTCTGTTTGGTTACAGAACGTACCTTAAACACCTTCAATGAAGGTTTGTGTAGGCTTGTATTTGTACATTCAGAATTGTGCGGTGTTACAGGGTTCGTTGTGTGTGTTCATGTCTTGTTTCAGGGCAAGGCTTTTTGGTTGGTTTTTTGTGTGGCACTCTTGACTGGGTGTTGAGGTTTTCTGTGTAGTTGTTGACTATCACTTGTGCATTTCAGTAGAAGAAAAATGACAACTAGGTTGTCAACATGGGTTCCCAGTGCCCACAAGTTAGGGCAGATTTGAATTAAGGTTACCAGTGCTGTTTTTTGTAATTTGGGGTGAGGGTACGTGACCTTAACTACTCAGTCCCCTTTGTATTCCGCTCAGTACCTCTGCCTTGGTCAAGGCTGTGTAGTGAAGCCCCATGAAACACACCTTCTAAACCTTGTAGTCTTGGTGGTGGTTTTCTTCCCTGCTGCACCACACCCCCCCCGTAGTCTCATTATTTGGTCTAAATACTCCAGAAGCTGGAATTTAACAATATGCCTGTTTTGATTTGGTAATGTTAAAATGCTATTTTAATTTTGCACAAAGTGCATTGAGGCATAAGGAAATTGAGACCAAAACTGATAGAACAGGATTCATTTTGAGTGTTTGTCTCAAACACTAAAACACACGTAGAAGCAGAAGGTATCCAGAATTTAGTCTCTGAGTAGCTGACTTAATGCCTATATTTTGGACCTTACGCTCCATAAATTGTGACAAGAGGGAGGTAGACTCCCCTTGGGGGTGATCCAGAAGATTAGAGCCCTGCCTGCCTCTTTTCTCATGGCAATACTGGGAATAATTTCCATCTTTACCATCTAAAACTGTTGTTGCAAACTAGTGGTATAAATATTGAGTCCAAAGGTTGTCTTAATTTGTTGTTTTCATAGAAATTTTATGAAACTTCTCGATTTCACAAATATTTTTTTCTCTAGTATGTGTGGCATGCAAGTGTTTGCAAACAGCCCTGGTCCCAAGTGGTGCTTAGGGTCTTTCCCTGCCCTCCCCTTCCCTCTCCCCCTGGCCTCATGACTAGCTGTTACACTTTTGAGTCCTGTACTGTGAGTGGGCTGGTTCTTGACAGCAAGCTAGGAATTACTATTTTTTTCCTCTCTTTCTCTCTTTCTTTCTTTTTAAATCCTTGTGACCTTTTTCTTGCACTTTTCTTCATTGGTTTGCTGTCACCCAAGTCCTGGACTCCTGCTTCCATGCTGTGCTCCTGTCTTTATCGCTTCATTCTCAGCCGATGGATGGGAGCGGAAGATACTGTGTTCTCTGTGGTGGGTAAGCGGGGGCCTGCTGTACTGGAGAGCTCCCATAGGTACACTCTTCTGCTTTCTATAGCAAATGGGTCAAGCATCTTGCAGGCATCACAAGATGAAGTGGGGATGAGTTAACAAAAGTGTAGTTTGACATTGAAGTATATCATGTTATGCATGTGGCGTAAGTTTAAGATGTTCAGATGACCTTAACTCTGGCTGTACCTACCCTCTCAGTGCCTGACTGTGCAACTTGAGCATCCTTCTTTTAACATGTTTTGTTTTGGAGAATATTTTCTAAACTTAACAAAAAAAAACCAACAAAAAAACAAGCAAAAACCAAACCAAAATTATTGTGTGGAACCTTATTGGCCAGGGTCACTGATACAAGGTATTTGAAGGCTGTTAAGATCACACTGAATTTTTATTATTTGACTCTGCAGAATGACTGGTGGTGGTAGTAAGGTGATGTCCTTTGTGGTACAATCAGCGGAGGTTGATGATTTCCATTTTGGTAGTTGGTTTCAGAGCCAGTCACTGATAGCTGAGGCAGGTGCGGAGATTTGGTACTGGAGTTCAGCCGGCAGTGATTCTTTCTTTCCCCACCCCTGTGCTTTGTGCTGTATATGCATCCATAGCAACTACTATACCTTTGTACCCCTGTGCCCTCCCTCCGTATGCTTTAACCATCCAATTTCCTTCTTTGTTTTAATTTATCTTCCTTTCTGGACTTTGCATTCTACTTCACACGTCTCACCTCAGCCTTCTATGTTGTGTAAGGTGCTTCTGCGCTCACCTGCTTGCATCAGTATAGCAGAGATACTGAGAACAGAATAACTCAGCTTTTATCTAGGGGGTACCTTGATGTGCTGCGACAAGGGGAAGGATCAGTTGAAAGGCACTGCCAGCTCATGAAGCCCAGGGCACAGTATGTTCAGTGCATACCCCAATCTTCCAGATGTCTTGACTGCCAGGCACTACTGGGGTACTATTTACATACACAGAAGGAACTGTTTGTGGTTGTGTGTGTGGTTTTTTTTTTCACGTGGATTTTTTTGTTTTGAGGGTTTTTAGGTTTGTAAGTTGACTGTTTTCTGTGTTTCTGTAGTACCACCTCCCTATCATCAGAGCAGTTTCCATTTCAAACTTCAAGTCGTTGTTCCAAGGCATGGAGACTGATGAGGTCTCCAGCAAATACAATTTTTTTAACAGTGACCAGGAATTACCATAGAACTTTTTTTCCATAATGTCATTCTCAGAAAGGGGTGAACTGCTTTAACTGAATCTCACTCCTAAAAATCTTTACCTCAAGGCTTTCTTTCCAGAGCTAGCTTGTTGCCAAAGTGATGAATCTGAGTACTAAGTAGTTGAGCAGTCAGCAACTAAGATAAAGACAGCCTGTCTGCTCAGAGACAAACTCTACTGGCTAGCAGAGCTATGCAAAGTTAAGCAGTGGTATGTAATCCCTGTTAATAGGACCTTTCCAGTCTGTTGGCCAGACTTCCTGAGGGTCTCAAACTGGAAGATGGAAACCTGCACATTCCTCAGAAGTCTGCCAGCGCTTTTAAAATTATCACAGGATCTTTATTCGGGTCACCTTTTTCCAACTCCCTGAGGTGGCTACTGTCTTCAGTTACTTCAGAGGTTGGTTTTCTTTCCCAGATGTTTTTATTTCTTGATTTTTCTTTTCAAGGACACTTTCTTTAGCTTAATTTATCTCCTTATGTTCTGTGTAGAAAATGCTAAATCATGTAATGTCAGCTTTTCTTAATATTATTTGGGGGAAGAGCAAAAGCCTGACTTGCAGGTTACTGGGGCTAACTGTGGCTTATGCCAGTTACAGGCTGCTTTGCCAAATGGAGACCTAATAGGAATAAATCAGCCCAAATGTTAGGTCAATTGATCCCATTCCCTTAAAAATATGTTTCTAAGTTAGGCTACTAGCACTGCCTGCATTAAAAGTCTAAAATATATTGTTAATGGAACGGTAGGCGAGGAGGAAGTGGAGAAGAAACTCCTCTTATTTTTGTTTTAATTAGTTGTATCACTGTACCTGTTAATGCAGCCCATAGCTTTTGCCTCTGGGTAAGAAGTGGAGGTAAGGAAGGCAGATACTTCAGAAAAGAGTAGAGAGCATGCCACTTAGAAATACCAACGTGAAACATCAGGAGAAGCAGAAAACGACAATAAAATGTATTGAAAGGACAGAAACTCCTGAGGACCAAGAAATTTAATCAGGCCAGGTAAAGTGTGGTTTTGAGTTTAAACATTGTGCCAGTTTTCTTGGGATGCAGGTATAGTAGCCAAGACTAAATAATTGATAGAATCACAGAATCTTAGAGGTTGGAAGGGACCTCGAAAGATCATCTAGTCCAACCCCCCTGCCAGGGCAGGACCACCTAGAGCACATCACACAGGAACGTGACCAGTCGGGTTTTGAACGTCTCCAGAGGAGGAGACTCCACAACCTCTCTGGGCAGCCTGTGCCAGTGCTCTGTCGCTCTCACAGTAAAAAAGTTTTTCCTCATATTAACACGGAACCTCCTATGCTCCAGCTTGGACCTGTTGCCCCTTGTCCTATCGCTTAATGACATCAAGAAGAGCCTGGCTCCATCTTCCTGACACTCAACATATTTATAAACGTTGATAAGGTCACCCCTCAGCCTCCTCTTCTCCAAGCTAAAGAGACCCAGCTCCCTCAGCCTTTCCTCATAAGGGAGATGTTCCACTCCCTTGATAGTCTTCGTGGCTCTGCGCTGGACTCTCTCAAGCTGAAATTCCGTGCTGAAAAATACTTCTCACCTGAAGCAAAAGTCAAAGGAAGAAAGAGTTTAATAACAGGTGGTTCAAGATCCAGTAAACATTGACTTTGTTAACAGTGCAATGCATGAATTCTGTGTTTTGCACAAAATGGACCTTTACAATCTAACTTTTACTGAAGGTAGTTGTGAGAGCTAGTTATCCAGCAGATCCCCTTCCAGTCTTCCTCCCAAAACCTTGCTTCCCAAGAGCTCTGGGGCATTTCTGTGGGTCCTGCCTGAGAGGGGAGCCTTATCCTTTGCTTTCAGTGGTTTTCTGGAAAATGGGCCTGTCTAACGGTTGTAGGAAAGATCTTTGTAGGAGATGAGGAGGAGGAGGAGCAGCCACCTCAGTCGGGAGGGTGTAAGCACAGCTCTTGGGCTGCGTCTGTGTGTGACAGTATTACGAAGGGATGTACTCTGGCTCTTGAGCCTGGGGTGGTGGTGACAGCTCATCAGGATGCTGCCTCAAGTTTCTGTATCTTCAAGGCAGCTACCTAGAGCTGTACATGCTCACACACACTCTCTTTCTCTTTCTCCTTTACTAAGCACTCCACTATTCTGGAGCTTTCCATAGTGACTGCGCTTGGCTCTATTTTTTTTTTTTTTGACTAGGACCTTAAGATGTTTACAGACTGCAGTCATTCACCTTTGAGTGAATGACAGCAATGGAGTCACCCTTGGTGACAGGAGCTATGGAGAAGCACTCAATGAAAGGAGGCAGCACTTGCCAATCAGTGCAGTCCTTGGGAGTTTGGTCTCTCTTGTCATTCATCCTCATGTCTAGGGATTGTAGAACCGACAAGAAGCTGAGGAGATGCATGTTTGTGTCATCTCCTCTAGGGCAGGTAGAGGAAATTGGAATATGCGTGGTTTCCATCCAGTTAAGCCCCTAAGCAAGGGTGGTCCAGGTCTGCAGCCTGACAGTGGGGCACGGGTGGGGGAATGTGTTCTGGAAAAGTCCGAGTTACTCCTGTAGATACCGTCACTCTTGTTATTAGGAGTAATCTTTGGAGCTCTATGTGGATTTTTCAGTAAATACATATTCAGTGTTGAAGCAGTATGTGCTACCTAGCCAGGGTAAGTGTTCTTGACTTTTAAGTGAAAATGAGAGGAGTGCGCACTTTTCATGAAATAAGTCTTAATGAAAAATGTCTCCTTGATGTGCAGCAGACTATAATTCTTTTTAATTTTCTTGTTTGATTTTTCTAAATGAGAATAAACCAGAAATCAGACAGGCATTTCTTGCACTGGCAAGTGCTCTGAAATGATCACCTATTTTGCATGATTTTGAGGTGATTTATTTAACTTCTAAGTTTTGAAGGAATTTACTAACCTTGACCTTGTTTATTTTCATGGACCTTGAAGTACAGAGGTTTATTGTCAGTGAAGTAACACTCTGAAGAGTGGAGTCATAGCAAGCTTTTGTATAGGTATACATTGAAAGTGTATTTTCTAATGTAACGTGTTTGTTTGCCATTTTATTAGTATAACGTTGGTTTTGGTTTTAAGTTTCTAACTTGCTGTGTTTTTTCCTGTTGAGGTGAATTACAGTAATATATTTTGGTTATTCTATCAGAAACTTGTTGCAGTTACGAAACTAGCATTACATGTTGTAAAGAAATATCTTTACTCCTGCTCATCAGGTTCCACCTAGAATACAGTGAACCTGTAGTGTGTGTTCCAGTTTTTGCTAGCTAAGATTTTGCTTCTTCTAACAGGTGTATTGAATATCTGTTTCTTCTATCTACAAACAAGTCCACTGTTCTTTGTTTCATTCTTGTTAATAACCCTATCAAAAAAAGCTGGAGCGAGAAATTCAGATTCTGTAACTTAGTATGGCAGTGTGGGATTAAAAACTAACATAGTTTGCCATTTAATTTCACAATGAGTATTTAAGGAACCTTGGAAAAGCCAAAGTCTGTGAGGAACAGAGCTTCTGGATGGCTGCGTATTTAATTGGTCAGGAGATGATTCCTCCTCACCTTCTTGGAAAAAAGTGGAGAAGGAGAGAGGCAGGGTAGATCAGTCTGCACTGAATTCTGTGTCGCTTGCAGCTAAGATTGCCTTTGATACCTCATCTGCTTAGGTCAGGCTACTTCCAAGGAACATTGTTCAGCAAAGCTTTTTTTAATTAGCAGGAAAGAGAGGGTTGGAAAGCAGAGCAGCCTCAGAACTGCTGGATCTTTTTCAGAAGAGTGAATGACAGTCTGTGAAATACTAATGCTTTATTTTGGTGAATAAGAGGACATCAAACAGTGCAACCTTCAATATTTGCTTGGATGATACAAGGCTAAAGTATCCTGTCCAGAACAGTGTTACTGGGGTTACTGGGGTCTAGCATCTTCCTCTACAGATCTTGCTTTAGAATTGCTATAAAAAAATAAGAATTTAATGACCATATATAGAGACACATCCTCTCAGAACTGAAATCCTTTCTGTATGAATAAACCTGTTCTCAACTTTCATTTGAATTACTTTTCCCTTCTCGCTCTTATTCCAGTCTCCCACAAAAGACCCAGTCAATAAGTTAGTATTCGTGTGCTGTTCTGCCCTAAAGACTATTTGCACTGTTAATATGTACTGAGATTCTTAAGGAACAGATACTGCCATAACAGCAGTCTCTTAACTCCTGGATTTTTTTTTTTGCTTTAAAGACAAATTTCACTGAACTGTAGTGTGGTTGAGCACGCTAGGGAAGGAGTGGAGTGTGAATCTGCCTTACATCTTACACTAACTGCCCCCAGTTTGGGATTTACTAACAATTTGTACCTCCCCCATACTTCTACCATCCTTCAGTCAATTAGTCACTGTCTAAAAGTTGATTTGTGGGCTTGCTAAAAGTTTATTGCAGTTCAGTCTCTCATGTATTTCTCTGTCATATGCTGCAGCACAAGTGGAGGTGTTGTCTGCTGCACTCAGAGCATCCAGTTTGGATCCTCAAGAAGAGACAATGGCCAGTGTCGGCAAGGGAACAGACTCGCAGCCTGAACTAACCATCAGTGACCAACAAAATTTTAAACCTATACTGGGTGATATTGTGCCTTTAATTGGTGACAGTGTTGAGGTGAGTTTTGTACTGGTTTATTTCTACAC
>VWZZ01004199.1:384389-438239 GCA_013399095.1 Psophia crepitans
AATAGAGCTGTATTTTGTGTTCATGCTGTAGTTGCAGCCAAATGCTTCCTACTTTTGGCTAGTGCATTACTTGGTTTTGTTGGCTGGTATTGAAGCGCTAGCTACTAAAATAGACTTGTGTTGGGTGCCTTTGTTTTTGCCAGTTCCGAGCTTGTCCATGAAAATTCTTGAAATTGTTTCCATTAAAATCTGTTGTGACTGTCGCATTGTAAGATGTTTATTCCTACTGCAGTTTATTCTGTGAAATTGCCACCTTTAAAATAGAGCCCTACTGATAAGTGAGTCCCCTTCTTCAGTGCACTCCCTCATCCCTCTTTCTGCCCCACACCCCATCCCCCAATCTGTAGAAGGTGGTACTTTGTTCCCTGTGCTCCCTGTTGAACTGTTTTGTAGTATTTTACTGGCCTGCGTAAGAGAAGTTCAGGACCCGCAATCTAGGATGTTGTGGGACTGCTGAAAGAGGAAGTGGATTCTAGCAATTGGTACCATTTTACATTTTTTTGAACTTGTTCAGTGCCCCACCACTGCCCTCTGCCTGCCTGAAGTTTGTGGCTTTTGATACTATTTTCTGTTCTCTACTTCTGCATTAAGCCAAACCCACTATATTCCCTGCGTATAGCGCCACAAGCTTTGGTGGTATTAAAGCTACAGCTCCGAAGAAAGCAATGGTTCCAAAATGAGCTCCATAAAACCACAGCAAGTGATTTGTTGAACCATATTGCTTAAATGGTATTTTCAGATAAAGTTGATAAAGGTCTTTGAAAAACCTGCAAGCTGACATCAGTCCAGTGCAAACATTTTCAACCTTCTTTAATTAGAGCAGTGTTTCTAGTGACATTTAGTTAACTTTTCACCTAAGCTGTTGGTCTACCGTGTAGCCTGAATGGTGGAGTAATGTAACATTTACATTGATACTGCTGTTTATACACAATCGTAATTTAACACTACAAATGTGGTTGGTATGTTTAAAAAAAATACAAACAAAACCAAACCTTCTTCCAGTTCCTGGTGTCAGTCTTGATATGTTTCTTTTTTTATAGGGTCACTTCTTTCTAATGCTAACGTGTAAAATGACAGTGTAAAGGTATGCACTGTCCTTCTATTTTTGAGGGTGATGAAGGTGGTCTTTGTTCAGAGGGACCTGTACGGCACTTCTTTACAGAGTATGATGCTGACAGAAAGTTTTAAGAACCTGTCGTGTTGCTGGTGCACGTTGATTTTTGCATGTCTTGGTTTTACTTTTTAAAAGGATGCCCTTAATCTGTCAGTTCCTTGTTTGTTACTGGCACTGAATCAAGTCCTCATTTTGCAAGTGAAAGGGTATTAGAGGTGACCTAGAATCTGAGAATTAAGCTGTGATCTGTTGAGCAAGTGGACTGTTGCCCCTACCAGTGAAGAGAGCTCTAATTTTCAGAGGTGGTTTTTTGTGTGTAGGTGTTTTTTGGTTGGTTGATGCTTTTTTTTTTTAAGTCTCAGCATAGCAAAGTGTCAATATGGGTACTGAACACTTCAGAAAAATCAATAGTATTTTATATCTGAAAGCAGCCTGCGCAGTTCTGCACGTATATCACAAAGCAAAATCACACTTTGCTTGTCCTTCTGAAGTGTATGGGTGACTAGCTACCAGTCCTGTGTCCGTGGGCAACTCAGGGAAAGCACTGTGGTTATGTTGTGCTGGCTGCCTCCTGATTTCTTGATTGGAAAGCCGGTAACTTTGTGGCAATGCTGAAAATTTTATCTTTTGCTGGAAAAAAAAAGACTAAAAAGGAGTGAAGACTTGATTGACACAGTAAAATTCTGAAGAGATGGTTTTCAGAGCTTGTGGAGGTTTTATAGTTGGAGTTGTGTGCTGCTGGACACAGTTACAAAGTCACTTGCGGATCTATTCTTTTCCTTGGCTCTTTGACACCTACTTGCTGCTGCTCCATAAGCCTGAGAGGTGATTTGGGCTGCTGTGCCTGCGATATGCAATTGCCTCGCAGCTCTGCCTGTTCTTTATCGCTTGTAATTATACCTCAGCAACTAAAATTGCAACCCAATGCTTAGATGAAGGCAGATTGTGGAAGAGGAAAAAGCAACTGTCTGAAGTTAAACCAAGGAAGACAGATGGTACCGTGCAGGCTTTTCGAAGGAGTTTATAGTTTGCTTGAAAATTCTCATTGTCAAACTGATCTGAACAGCAGGTAGAGTAGGCATGTTCTCAGTGCATGTGTTGACCCTGAGACCTCACTGTGTAGCGTCTGTGAATAGATACTTGGGTTCATATCTAGCAAAAAATGCCTTTGTCCTGTTCTACCAGGTAGCAGTCTGATGTACTTTTCAAATATTAATCACATACTTTGTGAAATTCATCTTTGATTGTGCAAAGTCCGTTGCATCTGTGCAGCTCCACTGGTATAGAAGGTGACAGCGCATCCCTCAGCAGCACAGTTTATCATAGCGTATCAAACCTCTGCTGCTCAGCAGAGTTCTGAAACAGAGTCTCAGTCCTTATCTTCAAGGCCCAGATATCTAGTCAGGATGCTTGAATGACTGCTAAAAATTATTTTAATAGAACCGTTGGTGTCAGCAGCTAGGGTCCACTAGGACCTAAAGGAGGTTGTAGCGAGGTGGGTGTTGGTCTCTTCTCCCAAGCAACAAGTGACAGGACAAGAGGAAACGGCCTCAAGTTGCTACAGAGGAGGTTTAGGTTGGATATTTGGGAAAATTTCTTCACCGAAAGAGTGGTCAGGCATTGGAACAGGCTGCCCAGGGAGGTGGTGGAGTCACCATCCCTTGAGGTGTTCAAAAAGCGAATAGACATGGCACTTCGGGACATGGTTTAATAGACGTCATGATGTTGGATTGATGGTTGGACTCGATGATCTTAGAGGTCTTTTCCAAACTTAGATTCTATGATTCTGTGGTTCTATGCTTATAAGGTGAAGCTCATCTTTAGAGAAGATTATTGAATAATCACCCCTAGGAAAGACCAACAGCAAAAGTCTCATCAGTTTCTGCTCTTAAGTGTGAGGTTGACTTTGTTTTGACCTCATTTGAACACAAATCCAACAAAATCTGCTACAGATGTTTTCTCATTTTTCCCTTTAGGGGAGAAGCAATGTGACCCATATGTTAGTTATGTTCTCCTTAATGCGGTCTCAAAGGTACTCCTCTCCTGTGATTTTCATTCCATAGGAATCAAAATGGAGCAGAATAAGAGGACCCTGTATTTAAAATTGAAAGCATATTTATCTTACAGACCTTTTGATATTGGGCTGTAGCAAAATTGCATTTGATACTAAAACATGTATTCCTTTAATCTAAGAAAAAGACCCTGAGGTGAGGACAGCACTTCTTGATGTTAACGTTTGTGTTGTGTTTAATCCTTGAATGTATTTTGTGTGACCTTTCTTTTTGTTTTCTTTTTTCTTAGAACATGGATTCTACACTTCACTATATTCATAATGATTCAGATTTGAGCACCAACAGTAGTTTCAGCCCTGAAGAAGAGAGAAAATCCAAAGTACAGGTAAATGACAGTGACTTCTGTTTTTTCTATATGTATCAGATAAGTAGGGTTTTTTTAATGTGTGTGGGGATTTCTTAATTCAGTCATTTCTGATGTAATGTAGTTTCTATTAAATATGGCAAAACTCTTAAAGAAGTAGTTTTACAATATTCTGTGTTTCCAGAGATAATGGATAATTCAAGAGTTGCTTCAGTTTTAATTACGTATAAGAGATGAAAGTGTGTTTTGACATGAGGTAGTGGTTGTCGTAGACTTCCAAGCTCTGTTTTTGTTTGGTTTTATTTTCTATGGAAACTGTCCTGTAATGGAAATTAGGTTATTGAGGAAACGGGATTTTTTTTTTTTGTTAAATGTTTTGAGTGGAACCGCCCCCACCCCATGACAGCTTTTTGAAGAAAAGGTGTGAAAGTGTTTTATTAAGCTCAAACAGTCTCTGTTATTTTTTCCCAGAAGGAATGGAATGTTTGTTGTTAGGTAACTCAGTACTGAGTGTGCCACCCTGCACCAACATGATTCTTTGAGTGGGAACCGCTGTCCCTCTTGTCGCTTACGTGAGTGGAGCTATTTGGCAGCTGTGTTAGGGAAATGCTCTTGTGCACCCCTTGAGTAGAGTCAGTGCCTGTGATAGACTGACAGCAGCTGAAGCAAAGACAGTGTTGAAGTCAATATAAAGATGCTTTCACAAAATTTTAGTTTGGATGCTTTAATCTCTCAGTGGAGAGAAGGGTTGGTCTTCACCAGATATTGCTTTGTCTCTGGAGAAAACTTTTTCTTCCTGCTGACTAGGGAAGTTTGGAAGCAATACTGAACACAGTATATTCTGCTCCCTCCACAGGGCACTTTTAACTTTGTTTTCTTCTCCCTACCTCCCCAAGACTTTGAGAGGAATAGGAAAATGAGTTTTGAGCAAGTCTCTTCATTTGCTGTTCTGCCTTTTTTTTAATGGATGAGTTAAAATGTCTAATTTCCACAGCCTGTGAGCCTGAATGTTTGTAGAAAGGTGGAATGTAGTCTCTTAATTTCCTGGTCTGCCTAAGTAGACAGCGATCCATCCACTCATCTTTTATGTTGGTCAGTATATTTTCAAGTAGCCCCCAGCCATATCATATTTCTTTGGAACTTTCTGGTGGAACACACGAAATACAAAATATTTGCATTTTTATTAAAAGATTGTAATTAAATAATACTCGAGTTGTGGGGAAAAAATGTTCTTCTGACAGTGTTCCTTGGAGTTTCAGTAAGCCTTATGAGTATTTATTGAAAATAGTGTAATCGCTCTACCCTTCTCTTGCTGTAGGATGTTGTACCTCAAGCCTTGCTGGATCAGTATTTATCAATGACTGATCCATCTCGTGCACAAACAGTGGATACGGAGATTGCCAAACACTGTGCCTACAGCCTGCCGGGTGTGGCACTTACGTTAGGCAGACAGAACTGGCACTGTCTGAAAGATACTTACGAGACGCTGGCATCTGACATGCAGGTAAGCTCAAGAAGCTCTGACAGTGAATGATCTGAACTTTTATGATGATTTCTTTTGTTTACTGGGTGTTGGGTTGCTCTGTGTTTTACGTGGAGTTTTCTGTTGCTGATATTGGTTGTGTAATGAATGAAAGTGTAATTGTTGTCTCAGAGGAAGCTGATTGTGTGTGATGCTCAGGTCGTAAGGAAATGGGGCAGTTTGAGTGGGAGGTGGATCTCTGGTGGGAATGTAAGGAAAGGTGTCCAGTTTCCTCTGCTCCCTCGAGATCTTATAGCAGTGCTTGGGGTATGAGAATTTGGGCTGTGCTGCTCTGCGTGAGCAGACATGTGCCCCTGCAGGCATGTCTGGAGCTCAGTGAGTCAGCCTCACGCCAGGCCTTTTGGTGGCCTTTCGGGTGCTGCTTCCAGAGTTAGTCATAAGGGGATAACATCACTACCACTATGCAGCGTTGCTGTTTTAAGAACAAATACTGGAAGTAGCAGCATTTTCTTTGTCAGGTGGTAAGGAGGTGGCTTTGTGCATCTTACTGTTGGTTTGCAGTTGTTTCCCAGTCCTCCCTTGTTTCCTTCTTTGGAGAAGCTCTTTTTAATTTTTTTTAAACATTCTCAGACTACTTCACCTCTCTTGAACTTGCTGCTTGCTGTGTTAGAGCAGCAGTTCTCAGTGATACATAGTGAGTATTTTGTACGTGGCTATTGCTCATATTTTCCAAACTCTTTTGCAGCCATTAAAACCAGCCAGCTAATAAACTTAAAACATAAGTAAAAACAAATTACCCCATGTTCAAAACTGTCCAGAGTTTATCATCGGTCTGATCTGGATTAACATTGAATTACCAAACCAGGGCAAAAGAACAGTACCCATGCTAACTGGAAAGTGCTGGCTAAAGAATAGATCTTATTTTTTAAAAGACTTACTTGAAATAATTGCTCTATTAAAACAGTGCCCCCTCAATTTAGGGTAAAAGCTCTACTGGTCCTTAGACTGGTGGGCACTCAGTGTGGGTGAAACTTTACCTATGAGGGAAGCTAAAATATGCCAGCTCAAATATTGTGGGGGATATATATAATCTCATATATATATCTATATATCTATATATACACATATATATATATGTATGAGACATCAATAAAATCTGTTTATTTTGCAGTGGAAGGTTCGGCGGACACTAGCATTTTCTATACATGAACTTGCTGTCATCCTTGGAGACCAGCTTACAGCTGGAGATTTAGTTCCTGTCTTCAATGGCTTTTTAAAAGATCTAGATGAAGTCAGGATAGGTGTGCTTAAACACTTGCATGACTTTCTGAAGGTATGTCTGCGTTCAACTCCAATCAAATGCAATTACATATTTTGCTTCATTTCTTTGTATGCACTTGCTTTTTAGTATAACACCAGTATAACTCTTTGTGGGAAGCTGTAGAGATGTCTCTTGAATACTAGAGTATATTTTGCAGGAGATCTGTGTTGCTGATACTCCCCCCCCCCAAGAGCCTGGTATGTGCATGTTTATTCAATATATAGGTGCCAGTGGATGTTATTAAGTTCTCTGGCTCTAACCTCTCTACACAGCTTTCTTCCCAAACTTCTTTACGAGTTTTTCTGTAATGGCTTCATTTTTGGAGCTGAAGGACACAAATCATAAAACCTTTAAAATCACTGTTACCTTTACTGCTTGTCTCTCTTGTTTCCTAGAGTAAAAGCAGAAACTAGATGAGATGTTTTCAGTAGTGTCCCATGTTGTTTTACAGGCTTAAGTGTGATAGGGTTTTGCACTGGAAATCAATACTATTGCAAAAGATTTTTTTTTTAATAAAAATGTTTCATGAGTTGTATTTTAAAGCTCTTTTTCTTTCTGCTGATTGTAGCCTAAATTTCTTTATGTAAATTTATATTTACTGTTACAGCTTCTTCATCTTGACAAAAGACGAGAGTATCTTTATCAGCTTCAGGAATTCCTAGTGACTGATAACAGCAGGAACTGGCGTTTCCGTGCTGAGCTGGCTGAGTATGTAGTTTTCTTGGTGCTTGTTTTTGTTGTTACGGATATTTAAAAATGTTGAAATCATAGAATAGATGTTTTACAGCAATATCCTTAACTTCATTTTTAATTAGTGGATAGCCCTTATCCTCCACCAGTTGTCCCCCTTGCTTAAAAATTCTCAGTAGTTGTATATCACTTACAGTAGTTGGAGCTTGATTGTCTTCTTCCATCGCCATATGTTGAAAACATTAGCCTTCCATAAAAAAGCAGCTGCCAAAAAAGAAGACCACATTTAATTACTTTTGAAGTAAATAGAAGTGTTCAAGCAATTGGACTTCAAGTTGTTGTATCTGAGTAGGCTGAATTCATGATCATAAAATGGAGGAGATCAAGATCTTGAGGGTGAGTAAAGAAATTGAGTAGCAGAAGAGTGACCTTGGACTTTGTCTGAGCAGGCTTTGGCTCTTTGATGGAACTGGTAGGTGGGCTTCTATGGGAGGCAGCTCAGAAGGGTCAAGTTGCTCAGGAAAGCTAGCAGAGGAAGGGGATTCTGACATTTAAGAAGGGACAGATGCCAGGTCCTGCATGTGGGAAGGAAGAGCCTCTGACATCGAGACAGACTGAGGCCTGCCTGCCCTGTGAGCAGCTCTGCTGGAAAGGCCCAAAGTATCAAGAAGGACAATGAGCTGAACATGAGCCAGCATTGTGTGCTGGCAGCATGGGCCTGGGCTGTACCAACAGGAGCACAGTCAGGATATTGAGGGAACAGATTAGTCGCCTCTAGTCCGCACTCATGAGCTCTCACCTGAAGCAGTGCATCTGTACCACCGCAGGAAAAATGCTGAGAAACTGGAACCAGATGATCAAGGCTGTAGTACTTACCCTGTGAGGACAGACTGTGGGACCAGGGCTTCCTTAGCAGAAATCATGAAATGAGCATATAGTAATGACTAATTACACTGTATCTTTTGAATTAAATTTCGAGAGACGTAGTTTAACAACTGATCATGATGTCATCGTGTTTTTGCTACACTTAAGTGTTGTTTTGATTTAGTAACTACAAATCACTTACCTGTTACTACTGGTATGGAGACGTTTAATCGGCTGCTTGTAACGTGTCGTGCCACTTCTTTTGATGTACTTTCTGCCATTCATGGCACATACTGGTGTCTGCAACCTGCTGAAATCTTAATCAACTCATTACAAATTGAAGATAACTGATAATTTCTCTAGTTGTCGGGTATACTCTGAAGTAGAGCTAGTTCATTGATTTGCTAAGTCAGTGTATTTAAGTGACCAAGGATAGTCAACTACTCATAGTTTGGTAAGTGAGTCAGCTAATACGTGAGATGTCTTTACTAGATATTCAAACGTACGTGCGCACTGCAGTGTCACTCACAGCTGGATCGCTGTGCTGCATTGTAGCCATTACCTTGTAAATGTAGCCTTGGTTCCCCTGTCTCTCCCCTAGTTTTTCATTCTTTGAGCTCATGCAACTTTTTGCCATTATTGTGAATAGTGGCAATTTAAAATTTGTGTGTGACCCATAGTGAAACTGATGGCATTGGAAGAGAGAAGATTTTACTTTTCAGTAACTTCATTATGGCCACATTCCATATTTGGCAAGTGTTGTCATGTAAATGATCATACTCATAGTTAAAGCTACCTTTCTTATTATAATAATGTGCTGTGTTTGGTTCTTCCTCCATCTTGCAGGCAACTGATCTTACTTCTAGATCTGTACAGTGCCAGAGACATTTATGACTACTTGCGACCTATCGCTTTCAGCCTCTGTGCAGACAAAGTGTCTTCTGTCCGTTGGATTTCTTACAAGCTGGTAAAGCAATCTAAAGAAATTCAGGGTTTCAAACTTCTGAGGGTTGGTGGTCAGAAGTAACTTCTGTATTTAATTTTTTTCTTCCCATTTCTTCAAGGTTAGTGAAATGGTAAAAAAGCTGTACATGGCTTCACCATCAACTTTTGTGACAGACCTCATGAATGAACTTGTTGAAAAGTTCTGTAGATGCCACAAATGGTCTGGACGGCAGACTTTCGTCTTTATTTGTCAGGTGAAATGTCTTTCTGTTCATCCCTTTTGTGGGTGGTGGTGGTAAGAATTGAGGGAGAAGAGCAACTGGAACTCTTCACTTGAAGTCTGTTGACATTATTTTCATGATTATTTGAGAACTTTGTTTCCAAGAGAATGGGTTCCATGCATTTTTAGCTTAGCATGTTAACAGCAGGCTGTCAGATCTAATGTTGAGTACAAAACAAAAGCACAGCAAATAGTCCTTGAGTTGGGAAGCTGCTTTGTTATTCACCGTGAAGTGAGATTTTTATAATATTCTGCAGCAGTCTGCCACTTTTTTGAGGTTACCCTTTGGAAATCAAGTGCTAGGAGTTGCCTGTGCCTCCTTAGCCAGCTAGTGCAGCTTGGTCAAAAACAACATATTCTCAGCAAAATAAGCAGAGGAGTTGAAACTAGCTGGGGTCCCGAGGAAATGGTCAAGTTTGGAGGCTGTGACAGAGGTGCAGACTGGGAGCCAGCATGACTGCTGCCCAAGTGGGACGGTTCTTTGAAGTATTTAGGGAAACGTGAGCATCGAGCTGATTTAGAGACACGTTTGGGTGCAACAGATGCTTACGGAGAGGGACAATTCTTGTCTTAACGTAGGTTCTAGTTAAAGACTAAATCAATCTTAAGGTTTGGGAGCGTCTTTCACTTTTTTTTTTCTGTTTTCAAATGATGTAGTGATCTAAAAACACAAAACAAAAAAACCCCAAACAATAAAAATAAGAAAGTTGCCAGGCTTCGTACAAAATAAAGTGGGCTTCTAACTGAGCCTGAATTTCCTCAACCGTAACTTGCTTCATTGTGCATGACTTTATGCTATGGAGTGTTGTACTGTACAACAGACCTTTGTGGCTATTACCTACTGTATCCATGCTCTGAAGGTAGTAAGATCTGTCAGCTCTGATTATGCGTTGGGGTTTTATCTTCACTGTGCTGAAATCTAATGGAATTGCTTCTGTCGCCTTGCCAGACTATCAGTGAAGATGACTGCCTGCCCATGGACCAGTTTGCTGTGCATCTGTTGCCGCATTTACTACACTTGGCATCTGACAGGGTTCCAAATGTTCGAGTCCTGCTTGCAAAAACGTTAAAGCAAACCCTTCTAGAGAAAGGTTAGTGCTTGGAAAGAGTTGCAACGGGCTGACTCTTCTTGTCCCTCTACTTTCCTGTAGTCAGCTGGGAAAGAAGAAACAACATCAGATGTGGATCGCTCTTGCTTTTACAGTCTCCTTGGTGTGGAATGTTACCTTAGCTGAGATAAAACCATGAACCTTGTGGTAGTATATCTCAGCCACTGTTGTGTAACGCTGGGGAAGTCTTGCTCATACGCAGCCTGTTCTTTTGGTACCATTTCCCCTGAACGAGCCAGTTTATGGAGGTGTGATCAGGGCACAGAAAGCACAAATGAATAACTAGTAACTGTGAAGTTGTTGAGCAGTGCTTTTTATTTGGCTAAAAATTCTGTTGATGTTCTGTGTAATAAGGATAGAAAAGAAAAATGCTTCCATACTAAATCCATCTCTTTTCTCACTGAGGGAGAAGTGCCTGCTGTTTGCTTTTTTATATTTTATGGTAGCAGTGGGAAGAAAGTTTCTCTGGAGTCTCTTCAGGGAAATTAGACATGGAACTTTCAAATTGCAGACTTTGCTTAGGAGAGCATCCTCAATGCACAGCAGATGCCAGATGAGTCAGCAGCGCTCAGATTGCAAAGCACTGTAAAGGGAAACAGCATTAGAAATACCATGCTGTTTTTTAAACCAGCAGAGTGTCCACATTGGGAATACTTCATCCAGTTCTGGTCATACTCTTCCTCAAAACCCTACACTACCTTGAAGACTGCTGTTTCTAGTATAGAAAGTGGTGAAGAAAAATGCACGTGGTTCGAAGCACTGGATGACACAAAGGGTGCCAACACAGTGAGAACCAGGCTAACGCCAGCTGCCTTGTGCATGCTGGAGACTGAGTAAGCATATACAGGCAGTTACGATGGATCAGCTGAAGTGCAGTAATGTTAACTGTGCCAAGGCTGTCACTGTTTTCTTCTGTTATCATGCAGTAATTGGTATTTTTGTTGTTATCCTCGGTGTTTTTGTGTTCCCCACCTGGATGGTACACCTCCATTCTGCATTGCCACTATGGAAGCTTATAATACAGATAGTCCCTGCTTCAAAGATGTCATGTGTATGGTGAGGGATGGTTGAGAGATTATGAAAGGCAGATTTAAAAAATAAGTTTTTAAACGTCAGATCTGAATTGCCCTTCCTATGAGCTGTTTGTAGTTACGCTGCTTTTGTGCAACTTGTATCAGATGACGGAACTCCTTCTGCTCTTATTTCATGTTTTCTTAGTTTTATTGTTAGATAACCATTTGGCAAGCCTGCAAGTGAAATGAAGTGGCGTGGCCTTGGGTTTGTGGTACCTTCCCTTCCTCAAAAATATAAACACACTCCTGCTGAGTCTCTTGCAGGTTTTTTCTTCCTCTTCAGTCATGGGAGTCTGTCGTGCTTACTTTTATATCCAGGGACCATGGAAATCCTGTACTCTAACAGCACTCTTCGAGCAACTGTGCTCTGAAACATTAAAGGATTTTTTTTTTCCAAGGTGAATTTATAGGTATATTCAGAAATGTATTGCGTGCCTGTTCTGACACTCCAGTTTGACTTTACATGTGTACTGTCTCCTGAGATTTTGAACCTCGTGGTAGTAGGCTGAGGTTTGCATTGAAGTATCTGCTGTCTTTTCCTCCTATAAGTCTTGTGCATTTTGTCTTACAGAGTATTTTCTAAACTCTGCCAACTCTCATCAAGAAGCTGTGGAACAAACAATTATGGCGCTTCAAATGGATGATGACAGTGATGTCAAATATTTTGCAAGCATACACCCTGCCAGTACCAAAATTGCAGATGATGCCATGAGCACTGCTTCGTCAACTTACTAAAAAGTTCTGAATGTTGCTATAATTAAAAAAAATTTTAAACAAGCTATCCTCAAATGCTTCTAAAATGGTTGATCTAGTACAACCTCTTTGGAAGGAGAGATTTCTTGCCAGACTTAACAGGTGGATGTTATCTAAACCTGATTCCAGGGATTTTAAGTCAAGAAAAAGTAAACATACCTGTGTCAGCTTGACTTTAGAAAAACACTGCTCAGAGGATTATTTTTGCCACCGAAGCCTTAAATCTTCTGTCTTCCTGAACAAATGAAACTTGAATTGGCAGATCATTTTCACTGTAGAAAGGATGTGATTTCCAGAGACCTGCATTGTTTCTCCTGAGGAGTTAACTTAGCAACTATTTTCTGTAGCAACTGATAGATGAAATGGCCAGACAGGCAAATTTATACCAGGACGCAAGACCTCCAGTATTAGCGCTAAAAGTTTTTATCATTCAAGGACTTGATCCGTGTGCAGCTGGGCACACCCTTAAGTGGGAATAGCTTGGATGTTTGTAAATGGGGAAAAGTAGAAATTTGGATTTCTCTTAAGGGCTCAGTGCTAACACTAAACTAGAATTTGATTTTAATCCTTAAATGCAGCATATTGCTGTACCCATTAGCAGAAAACTTTGCTGAGTACCTGTGTCCTAATTATTTTCATGCTGGTCATGACCTAAAGGAAATTTATTAGCACATGTACTTTAAGTCAGGTATTTTTAACTTGATCATGATCGGCTCTGAGGTGCAACTTTTTTCTTCATATACTGTACATATCTGTGAGCCTCCTTGGAGTGCTGCAGTCTTTAATCACGTTGTTTAAAAATGTTGTGATACAAGTTGTTCTCTACTTGTCCGAATAAAATTTATTAATAAGATTGAAAGCAATCTTGTGACCTTTTTAAGACATTAAAAGAACACGTTTGAAAATTAAGTGTTTTTTTTTTTTTCCCTAGTTCTTTACACTTTGATGGCTATTGCAGGGGAAGGGCTTTCCTTAATGATTGTGGAGAATTTTGCATTTTGAGATGGAATATACTACAGCACAGATGTACTTTGGCCTTGTAATAGGGGTTTTGCTAGATTCTCTTTCAACCATCCCTGCTGTGGTCAGGAACCTTGTCACTCCAGTGTGAAATGGCATCTTTGCTGAAATGAGTCTGAATATCCACCTCGGTCCAGATTTACAGGAATCTGAGCACAAACTTCCCTTCAGTCTATTGACTGCTCTCATTTCCTCTCAGTTAAAATGCCTGTTGCAGTATCTCCTCCTCTATCTTCCAGGGGCAACTTACTTAAATCACCTTTCTTCCAGCCTGCTGAACCTGAAGGGTGTGAAGATTATTTTCCTGAGGAGGTAGAAATGGCTGCAGCAGCTTATCTTCGATGTATTTAAGCAGAACATCTTCATTTGTCAGTCAGGTGCCTGGTACCCTGGCAGTTCAGCCTCAGGCAGGAGTCTCTTCCGTTCCGTCCCTTTTCTTGGGAAAACAGATTCTTCTGTAGCTTCTCTAGTAAACAGAAAGTTCTATTTACTCCCCAAAGACCCATTCTTCTACTCCTGAGCATGGCCACGGAGGTAGTTAAGATGCAGTCATCTCTGCCTTGAAGCTTGGTGGCTTTGGGGCTTTCTGGTTTTGTGCTTTTTTAAATTTTATTTTAATTCTTTTATGGGTTTGTTCGGGTTTCTTTGTTTCGTATTTGTTGGGGTTTTTTGTAAGGTTTTTCCTTTTGCTTGTCCCTTTCTCTTTTCAAAATTGGCTTACAACTTGAAAAGGCAACTATGTGCCCAGGTCAGAAGTTCCTGTAGCACAGGTAATATTCTCATCAGGTTTTCCGTTAGTGTTCTCTGGTAATTGTTGAGAAATTACGCACAAATCCCTAGAGGAGCAGGCAGTGTGACAGCACTGTGTCTGGGTGACAGCAGACTGTCGGAAAGCAGTGAGAGCAGTGAGCTTTTCAGGCAGGAGGATTTCTGAGCTCTCCCTGCTGCCATATGGAGAACACTTCTTTATTTCTCTGTTCTGTATTTCTTCACGGCTGGTGCAAGCCTCTGAATTTGAGGGAGAGTTTGAGGGTTTTTATGAGGAAGACTGACTGTTTTCAGTTTGAGGTGCCTGAATTCCGCTGACAGGTAATAAGTAAAGATCCTCTTCAGGGAAGAGGAGAAATAGCTGTCTTTCTCTTTTTCTCTTTACCCAACATGTCATGGATCTGTCTGTCTCTTATCTGCTTCATTTGGTGATTCCTGAGAAGCAAAAGGGAAGGAAAGACTCATTTTATTCTCAAGAGCATTTGATCTACAGCCCGAGGGATGTGCTCTCTATTGCTTAACCTTGATAGGGAATGTTCTCATGCTGCAGCGTTAGCGATGTCAGTAATTCAAGCTTCAACTTGTCCCTAAGGATAATACGGGGTTGGGGGAAACGTGCATCTGAGTGGTGAAAAAAGCTGGTTTATCTGCGGGGCAGCATCTGGGAACCCTGCCAAAGATGCTGGTGAATTCCCTCCTGTGTGTCTCCTCTGAAGAAAGATTTGAGCTTCGTATCTCAATTTCTTTCTCTTTCAGTCAGGATTTCTTGAGCAGAAAGTGAGGCAGCTCCTGAATAGTTGGCTGTTGGTCCACGGTTTCCCAAAAGCAGCAGTATCATAGCTCTGCCCCTGCCTACCCTACAAGCAATCAGCATTGTTTTCCATTTAATCTCTTGGCTCCCTTGTCTTGGAGCCTCTTCATGGGAAATCCCTTTTTTCCCATGTCCTAGTTACAGCACTCTGTGCCTTTTCTCCCATTTGCTGTTTTTTGCAGCAGGTTCTGTCCTCAGTTGTTCCTCCCCAGGCACCTGCCAGGATTTGGTAGGGCCGTTTCCTCGCCACGCTTTCATGCAGATTTCATGCCAATAAAACCAGTAAATGTCCAGAACCCTCTAGAGGGTGGTTTCTTTTGAACCAGGACGTGACTGACCCTTGGAGATCAGCTTCTGCTGCCTTGAATGTGCCAGGTAGCTGTTGCGCACGTTCCTGGCCCTGTGGACGAGATCGTATGTTCATTAGGACTGCAGAACAGCAGGCTCCTTTCAGCCCGGCGGAAATAAGTGTTTGTGTGGGCTTGGCCCCCCCCTGTGCGGGTGTAGGCCCGGCCATGGTGGGTTTCGTGTTCAGTCAGCAGATCACGCCCCCTCAGTTTGAACTGGTGGGCAGGGAGGGGAGAAGGGCGAGGGCTGTCCTGCAGCCGGTACCCCAGGCAGCTCTAAGCTTTGGTTGGGTTCCTTCCGGTCAGCGAGGTCCCCTCCTGTTCCCTTGTTCTCTGGTGTGGAAACTTGTGTGCGGTGCTCGTGTTTTCTGTCCTGATTTCCGCCTGGGGACTTCCGTGTCTTGCTGGGATGGGAAGAGGGGTCTGAGACAGGTGGACAAAAGCTGGTTCTGTGTTCCAATCGCTGGTACTAATGGGAAAGGCTTGTCCTCCTGTCCGTGCTGGCGTTCAGACGGTGTGGAAAGCACATCTACAGTGATCAGTCTTTTCTTTCTGTGCAGTTAGGACACACTGATAGATTGCCTTAAAAATCCTGGGACAGGAAAGCTCATTTAAAATGTGCATGATCCTCTCCCCCCACCTCGAGAGCTTTCAGCCTCGGCCTTTTAGTTTTACTTAACTCTTCCTTTACTTTTCACTTAGATCAGGAAAATAAATAGATAGCCCAAGGGAACGGGATTGGTTTAGCTGATTACTCATCTCTGCTAAGTCACAGTGTATTTTAAACACGTTTAATCATCGTTCAGCCCTCCGATCGTGCTCTGGTTCAAATGCTGTGACCTGTTTCTGCAGAGGTGCAGTAACGTTTGTGCATGGGAGATGTTTTAAAAGGATTGATTACCTGCGGTGGGTTTGAGCCGTGGCTCTGAGAAGCGAAGGTACTGAGCGTGCCTCTGCGGGTTCTTCAACGAGGCTACGGAGAGGAGGAGGGGTGTGCTGTCTGAACATCGGAAGAAATTTCGGTTATTTTTGAGTCACTCCAGGTTTCCTGTCTAAGAAGGAACCCAGGTAAACTTGGTTTGAGTAAGATGACAACAAAGGCCCAAGTGGGGACTGGGCCATTTCTCTTGTATTGGTCATTTATTTCACTGTTGTTTCTTCTGGTCTCTTCAGTGAGGGGTTTTTTTGGTTTGGTGGGGTTTTTTTTGGTGGGCTTTTTTTTTTTTTACTTTTGTGCCTGACAGCACTGATTCCTGTCCACAGCGCTGTCGGCGGAGATGCCCTACCCCTGTCTATCTCAAGGCCCTGCCGCACTGCGATGAAACAGGCGGTGTCTCAGTGCCGGGTGAGGTTCTGTGTGTGGGAGGGTGCAGCTAAGCACGGCTGGGCTGCCGGCTCGCTCCCCCCTGCGACGGGGGGCTCTGGGCTGTGGGTGCAGGGGGCAGCACTGCGGTTCCTCTCCTGCACCGACTGCGGGGTCTGGCAGAGAAGAGGGATTGGAGATGGGGAAGGCACAGGCTGAGAAGCCCAGTTCACTGTGGGTTGGTGTCTCCCGGTGGCCTCGGTGTGTTCCTGCTGTGGTGCTGGAGCAGCCCTGACAGGGGTGGCTGTGGAGGGGTCTCTCAGGGGAGGGAGGGAGGAGTCAGCCCACAAGTCAAAAGGGCTTGAGGAAGAGCAGCATGAGAACTTTCAGGATGCAGCGACCTTTAGTCTGGGCCTTGTTCCTGGTGCCTGCCCTCCTCTGTCCCCCTCAGGCCGCTTTCGCATATGGTTAGTAGAAGCCGTAGAAGGGCTGTTGCGGCTCTGGTACAGCCAGAGGCAGGGCAGGGCAGGCGGTGGGGCTGCCGGCAGGCAGCAAGGGCTGCCCTGCGCTGTAACCTCACTGTGCTGAGAGCTCCTGTGTTTTGCAGTTCAGACAGGGAGCTCTTCCAGCGTGCGGCACGGGGGTTGTCCAGTCAAAATTGCATGGATTGCGACACTGTTGTTTGGCAGACAGACCTTGCTCGCATCAAGATGTTCAGCAGCACGAGAAACTCCAGAGGAAACTTGGTAGCAGTCCGTTGTGTCGTGCCGTTTGGGTTTCTGACTGATTTCATAGACTAGTTTGGGTTGGGAGGGACCTTGAAGACAATCTAGTTCCAACCCCCCTGCCACAGGCAAGGACACCCTACACTAGACCAGGGTGCCCAAAGCCCCATCCAGCCTGGCCTTGAACACTGCCAGGGAGGGGGCTGCCACAGCTTCTCTGGGCAACCTGTTCCAGTGCCTCACCACCCCCACAGGGAAGAATTTTTCTTTGACAAGATCTGTTCCAGGCCTGGGACGAGCAGGGCTGTAAGAACAAGTGAGGTGCGTAGATGTCCCCTGTCCCATCAGCAGTCCTTCTCTGTGGTGGAAGCAGTTAGATTTACAAAAGGAAAGCAGATGGGCCACACTGACCCATCACAGAAGTGTCGTTGACCCCAGAACACCGGAATGCTCGTTGCCTCTTGTTTCTTCATTTCGGTGAAGGTAAGTCAGGCCCGTGTGCTGCCCAAAGGGCCTGACGGGGGTCTCGCTGCATCCAGCACAAACCAGCTGTGTGCGCTTGGAAAAGGTCTTATGTTACGTCAGTTTGAACAATGCTTTGATTTAGATGAATTGGTTATTCCAGATCTGTACGGGCTTTATGAGGGGGGGGGCCTGCTGTGCTGGCGCTGCTGGAGCCACGGAAGGGGATAGCCTCAGCACTGCAGCTCTGATGTCATTGTAAGGCACTTGGGATGGATAAGGCAGCGTATGAAGTGATCCTCACACCACGCTGGGATTGCTGTACTGCAATTGCTGTATGTTTTCTTGGAAATTAGCTTTGCCTTTTTCAGCTGATCATTCACAACTGCTGCAGGCAGCCTTTGAAATGATGGCTGCCAGCGTGGATTTTTCACCACAGGCCTGCAAGTGCCGGCGCTGGGGGCAGCCACCCCCATGGCGAGGTCAGGCTGACCCTGCCGGGGGGTTCAGGGGCTGAGGCTGCCTGAGCCACCTGCCCCAGGGCTTCCCTGGGCCCTCCGGCTTCAGCGTGACCCCTGTGCGTTTGGTTGGGCTGACAGTGACTTACGCTTGATTTAAGCTCCCAGAGTGCGACCAGTAACTGTGTTTATCACATACCGTTTGAAAGGATGGGAAAGAAAATTTCCAAGACATGTCTTTGAGGCGATGTGAAACTGACTTTCTGGTTACAGCTGCTGCATTGCTGCAGGAGCAGCAATCCCACCTCCACGGGAGACTCCGCGGTGACGCGCTTCGAGTGCATTGTCAGGCTGCGGGAGAAAGGGGTCTGTCCGTGTGCTGGAAGGAATGATGTGAATAAACAAGAGGGTTTCACCTTTGCAGCTGCAGTATCCAGTGGTGAGAGAGAAGCAACGTCTTAAAATCTTTTATCTGATCAAATCAAACTTGATCTCCATCTGAGCGAGGGCCGCTTTCAGTGAAACTCGATTGCAGTGCTCCTTGAGAGGAGCCGCTGCCCCGAATTCACCTGTCATAGAAACTTGGGTTGTTGCCCAAAAATAACTATTGTTTGCCTTAGAAAAAGATACTATGCATTATGAAGCAGATAAAGTAGAGACTACTTTCAAAGGGCTGTTGAATTTATTTGCTCGATAAATACAATCCTAACAAAATAAAAGTTAACCAATATTAAGAGATTTGTCGGAAGAACATTAGAAAAATCCATGACGATTCAATAGGAATTAGTGTGAATTAAACAAACAAACAAAAAGATTTAAATATTGCCAGCAAATATAAAATGTATGTAACGAAGGCAAGGGAGAATGCTTTAGTTTACATTTGTCATCTGACCACATTTTCTGTGTTTATAAACTTTTTTTCCAAATTTTAAAAAAATACTATGCTGTTTTCTATAACATATCAAAGCATTATTTGTACAAAATCAAATCATGGCCAATGATTCACAACAGTGCAATAGAGAAAGAATACAACCACATCCGACAGGTGCTGAAAATAAATATCCAGATCAAAAAATAAGCTATAGGCTATATGCACTCTGTGGAGTTTGCTGTCTGCGTCGGAACTGAGGGATGAGGCGCGTGAGTGATCCCAAACATGAAATGGCCCGTCGGTGCCAGCGGGGCTGGAGGCTTGCCGGGGCAGCGGCTGCGGAGCAGCCAAACCGAAAGCAGCTCCCAGGGTGCTGGTGGTTTGTTCACCACCACGAGGGGCCTGCTGGCCCCCAGCGCCTCCCCCCGGCATCGCTCTTCAGCCTGAGGTGGAAAGCGGGAGGGCCTGGCGTTTCCCAGGAGGGAAATGCCGTATTGCTTGGTGGGGCAGCTCTGTCTTAAGTGCCGTAACCCGCCCCCGCCGCTGCCTAAAGCCTCCGGCAGTGGCTTGCTCCAAGGGACTGAAATATTTAAAATGGATGAAGAAAAAGCTCTTGGCTCTGTGGCAGCAGCGCGACCACAGCCACCGTGACGGTGGGTTATAAATGAGGAAATGGGTTACCTACTCACTAAAAGACATGAACAGCTCTTGATGAACGTTTCCATCGTACAGGGACATAAATAACATCTCTCAAGTTTTTATATTTATTCAGTACATCTCAGAACAAAAAGGAAGCTTAAGGGCACGTTAGGTAAACACGCTACCCCCAGTCTCCCAACTTTTCAGCCAACCCAGCATAAATTTAAAGCTCCCTTGTATATAATCTGCATCAGAAAGGTATCAAAGGCACAAGCAAGAAGTGACTACGTTAATAAGCAGAACTCGTGGTGAATGAGGATGACTAGATTCACAAGGCAAATAATTAGTAAATGTGGGTGGGGGGTTGTTTATTTACTGAAAGTGAGCTCTTCCAATTCTGCTCCAATGAATGTCAATAATGATTTTGGTTTAAAGTAAAACTATTACTGAATTATTTTAAATCACCTGAAGGAAACCAGTCTTGAAATAATCTGATACTAACTGGAAAACTCTTCTGGCCTCTCCAAACTCCCCTGAGTCTGAGTAGAAGCCACAAGTATTGGAGACAAAAGTCTCCAGGGCTTGAAAGAAAAGTTTCTTTACAGAATGTACACAGCCAGCAATAATTTGTGCAGTTTGACTCAAATTACAGTAATTTGCACAGTTCAGTTGATTTTATGCATATCCAAGGATCAAATTGGAGTTTCTTTCCTGTCTTTACTTGGCGATGGCTTGACTTGCTGCTCCTTGCTTGCTTTTGGCTGCTCTTTGGCTGCTTTTGTCTCCAGGACGCTCTCTCTTTGCTGCTGCGAGACACCCCCGCGTTTTTCCGGCTCCTCTTCTTCCTGCGCCTGCTGCTCCGATTTCGCTCGCTGCAGGAGTCGAAGCTGCACTCGCAGTTCTATGATGGCCTCTCGCTCCTCGTGAATCGCTTGGTTCAGATGATTGTTCTTTATCTTTGAAGTAAGGAAAACAAAGGTCAGGGCTCCTTCCGACAAAGAGCTGCGGTAGCTGGGCGGGGGGACGCCTTGCGTCGCACAACGAAGCTTTGCTGTTAACCCAGACAGCAACGTGGACTCGCGCAGGAGAGAGATTTAAAACCAGCGCGTGGGTGTCACGCCTGGGTGAAACTGATGCAAAGCTCCCGCTGTGCACACGTGCAGACATCTCTGCACAGGCTAAAGCGAGTGACCTAAGGCTAAGGAGGAGAGCGCCAGTTAATGCTAAGACGCAAGCCTTACCTCCAGTTCCTCATTCTGCCTCTGCAAGTCTTCCAGGATGACCTGCAGTTCCTCCTCATCTTCACTCTCGCTTTCACTCTCGGAAGAATATTCCTCGGTTTCGCTCCGGCCATGCTGCTGGCGACTGAAAGACCAATGACAAACGCAGATTTAAACGCTTCCTCAACTCTGCCAGAATTACAGCAGCACACAAGAGCTAACTTACATCTGCTGAGTAATCGGGAATGGTTTTAAAAACAAAAGCAGCATTTCCTTGCAAAACTTATTTAATAAGCCAGTGATTTCCTGGGGAGAGTTTTTCTGGTTTCCTTTAGATCGTAATTCCATTGTTACACTAACAGAAAATACCCTGAAAGGTTCAAAGTTGCTGAGATTTCAGTAAAAAGAGGTGGCTTTCAAACGTGATGTTCATGGGGGAGCTTTAACTGTGATTTAGAACCAAGATTTCAGAAGACCATCCGTGTACTTTGAATCAAAGAGTGCTGGCCCGGCGGGGGCTCTGAGGTAAGCCGTCTCCTATTACCTTTGTATTTCAGCTATTTCTGCTCGGAGGCGATCTATTTCTTCCTTCTCCGAGGCAATCTGTCTCCGCAGAAACTGCTCCATGGCCAGCAGCTCTTCTTGTTCTGTTAAAATCTCGTTCTCCTGCAACGATCAATTAGTTCACTTAAAGCCTTGACTTTATGCTTTACAGGAACGTACGGTAAGTGCAAGATGACGCTGTTCTCTGAAATACTTTCAGCAGAAGTGGTTTGCGTGCTTGCTTTGAACTCTGATTCATCAGGACCTCAAAGCAAACCTAACTTCAAAACCAACAGTGCCTGTTCTGAATCCTCAAGACGATCGCTGTCCTGAACAGTTGCGGAGATGACGCACCAGATTCTGGCATGTCTGGCTGCCCGTTTCCTTAAATCACAGGGCAAAGCTCTGGCTAACCAGTAAAATAACTAGAAAACCTGAATTATAAAACACGTCTTTGAAGATGAATATAGAGAGGAAAGTACAGTGGAGAGGAGATCAAAGCTACTGAGGGAAGCAAAGGAAGGCAAAAAAAGCCAGAATCGTTGCCTGCCTTCCTTTGATCAGCAGGAAAGCAGTGAAGGGTATTAAACTGGTTAGATTTGGAAGTGCTTTGTTAAACAAGAGTCTGCTCAGCTTTGGGTTCGCTCCCGCAGGTAGCGTTCCTTCCCGACCTTAGTTACCGTTACAACAAAGCCGCCTGCTTTAACGGGCAGAGAGACCCCTTTGAGCCTTTGACCTCCTGTCGCATTAGAAGGAACAAAAAAAGTGTTTCATATTTCTGAAAGATACAGAACGAGAAAATACCAGCAAACAGGTAAGTGCCTGCCCTCTACCTGTGCAAGCAGAATATTTATGACTTCTTCATTCTCGTTCATTTCTTCTTTGGAGACATCCTCCTTTGAAAGGCTAGCAATTTCTTGTGCAATCTTGGTTTCACACTCCTGCCAGAGAAAGAGAACACCTTTTAGAAGGACAGCTTCCCCACCCACTCCATGTAATGTTAAGGATGATTTTTTTTTAATGTCTTATTTTCTCAATTTAGAATCACCATCTCTTTCAAGACAACTGTCTTGAAAGTTTTCAGCAAAGTCTGGCCCTTCTCTGGGACATACAACAGTTTACAAAAAAGGCTTCTGACATTTGTTAACTTTGAGTCTTCCAGTACTTCCTCGTGATATTCCACGACACACTCTTTAAAGCGTACAATCAAACGCTGAAGTTTGTAATGCTACGTATTTCTTTCTGTAAACAGCTGTGAAGGTCTGGCTGCCCCCAGGGAGAGCCACCTAACAGAGCATGCGATGGCTCCCCAGCCGTGTAAAGTTAAGATGAAAAACTCTGCAGTAAAAACACTGAAATGAGGTTTGACCTGACCGACTGGGTGCCTCTGCCTTGTCACAAAGGAGGGATCCGTAATGTAGATGTTTGGCCAATGAACAGAAGGGTTACCCACCTGTCTCTTAGCTTCTCTTAGTTTCCTCTTAAGAGCTGTTAAAATTCTTTGCACCTCCCAGAGTCTCTCTTCTTTGGATAAGTCTTTTATCCCTGCCTGCAAGTCTCTGTGTAAACAGTTGAGTAGGAACTCCTAGAAACATTGCCAAAGAAATTAATGTCTTACATGAACCACAGCAGGGCAGACTGGAGAGAAACATCTTTTTGGCTTTGTGAGAACAGGCTTGGAATTCTGGTTTTCAATGCTTGACATGTTGACCAGCAACAAGCGTTAACATCCCCTCAGCACATGATCCAGAATTACTGAAGAGCAGTATGGAAGAAACTACACTCTTCAGATGTTCTCCTAACCTTCCTCCCACGGCAAAAGTAGCGAACTACATAGCAAAGCAATCCATGGCTACCATCATCACACGACCGTAACGACTTTCCACACATGAAATGGGCAAGAATATCCCCAAGCTCTTTCTACTGGTCTCCGTGGACAGGACAATAGATAGAATTAAAGAGTATGTTACAAGCTTATGAGCATTTACTATTGATGGATAAAAGCCAGGGCAAAGATCAAACAGAAACCCAGTAAAATAATTGCCAACCTGTCGCCTGATTTCTTCCTTGATGCTTTCTTGTGTTTCCGGAAGTGCTGGCATCGTTGCCATATTCGACCAGCGAAGAGGTTTTGTCACCTGCTTGAGGGTCACATTCCCAAAGAACTCCTGAACGTGCGTAAAAAACACATACAGGACGCGGTTGCTGATCTGCAAGGAAAGGACAAAGTGTTGCTTAAGCTGATTTATTCATCATCGTTACCTGTGAAGTACAGAATCCTTCTCCAGAAACAGCACAGCCTTCAGCGTGCCGTTCTGTGAGTCCTCTCAGACCGTCCAGAGAGATTAACATCTGGATTAAAACAGAGACTTTAAACAACCCCATGCTGGCCTCAAGGAATCACTTTGCTGTCTCTCTTACCTCTGTATCGGAGGCATTTTCAGACTAAACTCAGAATTTTCACACGCTTTAACCTGCCACAATTATTTCCATCACCTTTAGATACAGAATTGTATTAAATCTTTCTTCTGCTCCTGTAAAGGGGGTTAGTGACAGCAACAGGCAAGAGGGGACACCAACCATACTGTGCTGTGGCTGGTTGCTGGCTACCTTCTCTCTCCTCCAAACTCTACATATCTTCTACAACTTCCCTCTCAGATGATTTAACATAGTAGAAAAAAAGTAGTTTGAAAGGAAGGAGCTGCTACTGTATTATTCCTTGTTTGCGCATGAGACAGAAGGAAATGCTCTATCTTCCATTAAAATGCAAAAATTTATCCTGAAAGAAAGACCAGCGTTCTGGCACTGCCTGCGTTTTAATTGCTAAAATCTACTTACCAACAAAACATGATTGGGCCTGTGTTGTTTTACACTAATCGTTACTTTTGTTAGCTAGAAAGCGTCCGGCACAGCAAAGCAGCCAAGAATAATACCCAGCCCTTTTGCTATTGGGCCTCCACCTAGACTCTTAATTATAAAGCCAAGCACCCAATAGTGCCATGTTTCCATTATGCACAGGACTAATTCTGAGCTGTATTTAAATTAAATCTTTCCAAGCTGTTTAGTAAAGAATTAAGCAAACCAGAAACCACACCATCTTACTGGAAAACTAAGTCAGTTGTTTTTCCCCAGCCCTTTGACTGCAGACACCAGAGCCATTATACCCAAGTCGTTACTGCGCCAGGAAGATCTATTTGAGGACAGAGTTTGTTGCCTGATATTAAAATTAAGCAACAATATTGTCTTCACTGAATTATCACTGATTCACAAACCCACAGAAACTGTGTATCTGCATGAATTACTGTATGAGTTCCTGGTTAAATTACTTCTGTTCACAGCAGGATTAAAACCCTGAGAGCAGTCTTTGCAGTACTCGCACAATAACCCAAATATCAGGCCCACGGTATGCAAGCTCACATTCAGAGTGTCTTTTGTCCCCCCTTTCCCAGCATTTTAGGTTCCCAAGGCATAAAGAGAGGCTGTAATTTAGCTTAGCTGTATCAAACAATTCCTGATTTCCACCTGCAAGAGAATTCCTACAAAGTCTCCCTCGGGCTGGCGTTCTGCTCTAACGCTCGCTGTGTGGTTGCACGTACCTGGACAGTAGGGCTGAGCACTATGGAAATATTCTGGATGTTCATTTTTGTTTCCAGTTCCTTTGCAATAACATGGTCCATATGCACGATCAGCCAAGAAATCAGGAGATGGTTACACTCCGGCAACTCCTTCAGCAACCTCTGGCACTCCTGAACTTTCTCAGCTTCTGTGCTCTTTCCACAAGCATCCTCAAAGCGCGGCATTAGCTCTTTGGTAAGCAAATTTTCAGGGAGTTCTCGTAGGTACTGTTTCAGCAAGCTGGCTACTGTATTGGGCTCGTATTCTTCCAGGTTGGGAGATTCTTCTCGATCATAGGCTGCTTTTAGCTCATCAACTTTTGATTTTATTCCTTAAAATATTTAGACCAAGAATTAAGAGAAATCTTCAACTGCAAATGTACAGTTATATTTAAACTTTTTTTTTTTTTGAGATGCATTTACTTTACCTCTCCTTACAACTGAAGCTAATTGAGGAGTATCTTTTAAAGCTTTTCCACATGTGACAAAGTTAAAATCATGACTCAAAATGTGCTTTTAAAAGCACCAACTACTGCAGTGAAGGAAAACCACAGCACTGCCCAAGTTCTGAATCAGAACCAGTGCCAGCATTCCCTTGCATCAAGGAACACAAAATAGGGTGAGGAAGGGCAGGGGAACACGAGTTCAGTTGTGTATTTGCATTCAGCATCTTTCAGGCTGTTCAGTTACACAGCCCAAAGCCAAGCAGCAAGTATGTCATCAACTCAAATATTGTGCAGCAAGTTCTACCTATAACAGCTTGCTTCTGTCAGAACAAACCCCACGCTTTGTAGTTTCCAGATCTCCAGCTGGCCCTCCTCAGCACGGGAATCTCGCACGGGAAGGATTCTTGATTTGAGGCACTGCATGAACAAGTGTGTTCACACAATTATGTGACCCAGCCAAGATTTTCTGTAAGGTGTTTTTGTAACTCAGTGACATTCCAATCTTCCCCAAATTTGGGGACGTTTCATTCTTAAAGCTCAAACACCCCCTTGAGCTACAGGGACTTAATGCGCTGCCACGGCTTGGCTCATACACAGCAAGCAACACTGGGTGCGCTCAGGCCACGGTAAATGCCAGGCAAAATGCACTCAGTTTCACGTCCAAGCAAGTCATCACGACCACTGGTACGTTGGTGGTTAAGCCGCTGCAGTCACCTCTCTGGGCTCTCAATTTAAACAATCTTACACACACAAGAGGGTGCTATTGCACTGGAGAACACCTGCAAGTACAAACATCCAAAATGTTTTACAGAGAAATGCACCTTCTTCTGAGAAAATGCCCAACACATCGTGTCCGAAATAAACACGCAACCAGAACGTTCCAGCTGGCAAGATGAAGAAACTGCTTAAGCTGCTGCAGTATTTATGCATGCCTACCCAATACCATCCAGCATGAAGACAGCTTAATGAAGCCTTTAAAATCGGTTCATTACCGTTTTACAGTGCTAGGCAACTTGTTTCAAATGCTTTTCTTCAAATTCCTTTTCTCACTTGTTCTTGCTCCCTTAAACATCCCCACAGACGTACTTACACGAGTTATGTTGCAGATGCAGTTCACAAACAAAGGGACTGTTTTGTTTAACGTGACTAAACCCAATGTTTCATTTATGTAAGCTGGTGTTACGCAACTGCCTCGGTTAATTAGCCTGCTGTTGCTAAGCTTAAAGAGCGAAACTTGTATTTTCTGCTTATTAGTGTATTTGCTGAAAGAAAAAAGTTTTTAAGGGGAAAACAAAATAATCATACAATAGAAGTAACAAAAAAACCCAACTTAGTGGGAAGCCTAAGTAATAAAATGGTTCTATCTCATCTTTGCTTTTGCAATCCACTAGCATTGTATTTCTAACGCAGAAGTAAAAAAATAGCAGCTGGCCATACTAACACGTTGTGTTCATCGCTACCATCCTATCACAACAGGCCAAACCACGCGTACTTTACTGCCACTAAGCAGTACCGCCACACTGGCAGCTGTTCTGGTACGTCACACCTACGGGTTTGCTTAACTTCTGCTGCCCAATTATCTTTTGGATAATGAAAATTAATGCAGCTTTAAACAGTCTCTAGGGGTTGAAAATGGCAAAAGAAGAAGAAAATTACAAGTAAAGGCCTTAGGAGCCTGCACGTCAGCGTGCCCAGAGTACCTGAAACTCTGTAGATGCCTTCACACTTCATGCCATACTTCTCTACGTAATCTATACATTCACGGAAAACTGCTGGCAGGCGGATGCCATCATACATCATGGTCCTGTCTACCGCATCAGACAAAGGAATGCCAAACACGGGCCTGTGACTTGGAACATCCACTTGAGGTATCTCTGTCTCCTGAATTGGCTTTTTCTTTTTCTTCTTCTCTTTCCACTGTTTTACAACATCTGCTGCAGTTAAGTCTTTTGACTTCTTCTCTTTATGTTTGTCTTCCTTATGCTTGTCTTCCTTGTGTTTTTCATCTTTGGGTTTCTCTTTTATTTTAAAATCCTTTTCCTTTTTTTTGGAAAAGCTGGGTTTCTTGAAGACATGTATTCCCTTGGACCGCTTCAACTTTGAAGGACTTTCAGCTTCATCACCGGAACTGTCCTCTTGAAATGCAGCATAACCTTCCGCTGTTAGGCAAATGAAGAGAAGGCAAGAGGACAGCTGTAAGTCTGTTTAGTTTCTAGGTAGTGTAATATAACAGGGAGAGAACAAGAAGTAATATGTAAGGAGGAGAGAGAAGCAGCAACGTGAATTAAAACACAGTGCCTGCCCGGCTCTTCAGAAGGTTTTCTTTAGTTGTTACACAATTAAGTGGACAAGGATTAAATCAAGGTTGCATAATCACATCAAAGATAAGCCACGCAGCTCCTGAGCAGTCTAAACAGTTAATACTTTATATACTTACTCATAATGGCAATGTCCATCTTATGGGCTAGTTTCCCATCTAATAGTCAAGGAAACGCAAAATAAAAACAACTGGCAACTTCTCTATGTTCCTGTAATCAACAGTATAAGAGTTAAGGATCATCTACTACATACACATAAATCTAACAAACTTCTATTAAGAACAAACTAAACTTCAGCCACGTAACTCCCCAATCCCTTTCCAGAATATTATTAATTTTAGGCTTATGTACAAAGTTAATAAAAGTTTCAGCCTCAAATAAAATACTAAAAAAAGTTAAAAAAAAAAAGAAAAAAAGCCCAAGCACACTTACTTTTCCACTAGATGCACAAAACAACTGCAGGAACCCTAGCACAATACCTGTCAGCGAAGGCGCATGTTTGCCTTAAAATGCACATGCGAGAGCTTCAAACAAGCCCATGGGTGGAGCACGCTGTTTCAGCAGCGAAACACCAACTGCTGCCGAAGTGGTGCACCAGTGCTTTTACTAAGCACGCCTCTGCAGCCCGCCCTGCCTAGCCTTCAGGCAAGAACAAGGAAATCTTTAAAAGGTGGATTACAAATAAAAAAAAAGCACCCAAAAAGCCCTCACAACCAAACCCAACAACGTACAAACCAACACAGCTTCCAAGTCCATTAACGGTGAATTTACATGCGCAGTACCCCATAAAAGAAAAGCAAGCCTGAAACCTGGTCAACAACATTTGCACCAGCCAGGTCCCCCAAGGCGGTGGGCAGCAAGCTCTTGCTTCAACCTGAAGCCCCCGTTCTACAGATCCTTTGAGGCTCTTCCGTTTCCTACAGGCAGTGCCTCTGCCTCAGTGAGGAAGCACACCCACAGCCAAGTGCTCTTCCTGCGTGAATAGTTTTGGGTGGTGAAAAATTACCCCCTTAGATTACAAGGGAGAGCATCACAAATGAGACTATAGGCTGTAATTTTTATAGGTGAAAGATCTTGTGCAAAAGAACCAGGGGACATTCAGTCTTTTATTATTCCAATTCTAGACTATATTGAGCTGCAGATTTTCTCAGCAGCATGATTTCAGCACATCCAAGGAGCTGTCCCATGTTTTGAAGCCTCCTTGGCTGCTCTGTAGAAGGTAGCTTTTAAGAGACAAATAAATATAAGAAACATATTGAAGTATGGGACAGCTATAAATAACTAGAATTGCTTGACCTGTTCACCCTTCCCATCCTGGACCCTTCCCTAGGACTAACAAACATGCGCTTTCATAGCAGAGGGAGAAAGACTGTAGCACTGGTCCTGTCCAAGTGAATTTTAATGTTAAAACGCAAATGTCACCTGGAGGACAACTGGCAACCAGGTCTCATCCTCCCAGTCGACTGGCTGTACCATCATTCACTCTTTTTGTAAACTAAACCCAGAAATGGGTAAGGAAACCTGCAGTGCCTAAACTATGGATTCAATCTCGCTGCGATACAGAAAGCACTGCTGATGCACCAGCTACGGGACGGAGGAGGAGCACACCTCACCACTGGGCTTTGTGAGAATGAGACGGGGCTGGCACTGAGTTTCCAGATGGGGTTCACAGATGTAATTTCCAAACAGAAAGACACATCTTCACCAGACGGAGCCCAGCACACTCTCCCCTCAATCCTTCCTGCTGTGCAGTTGTCACAGCCAAAGAGCGTTGGGTACCCACACTCACACCAGGAATAGCCTCAGCACCTCCTCTGGGTCAGCACAGGGGACCCAAGCCGGAGGCCGGTGCCACCAACAGAGCACCTGCCTCACATGTCTCAACACTCCGTGTTGCAACACAAACCTCGGTGCTCTTCTACATCTCCGGTAATGTAAAACCAGCAATAGCACGTTACTGAAACTGGTATTTCTTGACTTCATAAGACGACATGAAGGAACAAGTTAAATACAAACCCAGCCTATTTTATTTTGTCTCAGTAATGTAAATCATCGAAGTTTAGAAATATACACTAATTACAGATTCACAGAGCATCTCCCACCCATAACAAGAGAGGGTTTGTATGTCTCTCAGAGCAGCTCAATTTTCTTTACTGTACTTCTGGTAATAAAATGACTGTATCCCTTTCACCAGTGATACAATATATTGAAATACAAGCAATCTAAATTTATACAGAAGAAAAATTATCGAAAGCACTTAACAATTCAGGTAACTTTAAACGTGGAAAGAAGTATTAGCTACTGTTAGTAAACTGCTATTTCTGTTCACTGTTTCCTCAAGACTTCTAATAGTCTGCATTTCCCCACCATGCTAATGCATGTCAACGACCTTTCCCTGCACCTGTGTGAAACAAGTATTAAAATTCAGTAAATACTGCAATTCCACCAGCATACCAGTTCCTTACTCGGGCTTCGTTAGCCCTTCCACAAGCATGCCTTCACTGCAGTTATTTTAAGTGTGATGCTACAAGTACAGCCCTTAGGTTACTGAAAATTATGAAAACCTCTTTTAAAAACAGTCATAAAAGCAATTCCAGTGTTACTCTGAAAAAATCTAACTCACAGGTTTAACAGCTTTGCCATGCAGCGAGGCCACTGTTTCCATCAGTCTGCACGCTTGGGAATACTCCTCCTGCACTCCTACAACGAAGCTATAAATTCCTGCTACAGTATTTATTGTTAGCTCAAAGGGCAGCAGCGTGCACACCTGCTGCGTTATCAGACCTACCACAAGACTCACTTTGCCCATCAGGTCTCTGACGAGTTTTTAAGTCTTTTATACTTCTACATCTGATTTTGGCTCCCTGGGGAAACTTGTGTGCATCGGTCATTAATTCACTGAAAGAAAACATGGATCACTTCTACATATGGAAGAATTAGTAGGTTAAATAGAACCCCACAGACCGACGTGCATTAGGTATCTCATTTCAGTTCATCAGAGGGATTGCTGTCAACTTGTATACGAGTTCTAAATGAAATGGAAAGACACAGACGGACGCATAGTAGGGTTGGGTAGACGGCTTCTATTTCCTCACCCACAAGAAGTATTTTTAATAGAAACTTCACACTTACAGACACTACCAACACTTACTATCCTACTTTCAATTAGATCAGTTTGCTTTTAATATACATTCAACTCACTAATGAGCGCACAGTGCTCCCAAACAAATTCTGCATTCAGATTACTGTGCAAGGAGAGCAAATTAAATTGAAATATTAAATTTGCCTTACTTTATTTTCGTTTAAAGTAATTACTGGCATTGAAAGCAGACTTTTAAACTGTCTGCACATGGTGCTTTGCTAAATAAATACACAGTGGTATATAGATATGCACAGTAATTTGTCAGTAGAATAGGATGTAGCAAAACAGAAAGATAAACCTTGATATGAAGAGCCTCGAATGTTTATCACAGGTAGATAATTCTAGTAACTTCTTGTTCTGTAGATCTGGAAACTGCACTCAGAGCTTCTTCACACACCAGATCAGTAAAAATAATGTTTTGTTTGCAAGAGCAGCTACTTGGTTATTTTGTAGGATGACAATGGCTTCCTCACAATCTCTAACAGACCTCCCCCTACAGACATGTAGTATCCAGCGCTACTGTAGAACCCATCTCCGTGACCACTCTGCACAGAAATGAAGAATCATAAGTGCAGAGACAACTTATCATGTCACGGCTCTATCTGGAACAGCTGGGAATACTTTTAGAGCTTTTGCACGGTTGCTGGATGTCCACATTCCTGACCAGAAATTATTTTGGAGCAAAATCCCTTAGGATGATGGAAGAGAGAATAGGCTGGTATCTTCCACCTGGTGGTACCTAGCAGAGAGGTGCAGCTCACCAAAACCTCAACTCAGCAACTCAGAGGAAGAAGACAATAGAGGCTAACACCCAATTTGGGCCAAAGATTGTTCAGATCAGGTCTCCAAGTTAACAGGAGGAGTATTTCAGCCATCACCACCATCCCAAAAAACCATATAGGACTCACTGCCCAATGCATTAGGGATTTGGTCTTCAAAAGTATTTCCTGAAAATTTCAGCTCATACAAATGATACTGCTGTCCTTTCACAAGATAGTTTAGAGTACAATTCAACCAATTCTCCTTTTTCCCATTAATTATATAAAGAAAATGAAAATTATTCTAAACAAAAAATCCTAGATGCATATTGAAGCCATCCTGTCCAACGGTATCAATCTCAGAAATAAAACAAATAAGCAAAGTAAGATCTACTACACACAGACTGTCTAGCTACACAGATTCTAATGGGCAGAATAGCTTTTTCTTACGTACTACTGATAACCTTTTGCAAGGAACTGCATCTTTTATGACTTTATCAACATGTAATTACTGACAGGTTAACATTTTTTTTAAAAAATCAATTCCCTTGGTCACTGTCTCACATAAAACATTACTGCTTCAAAAAAAAAAAAAGTTATTTTTTCTTGCACACTGCCACAACACAAGTTCTTGTATGGACAAAGGTGGTTTTGAGTTAGGAAAAAGATCTGAGTTAGAACTATCCCAGTAAAAAGAAAACTAATTTTAACCTCTAAGAAGTCCCCTAATTGAGGGGAGACCTCATCGCTCTCTACAACTACGTGAAAGGAGGTTGTAGTGAGGAGGGTGTCGGTCTCTTCTCCCAAGTAGCAAGTGACAGGACAAGAGGGAATGGCCTCAAGTTGCGTCAGGGCAGGTTTAGGTTGGATATTAGGAAAAACTTATTCACGGAAAGAGAAGTGATGTATTGGAACAAACTGCCCAGAGAGGTGGTTGAATCGCTGTCCCTGGAGACATTCAAAAAACGTGTAGACGTAGCACTCCAGGACATGGTCTAGCAGGCATGGTGGTGTTAGGTTGATGGTTGGACATGATGACCTCAGAGGTTCTTTCCAACCTTAGTGATTCTATGATTCTAATCTAACTCGCTCTGCAGCTAACCAACACTCAGACTGTCACAGAGGAGTGGGGAATAGAAATCAGTTGCCTGCAACCTTTTTCCCAGTAGTTGTCACTCCACATAAAAAACCCCAATATTCATTTCATTTTCTATCACCTCCAAAATTTTTTAATAACTTTTCCCCCGGCATAATTGCTGTGTATGATTAGGTTGTTGCCACTAAAATGAAAAATATCAAATTATTATATTATCCACATAGGAAAAGAGACCCCTTGCTAGCATAAGAAAATGCTTTTTTGAAATACATAATAATTCTGAAGCTAGGAGTATATTACTCCAGCAAAAAGGATTTACCTGAAAAACTAAAATGAGTAACCTTGGGATATTTGTCCTTCCCTCTCCACATGCCCTCCTGCTCTTCAAGAATTTCTGAAGTTTACATTTAAAGTATTATTAAAATATTCCCAAATCTTTGTAGGATTAAAGTTACATGCAGTTTCAGGAGTCTGGATGACCTTGTAATTAATTCACTAATACTTTAAGTTCAACAAACATTCACTGTGTAATAATTTAATATCAACACTTGTCTTTTTCTCATTGAAATGTTCAATTATATTTGTTTAACCCCCAAATTACATGACCAGAGCAGGCTGTGTATTGTCCAAAATCAAAGCAGCTGGCCAGAACAGCGAAAAGAAAGAATCTGAGCACATGCAATAGAATCTAAAAGGCGGAAGAGACTGAAGAATCAAAAGTACAGAAGGAATTACAAAAGGCAAAGCTGCAAGGGGAACTCTGAAAATCCGTCACGTTAAGCAACTGTAAAGAGCCTCTGTCATTTACATAAGTAAAATGTCTGTTCAGGGTATATTTACAATAATGACCATTTTTGGGCTGCGAGAGAGATACTGAAAGCTTTGTACATAACTTACCCTTACACCTGACTGGCAATTACATGACACATTTATATTAGGGCTAAGAAATGCTGAATGTTTTTTATATTACAGCTGCATGAGAGAATTAGAGTCTTCCTACATTCTGCATTTTTGTGGTTTTGAGGGTTTTTCATACCTTTAAAGCTGCTTTTAAGTAACAAAAATTGCTTTACATCAGCTATAAAATGTGCTGTAACCACTTGCAGAAGAAAGCTGTTACAGTGCTGATGTGCACAGACCTGCAGTATTTGCTGAAGAAGCATTTTTCCCCTTCAGCCTTCAGTTAGACTATCACCATGAGGCACGCAGAATTACACCACAAAGCAGCCCACACTGTGTATAATGCTGACCTCTAACAGTCCCAAATTTAGAGGTGTCTCATCAGGAGAAACCTGATTTGCAAAGAAGAAAAAACAACCCTACTAATAACCTAATTTAGATCCATCCAATCAATACTGAATTTTTTCATCACCAATCCAATATTCTGTATCAGGTCAATGTTGCTTACATTAGGAAAAAAACTAAAGAATCAGTTGTCTTTAAACCTGCAGGACTTTAAATTGTTGGTTTTAACTGGAGTAGAATATATTTTCGAGTTACAGTATCCTTTATACACACAGTTTTTAGTTAATAACGATAGTACTTCTAAACTGTGGCAGAAACAAATCCTACATTCTAGGATCAAACAGGTTCGATTAAAACCAGTGCAGTGGCAGCAAATTCTTAAAGAGTAATTATTTAAATATGTGCATGCATATTACAGATAGTCACTGTATTCATCCTAACAGCCAGAATATTGTGTGCTGTCTCATCGGTTTTGATCCTCCAAATTCCAAGTACAGGAAGTGACAAGGTACGCTGGCATCCAGAACTTTCAGGCACCAGAGATACAGGCATTGTAGAAGATGAATGTTAGTTCGACATTTTGCTAAACCACATGTCAGTTAAAAAAAGTACTAACATTTGGGCTGTGATATTTAGGTTTCAGAGAGTTGGACACGAAGGATCTTTCTGGTACTGAGAGTGCTCAGTATCAGCTCCGTATTTCCAAGTGCTTTGCTCTTTCAGAATACGTAGAAAAACTCTATCTAGTAAAAACTGTTTCACGTTTTCAAAATTTTCTGCACAAACCTAAAGGCGGGAAGTAAGATTTCCCTTCTGTTGTTTTGGAGAGGTCCACTTTTTAAATGAAAACTTCCGTTCTGGACACTGACACGCTGACAAGATATTCTACAGTCAAAACTCTACTTTCTTCTAACCTTTACTCTGTTGGTTCTAAGTAAATTCAGATCCCTTGCACATTTTTGAACTCTGCAATGATATTTAGGCACTGCTGGAGGAAAGTGCATGATCAGAATAAGCTGAGAATCTCTAGAGAAAAAAAGGACACAAATTTTCTCACTCCTCAAATAATGGTGCAGTGTACACATGAAAGCTTGAGACTGTACACAATAGCAAACTCTGAATACAGGAGGCATAAGGAAAAAGGGTGAAATTTGTTGAAACTGACTCTTCCAAATTTAAAAGTACAAAATTCAGGTCAAACTTACAGCTTTATTTTAGCGAGCACCTCAGCTACAATTTCAAAAAGCATCTATTTGGAAATACACTTGGAAGCCTCCACTTAGAACGTGAACAGATACTGTGATTAGAAGAACCCCATGCCAAGTAATTACCAATGCATCATTAAAGGTTCTGGATAAACATGTTTGTTAGTAATTCTGGGCACGTGCTTCGCACCTGTATCTGTGCAACAAAAAATAAATCAATTTTTTTTGGTTAAGGTGTGGGTTTTTTTGGAAGAGGAACCAGTATTGCACAAAGCCTGTTTGTACAGGTTAACTTCCTTCACACCTAAACAAGTTCCATTGGGAATATTAAACAATTTTGCGAGAGAAAGAGAGAAAGATAAATTATAAGCATGAAATAAGAGAAGTTGCCTACTCACTTCTTTTTTCTTTCTTCTTAAATTTTCCTTTCTTCTTCCCATGCTCCTTTTCATCATCAGATACTATATCTGGAGGCTCATGCAAGCTGTCGTGAGGTGGTGAAGGTTCACCGGTGCGGTACAATCCAGGGAATTTTGTAGGACTGATTTCTTCAGAGCTGGGAGTACGAGCAAGACCCCCGCTGTGTTCTACCCGACGGTGTTCACTGGGGCTGCTAGTGGGAGGCAGGAAGCACTCGGTCATTCTGATTCCCTGATATCCAAGTGAAATCTTCTGCTACCTGTCCATCACACCTGCAGCGGGGGAAAACAAAAAGAAACCCCACACCGTTTTAAGCAGTGGGTTTCAGAACACCTTGTTTAGAGCTCTATCCTGAAAACACGATGCACAGCGATACCTTCCACAATGAATGCACCAATCTGTGTCAAGACACAGTAACGCAACATCAGGTCATAAGCTTAGAGTTTGCAGAATGTGTCCATTAACTCCGACACCATATTAACATAATAGGAGAGCTGCTATTTATAGCTCTCTCTATCCTATATAAAACATTATATATTAAGTATATTCAACATTTGAAATAATGCTTACAAAATTCATAGGCAGCTTGCATACTGATTGGTAATACTTATTAATAAATAGTTGTCTAACTGGAAATTTTTTACATAAAATAGGTCTGCCTGGAAGCTCAGAGTGTTTCTGAGCACTGCACTTAAGGCAAAGATAATTTTCATCTTTCCCAAGCATATTTTACAGATGCAAATAAGAACTTGCCTAGCCTGTTGCAATAAGGAAAAAAAGTCTCCTAAAGTCAAATCCATCTTTTAATTATGCTAATGCAAATTAAAGAATGCAGAAAAAGAATTATTAAGTTTTTCTGGTATACAATAACAGCTTCGCATTTGAAGAGGCTATATCAGGTCATCTGCACCCAGGTGCTGGTACTTTGTTTGCTTGAGTGTTATGGCCAAATAAAAGCAAAGATGAAAATTGCTGAAGGAAGCCAACACATAAATCCTCAGCAATGGAACACACGTAAGCAAAAAACTCTTCCTAGCACAGATAAATTTCAGGAATCCCACAGAACAGATATGCTGCATGGGACATCACACCTCCAAAGTCTTTGCTGAATTTGGCCCTGTGTGTCTGAATGGTCACCCTCAATAGGAGCCCATCTTTCAAGAGATGAAAGGAAAACAGAAACAGAGCAAACCTCAGAAAAAGCTACTTCCCACACCCACTGGTATACTTGGATGAGAGGTCAAGTCATGGTTACATGCTAACTTTAATCCAACTTAAACCTGTGCTGCTGTGTTACTGCTGAAAGGAAATTGGTCTACTGGAAAACAAATGGAAGAAAAACATGCTGTTTTTTTAAAGCTACATTAGTTGCACAGCCTGCCTCTCTATGGTGCCATACAAGTGCCAGGGCAAGCACAGGGAAGGCTGAGAGAGCTGGGGGAAGGTGCAGCAGTGCAGAGTTAATGTGATCAAGGTGACTGTATAGCCATGGCCTCAAAAAACCAGAATTACAACACGTAAGATTATACACAAAACCCATCTCAAACCTATTTCCATGAATATTTTAGTTATGACAAAGAGTATACCCAGATATGATAGCTGTGGTTTCTGCACTAGCCTTTGGACTCTGCAGTCATCTCTGGTACTCCTGCTACTTGATGTGTAGATTACAATTAAGAAGAAAATAGTCGACCCTTTGCTACGTTAGGCAAACAATCATGGATACCCAGTACTCTATAAAGCTCTCATTCAGAGAAATGAACAATACATGCTGGCTAAGCAGGAACTCCTGGTACCTCATACAAACCAAACTATAACTTCTTATGCAAAAGGAGAAAGCCTCTTTAAAAGAGAGTAGCATTAACGTGAGGCACAGACTTTTCCTTTTTTTTTTTTGTCATAGGTTTTATTTTTAATGTATATCAAATACTCCACTGCTATGCTAATTTCATCTTGGGTTTAAACAAGTAAATGGAGTGCTCCAGTAAGACATTTTAGGAGATACTATTGCATCTCGAGTATCAGAATGATCTGTAAAATTCCTGCACCGCACCTGTTCGTAGCATCAGAAAAAACCCGAGCCCTACCCCAAAAAAAAACAGAACTCAAAACACCCCACCAAAATCTACTAAAAGCTGTTAAAACAACAGACAGCATTTCAACAGCAACTCAGGGAATGCAATTAGAAATATTACATATAATTGTTTTAAGCCAACAGGATGGACCACACCTACAAACCAATCCATGTCTAGAGCGGGCAAGATGGGCAAATGCACAGAGGGGAAGGACAATGTCACTGCAAAGGCACGTAAGCATCACCAGATGCTCTGCCTCTGGACTCCTGCAGAGCTCCTGGGATGAAGCCAGACTTGGTCCATATGTTCCACAACATTCTTTAGCAGTGTTTTACTCAGTTACTCAGCTCCTAGGGTCTCATTTACAGATTGGTATAGAAAAACAGAATATGGAATTGTGTTTTGTCAGGTTAATAACCACAAATGTCTCCAGCTAAGTGGGTTTGGGGGGAGGGGGTGATGTTGTCAGGTTTTTGTTTTTGTTTTTTAAAACACTCATCCTTCAGTTCTCTGCATGCAGAATAGAGTGGAAATTTAATGTATGTATGAAACGAAGTATCTCACTACAGGAGATCACTCACAGGATGCTTACGGAAATTAACAGCTACTCAGATCAGGACTTGAATAGGGCACAGTAAGACACAGAATTATGATGAGAAACAACATATTCATGAGGCCTTTCAATACTGTTCATTCTTTACTCTGGGTAAAGTAGAGACACTCTCTAAAAATAAAGATAATGGTGCACATCTGTAGATCCAACAAATTAAGACTGCAACTTACATTTCATATCTTTTTGTTTATTTTACAACTTTAAGAAAGCATTACTTTCTTAGATGTATAATTTAAATACAGGCCTTTAAAGAAGAGAGAAATTCCACCGTGCTCAAATTATATCAAGACTTACCAGCAGAAACAGAGCCTTTAGGCCTACTGCAAAAACCTCTTCCACTTTTACTAATGGATGTTAACATACTATTGCCATATACAATCTGCACTTTTCCTCTGGCTTTTATAAATTTTTGCTGACAGCAAGATAAGGTTGACAGTGAAGAATCATGGATCCTCTCAGCATCTTGAGAATCACAGAGAAGGAACATTTCTAACAGGCTGATGCTTCTGCCAACTTCTCCCTCAGACTTGACCCTTTCTTCCCAATCTGTTACTGCTTCAGCCCTGCTTCCTTCTGCAGCAGACTCTTTGCGTCGAAGTGCTGCTCTTCACCTATGCAGTTCTCACCTGTCAGGAGATTTAACAGCTCACTGCTCTCACATGGGGAAGGTCATACAGCTCCCCTCATTAGCACCCTCCCTCCCAAATTCCAGCAGTTTGTTCTCCCAAGACCCCTTTGTGAGATGACTCCATTGCCTAGCTGCTCCAACAGGCTTCTGCTGGTGAGCTGGCTAGTGGAAGAGCTCAACAAGAGCTGAAGTTGGAAAGCAGAGGAGTGGCAGAATCACGATGCCAGGAGTGCAACCCCCTTCTTTGGGCAGCTCGGTTTTGTGACGCTGGACGCTCAGCTTCATCTCCCCACATTTCACTTCATTTTTAGTATTTTTCCCAATAACTTCAAGCTTCAATTTCTTTGCCATCCAGTGCCAGTACTCCTATGGTTCATATCTTGAGTACTTCTCTTTTTCACCTTCAGTCTATCACACACAACATGTTCTTCACCTGCTTTGGCCTCTGTGACCCAAGTTCCTTGTTCAGTCTCCCACCTTGCCCTCCTGCTGTTGATTTTTCAGCTGGTTCCTACTCTCCCGCTGCACACCGCTTCCTTGTAGATACACTTCTCCCTCCTCTTCCTCCTTTTTTTTCCATCTGAAATCCTCCTGGATTTTTTTTTCTGCTGCACTCTGTTTCCTCATGATTAGCACCTCACCTTCTCACCTTGTTCCTGTTGCTCGCCCTGGCTCTCAGTCCTCCCTGGGATCACAAGAAGTCATCTTCCCTGCCTCCTGACCAACACCAGCCTCCTCGACTCCCACCAGTTCTCGTTCTTTCACAGGAGCCACAAATGCCGTTACGTGACAGCGTCGGAGAGCTTCCTGCCATTCAAGCGCCTGCTTAGACCTAGCTATTCTTTTTGGTACTCCCAAAATGCAGTTTCTGCAACCACCTTCCTGCTCAACATGGAGTTGAACCTTCAGAATAACTGAGTATGAAAAATAAACAGCCTTCACTGAACATGTGCAGAATTGACACCTTTCCTCTATCCCCCAAGGAAAGGCTAAATTAAAAGAGATTTTAAACATGGAAAGCAGAAGGTATGCTCTTAACACAAAACCTCCTAGCCGTCATGTCACCACCATCTTGCAAGACCATACACGAAGCACAAGATGCAACTTGGGGACAGGAGGGAAGATGCCCATGTGGGCAAAATAGTATATTTTTCCTAGCCTCATTTTTGAAAATAACTGAACTTTTTCCTAAAAAACTCAGCCTGACCTATAGATCTAGTAAGTAAAAATTATTATTAAACAGCCGAGGTTTGGAAAAAAAAACACAAAAAAGGCAGAGAGACACTACAAAAAACTTCAACAGATCTCATTTATTCTGGTGTGTCATCTAACTCAACACGAACACATGAAAGAGAGGCACAGTCTGAAAGACCAAACCCGCAGCGCTCTCATGCAGTACAGAAGGTCACATGATTTCTGTTTTGCACTGAGTCTGTGTTGTGACTTTGTGCCCTGTAACCAATTGCAACACCAGAAGCAAATCAGAGCAGGTGACTGCATGTGCAGATGTTATTTTGTAAAGCTGTTGAGTGGAATGAAGAACACGGGGAAGTTTTCTGCAACAAGCATTATGCAAGACCACATCTGAAGCACTGTGGGTGTCCCCAGGTCATCCAATTTTCCCCCAAACAGGCATATGCTGAAAAGCTGGGTGTTGCGTTGAAAACAGTCCCAAGAAGTCAGTATTCAAAGGATGGAGGCAGAGCGGGAACACTCACTGAGCTACCAGAACTTGCTCTATCTTAACTACCCAAAAGCAAGACCCAGAACACAGCAGCCCATCATTATCCAAAAGATCTGCACATATGTGAAGAAGCTGATGTTACTCAAAGCAGCGAGGCGCACTGCTTTTGGACAAAAATTATCCTAGTAATAAGCACAGCTCCAGTTTGGAAAGTAATGAACCGTAAAAGGAAAGAACAAAACCTACTGCTTGTGGTCTAAACATGTCAAAGCACTTCCAAAACTATGAGTGGTACTCACACAACCGCTGAGATGGCTGAAAAAGACGACTTGGAGATGACAAAACGAAGTTAGAAGTATGTTATTTACCAAGACTACACCAATGACAGACACATCTAAGTTCTGTACCTTGAGCAGACTACTGCAAAGTGTGGGAGGCCATTAAAACCATGGTCCTTCCAAGAGTAGAGGATATCGTTAAGTATGTTGCAAACTAATCATCTTGTAATTACTGATGGTTGTCAGCTACAGCAACAGCTTAGGCAAAGAAGAAAGTTTTTACTAGCTTAAAGCTAATAAGCCATTTATGTTTTACACAAATTGCTCTGAGTTTTTATTACTGCAATAAACCACCACAGTTCAAGCTGTGCTTTGACATAAAAAGATGCATTTAATACAACAACCTGAAAAGCTTAATACAAAACACCGCTTTCACTCAAACATTTCTTAGACTGAAATGTTGCCATGCAGTCAAATAGCAAAATGACATCAGAGGCTACCTATTTTATTTTATATGCAGTACCCAGGTACATAACAGTGCCTTTTCCTTTCTTTAGTAAGGCAACATGGTCACGAAAGAAGAAAAGGAAACTGCATCATGTAGACAGGTAAATCAAGTTTAAAATTTCACAAGTCATGAGTAATCACTTAAAAAGAGCATTAAGTAACTCCCTTGTGAGTCATGCGCTCTTCATAATTGGCAATAATTAAAGCCTCAAGAAGGGCCTTTGCAAGATTTTCTGGATAAAGAGAATAAACTACAAACTGCATAGGAGCATTCAGCTCCTAAACCAAAGATTACTCTACAGGACACATGATGGTATGAGAATGTTAGAAAACGAACTTTAAAGGAGAGTGTGTAATCACACAGCTCAAGTCACATAGGAGCAAGCTGTACATTTTTCAGAAATAACACCAGCATCAGATCAGCTCCAAAAGTAACATAGACAAGTTTGTGCGTTCTCTGATTTACCTGTAGGTGGACAAAGTCTGTTGCAATTACAGTACCATCCAAAGTATTTCAAGTTCTGCTCTGAGAGTCCCTATCAACTCACATGTAGTGATGTACAAATACACAAAACTATTTAGCTCTCAGTCAGAGAGCTATAGACCACATCCATATTTGAGAGGACTGCTGCAGGAGCCAGCTCACATTCAGAACACACATAGCACTATCCAGGTTATTCCCTTTTATCACAGGTATTCCAGCTCTTCATTAATCCAGTCAGCAGAGAGACAACCTTAAAATTAATTAAATAACATCCTAGACATTTTAAAAATATCAGAAACAAGACTTCTGATCACATTATGATAAAGTCTCACAATCATATGATGATAAATTCTCCAGGTATGTGTTAGCATAGGCTCTCCAGTTTGGTTCACTTCACAGCCTCTCGTCTACACATTCTGTAGAGCTCCACCAGGATGCAATTCACAGGCTGTTTCCAACAGACATCTTGGGGAAGAAAAAACGTGGACCCTCTAGGGAGAGTTAAGTGCTTTGCTCCCGAGAGAGCACACCTGAAAAGGCACTGACTACCCCAGCACAGGGAAAGCCCCTGTCCCATGACTGCCTCCTGTACCAGCTATGCTGTCACACTGCCTGCTCTGCTCTAACGTCCTAGCGAGGCGTGCTGTGATAGTTCACATCCAGCTGCCTGTTCCAGAGCAACCTACAGCAGGTAGCCTAGGAGAAAAGCTTCGGCCCAAATCTTTACAGAGTAACCACCAAAGCTGTATACAGAGGTTACAGGAACTATGTCACACGTGGCTCTGATGCTCATTCCCATCCTTCAGAGGTATCTCAGCAAGTCCTGCCACGTGTTTCTCCCCAGTTGCACCAGCTGCCATGGAAGCAGCTTCAAAGTGGTGCATTATATTATGATCACCACCACATACATAAGAGGCATTCTTGGAAATAAATGGCCAGCCAACAACCAGAAAACCTGCTGTTTAATTGCTTTCCATTGCACGTTTCTGAAGTAACAAGCAGGTCTGGACTCTGTACTGTGAGGTAGATGGACACTGTAACCACACCAGACTTTTGCAGGAATATCTTGACTAATCAGCTACCTGCACCACAACTGCTACTGCCCACCCAGAGAATCATTTCTCATTCTTCAAAGTGCTTGGGAAAGTGCTGATCCAGTGTTTGGGGTTCTCTAGTCTCAGCTGCTGTGAATACCACTCCTGGTTCTCACGATCTTGTTGCTGCAAAGTAACCAAATGCCAGGTCCCCTCGCTAGTCACGCTCAGTAGACCAGCTTCCCATTCTGTGGACTTGTCCCACTGCTTCCCAGGCTCAGTCCCTCTCCACTAGTTTCTTCGCTCCTCTCTCTTGCAGTGCAGTTCCTGCACCGTCACGACTGCACCTCTTCTCTCTCACAGCCTCCTCCTCACCATGCAGATGTTCGGCACACAGACCTGCGCAACTTCAGTTTCGACACTTATCCACACCCAGTGCTTCATCTAGTATCTACTTTTGACGCCCACTGTTTCCTGGGATTTCCCTTGCCATCTTCCATTTCTCTCACATTCAATGCCAATTAAGGCTTCTGAAAATTACAGTCCATGCATAGGCAAGGAAAGTTGGGAGGTCATCTCCAGCCAATTTTAGGTATCCCCTCTAAAAAATACAATTAGCATTAAAAAGATTTGCCTGATTAGCAAAATACTTTTAATTACAGTAAAGAGGTTTTCTTTACTGCTAGTTTAATTCTCAGAAATAGTTTGAAAGAATTTGGCTAGAGTGTTTTGTTTAAATTTTTAAATACCAGCCTAAGAAACTCAGCTAAGCAATTTTCAGCCCAAATAAAAGTGTGGTAACTTTTGCTAAGGGCTAAACTATTGAGAGCTTGTGCTGGTTTTGGTGGGGCTAGAATTAGTGGCTGGGCATCAGTCCGTTGGTGGTGAGCAATTGTTTTCATTTGCATCACTTGTCTTTTTTTTGGGTTTATTTCTCTGTTATTTGCCTTTTCATTATACCATTATTATTTCATAGAACCACAGAATCATAAAATGCTTTGGGTTGGAAAGGACCTCAAAGATCATCCAGTTCCAACCCCCCTGCCGTGGGCAGGGACACCCTCCACTAGACCAGGTTGCCCAAAGCCCCATCCAGCCTGGCCTTGAACACTGCCAGGGAGGGGGCTGCCACAACCTCTCTGGGCAACCAATTCAGTTATTAAATAGCTGGGCAACCAATTTCAACCATTAAACTGTCCTTATCTCAACCCACAAGTTTTCTCACTTTCACCCTTCCAGTTCTCTTCCCCCATCCTGCTGGAGGGGAGTAAGCGAGTGGCTGTGTGGTGCTTAGCTGCCGGCTGGGGTAAAACCATGGCAGAGCTGAATTGAGTAACACAAACTGTCCTGCAAATGCATCCAACTCTCCTACATGTCTGAAAAACACAACATTGTACAACATACATAATACCCATTATTGCTTAGATTGGCCTTAGAATTATTCCTGGTGTGACAACCCTGTCCCTTTTCTCCCATCCACCTCTCCAAATTCCCCCTTAGTGTCTCAGCACAATGCTTGTAAAATGAAACAAAGTTTTATTTTTAATACTTAAAAGAGGAAGGGAGAAAAATGCAATAAAAGGTGGGCAGTTTACTTTTTTAATAAGTGCTGTAAACAGAGTATCACCTCAGGTTTTGTTTGCCCTCAGGACTATACGCAAGTTTTATACAGTTCCTGTTTTCCGACAAGTCTTTAGAAGAGTTGTCTAATCCCCAGCCACCAAAAGTTGCCAGCAAGTAACACAGCAAGTTGCCAGCAAGTAACACTGGCAAATTAAGGCTAATTTTTATACTTTTATCAGTTCCTGGGCTAAGTTTATTTAATGACAAATTTCCCTTATCAGAGATTTCAACTACGGCATCATTCACTCACACTCCAGTACCTGACCTTGGCCAGCTTGAGAACAGTTGTCCATTTAGTGGGGTCAGTTAAAAAAAACAACCCACAAACCCTGACCAGTTGAGCTCAATGTACCATAAACACTGTTAAAAAACAAAACAAAATTAAGCAGATGAGAAATCAATGGGTCTGGCATCAAGTATTTTACTGGTGTTTTAAGCATTTCTGCTACTCTTTCAAGAGCATCTACAGACTGACTATGACAGATCACACAACAGAGAACAGGATCTGATCTCTGAGAAAGGCCAGAGGTCTGCACTTTCAGTTCCTATTCCCCAATTAAAAAAAAAAATATCTAAGGCTGTATATAGCCTAGTTTGGGGGTTTGCATTTGTTTTGTTGTGGGGTTGTGTGTTTTTTTTTTTTAAGAGCGCATAAACTAACGCACACAAAAATACTCGAAATGACAACGGTAAACAGCAAATATTCAATATACTTTGCTGTGGATTTAGCACTGGTAACAAATTGGAGACATGCCTACACACCAGAAACATGTAACACAACACACTGCATTCTGTAACAGCTATAATTCACCTGGCAAACACAACAGCGGCAGCAGAGATGAAGCAACACATCGTGAGGCTCCGGCCAGCAGGCAGAGTTCAAGCTCTGTGGAAATTTGAGGAACATGCGCAGCTGACACGTACAGGCAGACACCAACCCTGCTGCATTAACAGCATCTCCCTTATCCATGCCAAATACAAGGAAACCAGAACGGGTACGTATGCCACCATACAAACCTCGCTTAACCTGTGCCTGCTGGTTTGTCCTTTAAAAGCCACTGGCTACCGCTTAGTAGTGCTCTGAGCGAGCTCAGCGCAGGCGAAGCCTAGCTGCGCTTTGTCAACTGCATTAACCTGCTCGGTACGCAGAGGACACAGAGCACACGTGCTGCACCAAGTACCGCGTGCTGGACCCAGAGCGTGTCGCTTTTTAATCCATTATTGAGACACTATCTTTTAGACTGGATGTAGAAAAATCAATTAAAGTACCATGCTTCCTCACTGAGTTGTGATCACTATTGTATTAATGGAATTTTCAAACGGCATTAAGTTCATTTACAGAAGTCACTTCACAATGCTTTAACCAGGAGGTCAGTATGAACAGTCTAGTTCACCTTATCAAAGGCAAAGAACATTCAATTCTAAGACCCTATCATTCCCAGAAATAAGCATTTTCTGAAGGTGTATTAATGACACACAAACCTTTGGGATTAAAACTGTGAAAATTAATTTTCTTGTGTTTTACATTGAATTTTTGCCACCATGTATTGAACACAGTTGAAGAGATCTATAAATTACAGGCTGTCACTTGAACTGACAACTCTAGAACATAAGCAGAAACTAAGAACAGCTTTGCTTGGATCTCTTAGAGTGTGACAAACAACACAGATGATCAGTTGTCCATGTACAATTTTTTTTTTTTTCATGTTTAAAACCCCACATGTTCCAGTGTAACACAGGCAAACCACATCCAACTTCTAGTGAATATTAAAGCAAAACAGAACCACGGTGGTTGAGATAAAACCTATTCTACTGTAACAGCACAAAGAAAAAGAAAAGACTGACTTTGATCTAGAAAAACTGTTTATGTAACAGCTTCTCTGATTATTTTCAGCTGATATTTGCTATACTTTACCTGCAGCACCTTTGTTTTTGGCTTAAAGAGTCCTGTATATTCGCAAGCTAACATCGACCTAGAAACCAAAGTAAAAGGGAAGTCTCCCCTTCGGACTTCACCGGATGTTTTATCAGGCCCATACTGAATAAAATCAACTAGAGATCAGGTTGCATGGAAATGTTTTCCCAACCTCACCATAATGGATAGGAGTATAGTGTTTCTGTGCTCACAGCACAGCAGTTTTTAGCAAAGTCTTACTGTAGATGCAGTTTTACCCACCGAAAGATTTTACACTGCGGTAGCTTATTTCATTTCGAGATCTGTTTTCAGTCATGCTGACAAAGTAATAGTTGTACTGAACCACGTTACGTCCATAGCAGTGCAACCTCCTGGAATGGGTGCCGATGTCTGTCAAACTCACACTGTATGTGAATTTTTTTTTTTTTTTTTTAAGCAGAGGATGTAAGTTTCCACACAAGAAGAGGACTACATCATCTCCCCTTTTCAGTGATATTCCCGTCAATGTCAACGCCAACTCTCCATCAAGATCACAATGAAGTATTTAGTCTTTTTGTAAATTTCTAGTTATTTTTTTGGGTACCATATGTAAAGCTGAGATTAACAAGTTCTGTTTTCCACCTCTGCCCCAGATTCACTCAATACCCAAGGGGAAAGTAAATTTAAATATTTATAAGCTCAGTAGATTATTAATTATGATTAACATCATCACCTCCAGGGCTGAGATGTTGCAAAATGCATGCATGTGAACACTGAAAACATTTACAGATACATTCAAGGCAAGGAGCGGTACCCACCCAGCTTGGGGCCGCAGCTGGTCTCCGGGCTCCTCTATGCAACAAATGGCTGGGAAGCAGGAATCTGCAGCCACAGCCACCAAAGGCTTCTTCAGAGGCAACCATGGGGAAGACCCCACGTAAGGTAAATTACACGTTTCTAAAACAGCAGCAGCACCTGCAAGTTCACAGTATCTGTCTTCTATGCCAGTTTATACAGTCAAACAGCCTTACCAGAAAACCTACGTGAAACACCAGCTTTCTGGAAAAATGTATAAACATCCTTAGAAATTGCAATTAAATTCACGTATGTTCTAAAACAAGCTCCAGCTCAGTCCATAGCACCTTGTGCAGTAATTTTCAGCAATCCTACAGCTTCAGGGTATCATGAAAAAACATACCTTATGAAGTACACAGTGATTACTCTTTTCAATTCACTTGCCAAATATAATAAAAATGAACTGAATAACAACACAAATAGACCCTACAAGTATGTATGCTTCACAGCTGGCAGTATCTGATAGCACAGGACCAAACGAGTTCTGATTGCCGTTCCCAAATCTGTTGTATAGCGTCGTCTGCACAAGAAAAAAAATCATGCTGCTTTAAATTACTGTAGGTAGTTTAATGGTAGCCCCAGTATCCATAAGACTAAATAGTGCCATTGTCCTCCCTCTGGTCCCAAGAAGAAAATTACCTCTGTCAGTATGAAGCATTTTCAAGAGTGGTGAAATCCTTGCTCTTAAGTACTAAAACTTCAAATGTAACATCAAATGCAAAAATATATGTCTGTAACTGACTTTTCTAATGACACAAACTAACTGCAAACTTCTGTGACATATGTTTGTGTATCTTTTAGATATTTCCAAAGTCTGACTGAGCTAGCATATTAAAAACTTACTTACTAAAGTACTTATAAGGAACTAGCAACCAAAAGAAGCCAACCACAACAGAAAACCATAAGCTAGTTTTACCATAAAATAAATAAAATATCATAAAATTGTAGCACACGAAAGGAGTGCTGGAGGTGACAACTGATGCAACTTCTCCATTGTTTTTTGGTAGGGTATACAGGTAGGGTAGGTATACAGATTCTGGCATATTCTGAGACATAGTGATTGCCAGAAAATTAGTTCTGCAATATCTTTGTCAAGTAACTTAGATTTGAATTTACATCTTAGTATGTCAGTCACATTAATTTACTGAACCATCTAGACAACAAAGAACTCCACATATTCACCACTTCCTCTTTCAGCTGGAAAATTGCATTTCATTTCCTCTGACAACTTCTTAAATCCTTTTCAAAAGGTGACTGATAAAACCCCACCTGATCACCAGTGGTATGATTTACATACATTTTGGAGAACTACAGCCCTAAATTTCAGGATTGAAACTTCAGAAGCACGGCCTGTGAAAGATCTCTGCACCTAAGATGAGCCTGCAAGTGACCAGCAGAAAGAAAATTTACAGAATTTGTAAAGGTTAAAACATCTAAAGAACAAGAAAAACTAAAAACACTAGATTGAAATAATCCAAGGAGTTTCTGCGTAAATCTATTCATCAGTTGGTCGCTTTTTTTTTCCCCCCAAGCTCTTACATTTTTAGTCCATTCAATCAATTAAAAAAAAAAAATCCATCGAATATGAAAAGCTCTTTAGGCTATCTTAAAAGAATAGCATCTCCTTTGAAGCCACCACAACTGAAAATTAAAAGAGGAGGGTGTCAGATGATACTTTTCTTCAAATCCAATTAAAAACCCCAGGTATTTTAGGTTTTATACAGATTAACATTATGCTTTTATAAAGCATTTCGTTCACGATACTAAAATCTACTGGAGTTAGATTATTACAAGTATAGTAAAATATCTGCCAATTTAATTATCTTACACCAGGCAACATTAATTAGTACTTAATACTCAAGTATGTGGAAGCCATGTATTGGACAGAGGAAAACAATAACCAGGAATTATGGACTTCCATCGTAACACGATAGAAAAACACTACTAATATCATGAAATGAGAAAGTTTCATTGCTGGCATGTGTAGCTTTGGAATTTACATTTAGCATTCAATGTAATTCATGCTAATAAAAATCAGTTAAAATTTATTTTCATTGCAACATCAAAAAAATTCTGCACCTTGACTGGTGATGCCCAAAAACCACACCTGGACAGGCTACAAACATTAAAGTAGCAATAAGTCTAATTACCAGGGTAAGTTAAATTTCACAAAAGCTTTTACAGAAAAAAAACCACAAAAAATTATAGCTTCTAACTCTTAGCTGTAACTCCTATTTTAAAAAGTGAGATACAGTTTTGAAGAGAAGTGATTCTTACTAAAGTTTGTTGCAAACAAGAGAAGCTGTATTGTTTTGGACACTGTGATAGCTTTTTCCACAAGCATCAAGTTCACAGTATTATCACCATTCACCGTGTTTTTAAAAACCATGTGTCCAGCTCAAGCTCTGGTAGTGCCAGAGATCCATGTTCTGTCCCAAGCGGTCCCTTCTGTCAGATGTCTGTCTTCTAGCACAAAACTTAATTACTTGTAATATAAAAGCCCAGGGATCCTACTGAAACTGTAAAAGAGGAAGCAGATTTCACGCGCTGACTTTAGCTAGATCATAGAAATGTGAAATTTTCATACCACAGAGGACAAAAGAAGAAATTAAAATGCATTTTATCTACACATAACTATATGAATTTACTTGAGTGAAGAGTTATTCACTGCTAGCAAATATATAGAACAACCAACCTGAAACTAAATTTATCTTCCTTAAAATAATCTTCAGTTTGGTCCAAACTTGCATTCTGATTTGGAATGTCAAACCTTAACCACCAAGCACTCGCTCCTCACTCTTCCTCCGCAGCAGCCATCTGGCCCCTTCCCACCTGATGCCAGCATCCATCACTCATCCCTTTCTTTGCTTGTGTGCCTCCAGGGATCAAAACAGCCAAACTAAAAAAAGCTCAGCTCCTCGTGAGCAAGGAGAGGAATAAAGAAGGCAGTCTGCAAATGAGAAATCTGTTCCTACTAGTGGCAAAGCTGCCCCTTCCATTGCTCTCTCCGAAGCAGAGGGCAGCACCTACTCCTATGAAAAAGCATATCCCCCAGAAGCTAAAACAGTGCATCTCTGCACACATCTGCGAGGTCTTCCCCAGAGCCATGCTTCATGTTGGGCTGTAGCTCCAAGAACCATTAAGCCATTCCCTGTATCCTCCAGGAAAGGCAGTAGCTCAGATGGAAGCAAGCCAGGGACTGACTACATGGTCATGCCATAAATTTATCTGTAACACCAAGGATGGTAAAGCTTCTTGTAAAGAAATTTTAAAGTTGCATTGATTGCTTCAGCTTTGTATTTCTACATACCTTCCCAGCACTTAAAACAAATGGACAGATGACAAACTATTAAGGACACATCAATAAGGATGAAGCGACTTACATCACATTCTTCAATTATTATTATATCACAAGATTTGCATGATCTAATTCTGCACATAGAAGACAATACTAAATTTGATTATTTAAAACTAAACATAATATTTGCTCTACTAATGTTTTTTTAAACTGGGCTACAAACCACATTAATGCATGCTATTAAACAGCTCACTATGCTTATTCAGATTTACATTAGTTTTAGCAACTGGTGAGCACTTTTTCTTATTTCTTTATTATTACAAAATTCTGGGTTATTAAATAATAATTTGGTATTTTTTAGTCACAATGTTATGCCAAGCTGCTTCTGGAAGAAACTGGGACATGTTCATTATCTGTACTTTTGTTTACTTAGGATTACAGAAGCTACACAAGGGAAAAATACCAAACCGTGTTCTCTATTTAAATACATCTTATTTACTTATCAAAGGAAATACTACTTGGAGGTAGTGAACTACCCCTAAAACATTGTGAATTCAAGCTTTAGAATTGCTAGATCTCAAGGCTCTTTTCAATACACAAGTAATATTAAACACCGCTACGGCCCCCAGTTATATTTCCCAAATATTTTTGGTCAGACATATTTTGTTTAGGTATTAACTTTGTTTTTTACCTTCTTAATAACTAACTTTATCCACTGAAGCCACTGCACTTCATGTATATCTTTTTCACAAATTCTTTGCTACCAGTTCAAAATTGTCCCAGCACTTTACTGATGAAACATAAATAAAATATTTTTTCCTAGTACATTATCTTCTAGTAACAGGACAGAACAAACTACAATCTCTTTGGATATATTTGAGCTGAGTGTTGTGTGAGCCTACTTACTGGATCACCACTCTTTACTCGAGCAATTATATGTCCCTTCCCACCCCACTTCCCAGCAGCTGTCCCAAGTAAGCAGTCATGCCCCACTTTCCACCACAGCCTAAAGAAAAATTGGAAGCGAGGAGCGCCAGATCCCTGCTGTTCCTCAGCTCCAGAGACGAAGGCATGCTGTCACTGCTGCCAACATCAAAAGCTTTTTCACTCTACTATACCTCCACAGCTTCAACCAAGTTTGTTTTCCGTGATGTCACGCCCAAAAGGTGAGGGATGGCTGGGATGGGAAGAATAAGTATGGCCAGGGAAGGAGTCATGTCCTTCCTTCTTCTAAAATCAACCTGCATCCTTACCTTCCCGGTTTCAGCCACAGCAGGCAGAAGATGAAGTTATTTGGCCAGCAGTCGCCTCTCAACACTACCACGTCTGGGGATGCGGCCTAAGTACAAGCCTCCCACAGGCTACTCCCAGCTCAACTACGGGCTCATTTGATCTTTTTATTTATTTCTTTTTTGAGCAACAATTTGAAAGCTGTGGTCCATGAGGTTCACAATAACAGCAGAAAGAGCTGATGAATTCTTTGTACATGGCAAACCATGACTAGTTTTAGGGGCAGTGAATCAGTCACTGATTCAAAGTAATCAGATCCATTAGATCAGAGAAAAGCTTAGTAGATTACACTAGACATAAAATAAACTGAAGATAAATGTCACACTGTATTTTATTTTGGCATTTTGAGGCCAGCTATGCGACACCAAGCTCTACAGAAGAAAGTTGATTTGCATTTGTTGGTATTTATTGCTAAACAACACCATCTTCCATATTAGTCTAAAAACAGCTTGTAAGAAGCAGCAATGTTTACTCAGAAAATCTTCATATCTTTTCTGTAAGAAACTACAGCTAAAACATATTAGGGAAGTGCCTAAAGGGTACAACTGAGATCAGAACCCCAAAGTGTTACATACAGTGCATATAGACATCACTTTTGCTTTAACTACATCTAACAGAATTAAGCCATGCAGCTCTGAAGCAAGAATGCAGTTATTGCAATACAAAGACAACATATTCCAGTATGGATACACACACAGAGAAATGGAAACAGGCTACCCTACAGAAACATTTTTCCCCTGCATAACTACAATCACACCAAGGGTTTTACAGTGAAATCCATACTTTTTTTTGGGAAAAAACCCCAAACCAAAACACATCCTCCCACCCTGAATATCTGTTAACTAAGACAGAATAATGTCAGAGTTGCATCTAGAGTACTATAAACTTTGAAGCACCTATTTCTATCTTCTCTCTCAGATGTGGGAAGACTAAAGAAATGAACTTATTTTCTCAAAGTTAGAAACGAGATCCCTTGAACAGGAAACATAAAGTTCCCTGCTTCTCTGTAATAAACACCCTATTTTTGACATAGCTACCTAGAACATTACAGCAGGGTGTTTAGTAAAATTCAAACACTTAGAAGTAGTAAACATTCAAAATCACAAGCTTTGGAAGTTTTTTTTTATTCCTATTTTACTCCTCTGCAGAAAAGAGCCCTGCTCAAGAGTATGTGTCACACTGACTGCATAACTGCACTATATATGGACTGTACTGAAATGAACTGAAGAAGCGGTATGGCATCGTGCATCAGAAGTTGAATGCAACATCCCAAATGACATCAAACCCCAAATCCAAGGGATCTCTCTTCCATTTTTCTTTAAGATGGCTAATACATTCACATCCATTACAGTCCTGCATCATACCCAACAGAGCCTTAACATCACCCTTGAACGGGTGCGTTATAGCAATGCTGGACATGCACGGTAAGCACTTCAAGAGCTTTCCAGATGAGAAATAGGTATAAGAATGTAATTATGGCTGTTTTGCTGCACTGGAACAGAAGACTTGCACAAATCCACCTGGTTTATGCAACTGGTAAAAAGGCCTTAGCCTATTTTATTATTACTCCTCCTTAAGGATGACCATTAACCTCAGAGACACCGGGGTGGGGAGAACCCAAAGCACACCACTCTCACGGACAGACACTTTCAAATTACCAGTGTGAATCGCTGGCATTTTCTTTTTCATTTGTTTTAACACATGTAAGCACCTAAAAGTAAGATCTGCTTATTTACTCCTACATCATGCGCTGACACATGATGCATGGCAACACATGCCACCTGAAGAACATCGTTAGGTAGAAAGCACGGGATCCTTAGAACCTGTTAAACATACCACATGCAGAAAAATGCCAATAATGGTAAGTCTTCTGTTTTCTGGTGACACCTTAATTAACTTCAATTAAATAATAACCCCTCTGACTTCTCCCCCCCAAAACCAACCCCAAAACATGCCCACAGAACGCTAACCCACAGCCCAGCAGACCTCTAAGCGGAGCCTGAGCTACAGCGAACCCAAGTGCCCCAACGCTTAAGAAAACCGGGCGCACAAGGAGCCCGGCGCCCGTGAGGCCGGGAGGCACGGCCGGGCCGGGTCCCTCTCCTCAGCAGCCAGACCACAAGCCACCGCTGGGACGCGCGGCCCGTCCCCAGCGCGGCGCCCCCCGC